>OX411307.1:31301144-31373352 GCA_948150685.1 Rhaphigaster nebulosa | reverse complement strand
CTTTATTTTCCGCTATTCACTTCTTCACAATATTCAATATTCCATCCATTTTTTGTATACATCAATATCATGACAATCCGATGATGATTATTCAAGCAACAAAAACTCTTTTATTTCATCCAGCGTAGGATAGCATGTGAATGCAATAAACAAATGTGGACGACCTTAAGCGCGAACATATGTCATATTATCTTGCGCGTATTCATGCAGGTACTGTGGATTCCATGTAAATGTGGCCGGTAATATGGCCATTTTTTCCTGATTCGTTGGGATTCAGCAGGCTCGATCGTCCAGTCAATCGTTTTCGAACGAATAATCAGCAAACCGTTTTGAGCCGTGGCCGGCCGAACGATCCCAAATATAGGAAAAGTGTTAGAACGCGTCCACTGCACACGCCGAAAACAGTTCAATCTCACCGAGGTAAGTTTTTTTTGTGCATAAAATCTTTATTGTAGATAGACACTAACAAAATCCACAATTTAAGCTCCAAAATAAGTTTCTGCGACCGTTAAAACCCCTGTCATAAAATGCCCAAAAAATGGCCATATTTCCAGCTTTATTATTTTGTTTTATTTTGCTAAAAGTTGTAGACTGACTTCAATTGTTTGGAACTATTTTTTTCCGTCTCTTTAAACGCTACATATTATTTTTATTTGAAAAAAAAATGGATTGAATCTTATACGTGAAAAAAAACACTTATCGGTTCATGAATTTTTTTCGATAGGTTGCTACAGACCGATTTTATCTAAAATATATAAAATTTGTTTCTACTATTTTTCTCGTAGTTATTACATCTAGAAAGCCCATTGGAAATTTATTTCAAAAGATGAATAGGTTTTCTCTATTGTGCCAGGACTAGTTATAGTTTTCGGGCGAGCCCGTACAAATATAATTATTTATTTATTATTTTATTATAGAATTTCAATATAAATTTATAATTGAAATTATTATACAACTATGAATTATTATTGATATTATATCGCAATAGAAAATATATTGGAGAACTTGTAGGGGCAATTGAAAATATTGCTTTATAATTATTGAATATAATTTTCATTAAGCATATTTGTTTTATAAATAGGTGGTAGAACAAATCTTTGCCTAAACTAATTATTAAAATATTTTTCTATGCATACATATATATGTGTGTATATATATATATATATATATATATATATATATATATATATATATATATATAAATAATATAATATAGCTTTATTGACATCATTTTCATGACAAAAGCCTCTCCTGGAGGAGGTACAAATATAATAATATGCTACCATATAAAATAAAATAAAACCCTCAACGCTTATTAAAATATACAAATGAAACAGACAAAATATAATTGTAATATATAAAGATAAAACTTATAATCCATTAATGGACTAGTTCATTAATTTACTTGTTCTTTCAAAATTCAATAAGATAACATAAAATTCAAAGTTCTGATAAAACAATCTTTATAGTTTATTAACAATTTTTAACCAGCACTCTCTGTCCCTGGCCACTTTCATCCAGTTTGTTCCAACTCTGCAGGTGATTTCGTCTCTCCACCTCATGTATGGTCTTCCCCTCCTTCTCACTTGGTCTATCGGATTCCATTCGGTAATGCTTTTAGACCACCTGTCGTCCTTCAGTCTGGCCAGATGACCAGCCCACCCACATTTCAGTTTTTGGGCTTTCTAACTTAAACTTTTGACTTTTACCTGAGAAAAAATTTCTTGAGTCTTTATCTTCTCCCTCCTTCTGATTCCCACCATACTCCTCAGGTTTCTTTTGCATTGTATCCAATTTCTCCTGTTCCTTCTTTGTTAGTGCCCAAGTTTGAGCGCCGTACAGGATTGTGGGGTAAATACAAGACTGAAGCACCTTAACGTTTAGGTCGATTGTGAAATTACCCTTGAAGATTATCTTTAAGGACCAGTATTTGTGCCATCCTATTTTTAGTCTTCTATCCAATTCTTTACTGAATTTTTTTTCTAAAGAAATTTCCTGTCGAAGATAAATGAATTGTTTTGAATACTCTGTAACATGTTCTCCGATTTTTACTATCTGTTCATCTTTATTTGTAATTATTTTGATTTTTGGTAATTTATTTTTAGGCCATATTTGTTACTTTTATCAATCAAATCATTGACCAGTTCAAGTAATTAGATTTTGCTAGGAGCCAATAGGCATATGTCATCTGCAAACCTTAAACTATTTAAGTATCTTCCATTTATTTTAATGCCTCTTCCTTCCCAGTCTAGTTCCTTAAACAATTTATTAATGAGACAGTTGAAGAGGATCGGTGATAGAGGGCATTCTTGTTTTACTCCTTTTTTTTTATGTTAAATTTTTTGCCCTCTCTAACAAGAGCAACAAATGTTTTTCCCTTTCTGTAAATTTCTTTTATTATTTCTATATATTTGAGATCTATCCCTGTTTCTGTTAAAGCTTCCCATATATACTTCTGATTTATGGAATTAAAAAGCTTTCATAAAATCGATGAAGAATACATTCATGGGCAGGTTGTATTCAGTTGATTTTTCAATAATTTGGTTGAGGCAATGTAAATTGTCTATTGTTCTGAATGAGGGGCGGAAACCGGCTTGTTCTATATCATGATCTTCATAAATTGTTTTAATGATCCTATTTTTAATTTTACTACAAAGCATTTTGTATGTGGTTTGTGTCAGTGAAATTGGTCGATAGTTTTCTATGTTGTCCTTAGCTCCTTTTTTGTGTAAAATTATGATTTTACTCTCTTTCCATTCATCAGGGACTCTCATTTCTTCGAATACCATATTGAATATTCTGCATAACAGTTTTATGATTACCTCTTTTGCTTCGATGAAGAGTTAGTTTGAAATGCCATCACTTCCAGCTGCCTTCTTCCTTTTCAGTTTCTTTATTTCATTCTCTACTTCTGCTTCCACAATGCTTAAATTGGAGTTGTCGGTTTCATTTTTTCTGTAGGTAATTTCTATATTTTCTGTTTTGTCCTGGTTGTACAGATTTTTGTAGTATTTGGAGATTTCTTCAATTATTTTCTGTCTGTTGGTTATTGTGCCAAGTGGAGTCTTCATTTTATTCATAAATTTCTTCCTAAAATAATTGGTTTGTTTTATCATTTCTGTTATTGACCCTGCTTTACATAAGAATTCGTTTATAATGACTTCTTCGTAATTGCCTATATCTTGTTTGATTCTCTTCCGGACTAGTTTTCTAAGATCTGCATGTGCAGACTTTTGTTCCGCTGTTTTATTTGGAATGAGATTTAGTTCCTCTCTTCTCCCAATTAACTCTCCGGTTTGGGCCGGTTTTAATACTTTGTCAATTAAAAAAATATTTATTAAACTTAATAAAAAAAATGATTACTTAATTAAAAAAATAATTATTAAACCACCTACACTATACTGCTCTATTTTAATGTTACCTTAAATTGAATTCGAACAAATTTGTGTTCTTTGTTCAGAAGTGGTAGTAGTGATCTTGTACGATGATTAATTTGCCCTTGAACTTTGAATGTTGGCATTATATTCTCATTCTTGAATGTGAGAGCACAGCAATACACCCATATACGACCCATTTTTCCAACAACCACAATTTCAGTTGACTTAATCATAATCAGCATCATAATGGAATGCACCAAGATTGAAATAATCGTGCTATATTCGTCTAGATTTAGTATTGCGTAATACCATCTGTTTTTAAAATATCCACCGAGAAGATTTTATTTTCATTAAATATATTTTTTTCCCTGATCGTTTATCCTAAAGCACTATGACTTATATAGTTGAATGGCGCAGACAAACATCTTTAAGATGGAATGGTTAATACGTATAGTGTTTTATTGATATTTATTTTTATAGTTATTAAAAATACAACTCGAAAACTAATTATTATAGAATTTTTTTTTATTCAGAAAAAGGACATACAGCTGGCCGAAGTTTCATCGCAATCGGATGAATAGTATAGGAACCCATCGAGGACAAACGTACTTTAGTTTATATATATATATATATATATATATATATATATATATATATTATGTATGAATGAAATGATTTCTTTGTTTACTAATGTTATAATTGAAAGGCATGGTCCCGGAATATGTATCATGTTCCTATTCCGGTACATTATTTATATATATATATATATATATATATATATATATATATATATATATATATATATATATATATATAGAGAGAGAGAGAGAGAGAGAGAGAGAGAGAGAGAATAGAAGAAGAATTTTATTCTAGGACTAGGTTCCTTAAGAATAATACAATTGAACAAAATAAAACAAAACAGTATCTAGCCATAAGATATAAAATAAAGATCAATTAATATTTACAATATTTTCAATAAAATAATAAGCAAACAGTATAAATTTTTGTCTTGAAAATAATAATTAATGTGAACAAAGAAAGAGAGAGAAAAGAGAAAATGAAAAATACAAAAATAATGGCTTATTAGCAAAGTTGAAGCTAACGCATTAAAAACTATTATTTACTTCTGATCCAGATGTTAATCTTAAATTGCTATTTCAGAGATATATATATATATATATATATATATATATATATATATATATATATATATATATATATATATATATATATATTTGTTTATATATATACAAAAATTATCCCTATTGGTCCCAATATCTCCAAAAGAAATATGTTTATTTATCCAAACTTATAGAAAATCACAAACAGTTCTGTGAAAGACGTTAAGAACTTTAATTAAAAAAAAAACAGAAACAAGTATCTAACAATTATTTGTTTGGACTTATATGAAAATTAGAAATTATTAATATTTTTTGGATTTGTTTAAGCTCTCAAATTATCACGAAAGATTATTCACAGGAGCATGGCCCATCTTTCATTCAATTCAGCATGAGACTAAAAAGCAATTGTTACTTATCTCGTATCATTTGTCATTTACGGAATTTTGTCCGCAATATGAAGCTTTCGTCCCACTTTGCGTCGTGGCTTTATCTGCCAAAAGCTATACCAAAGGAAAAATTATAAGTGTTGGTAAAAGGAAATAAAAATTGCGGCACGCCTCCCTTCACCGCTTGATAACTTGATATGCGTTGCAGTCACCACTTAACGCAGCAAACTCTTTGATCCTTTGGTTATCGAGTTTTTTTTTATGTAAACGATATATTTGGAGCTGCTATCCTACCTCTATCCCCCAACTTATCATGGCAATTACCTACAGTATGGCAACAAATTCATTGACTTATTTGCGTGAAAAGAGATCTAATTAGTACCAACTACTATTGCATGAATATTTAGTGAGCTAAAAAGTTACAACTGAATTGGAAAAGGTCACATTTAATTTGGAAAAGTTTACAATTAATTTGAAAATGCTGTAAATGAACAATAATTATTTTTAAATATTTTATAAGTAGGTAAAATTAACACTAAGCATCAATTATCAAATAAACGAAAAAAATGCCGAAAAAATTTGTTGAACTTATTTTAAAAGTCATTATTGAAATAAAAATAATATTTTTTTTATTTAAATAAAAAAAATGATTAAAATTGAATATCAAAAATACGTCGAGGAATAAAAAGTTTTTTTTTTTACGTTTCAACGAAACAATTAAAATAAAGAGGATTAATGGTTTATGGTTGTATTATAAATGTTGGCGCATGATCCAACGATCATATAAGTAATGATTAGGAAGACTATAAAATAAAAACAGAATATAAAGTGGTTAACTGAACATCTATTAGATTTGCGAAGGCTTTGTAACTATTGGGACGGTTATAGGATATCTAAACATTGGAAGTCCATCGGAACTAGCCGGGAGGAACTTCAAGTTGTGTAAAATGAAACCATTGAGTAAATTACATAAAATATAAACATTGTGAAGGTTATGGAAACTGTAATTATGTGGAAGGCCACAGACTATAAAGTTGGTAACTTGCTTTTCAACTACACTTACAACGCTAGACACTACCTCTATTGGTTTAATGTAAAATAGAAATTGCAATGTATCCTGTTTACCAATTACACCGTTCTTTTTATATCACAGACCTATCATTAATAAAATTATAACTGAATGATCAGTTGTACATTTTATTTTATTACCTGATCCTGACGATAAGAGAATGTTTCTATCGCAAATAAAACATGGAGATACGAAGGACTCATTAGTGTTCAAGAATGACCACAACATGCTCAATATGAGAAAAAGACACTCCAATATTCAAAAGTACTATCAATATGTGATATCCTGTGAAAAAAATATACGCCTAAGCACAAGACTAAAATATAAGCATAAAAAAAAAAAAAACTGTTCTTTAGGTCAGTGACGATAACATCCTTTCATTTCCAGGAAAGCTCAGAAAAGAAACAACCATTTCATATGATTTGCTACAAATCAAGTTCAATTATTTGCATCGAAAGAATTGCGAGAAAATGAGCATATCATTAAGAAAGACGACAGTTTACCACAATCAAGGAACACGTTTATAAGAGCTGAGAAAGGAAAAAATAGAACCTAACCTCCAGTGACGTAGCTACATCTACAAGAGCAATTCAAAACAGGAAAATTTGCAAAGCTTATTTGCGTTAGACCCTCAAATGAATCAAATCATTATAGGCCGACAGAGAAATTCGGGCTCATTTGAAAGTAATTTGTAAAGTAAGGAGAATCTTTTAATCAAGATATAGAAAACAGGTGGGGTGTTGTAACATAGGAAATGCTCATTAAACTATTGTCAAGGATATTTTGTAGATAGAATTAGTAAAAAAAACTCGAGTTAAGTAGCAATAACTTTGAACGGACACACATACTGCAAGAAATCAAGTGTATTTGAAAGCGAAGTGAGATTGTTATTTCCAATTGAGTTTATCACCGATTTTCTAAATAGAGCCCTGGGATGGTAGATATGTGTTCTTTAGGCTTAAAAAAGGAGAGAGGGGCGTCGCTTTGTCCTGCTGACATAAAAGCCCTTCCGACATCTTTATCGTCGCAATTAAAGGCCGATTTCATTGTGCTTTTACTGAAAAGGCCATTACGATTTCCTTCAACTCAATTGTTCTAATAAAATCCATGGAAGACAATGATTACATAAGATCAATTATATAAATTAGAATTCTTTTCTTTTTTTTTCTTAGCGTAATTTATAATTCAATCTTTATTCCTAAATTCTAATTAAATATCTATTACTAGTTGCATATCTGCTAATTGTATATTTTTTTCACTGAGAAAATACGTTATATTTAATACGTAATATTATAAAATACGCAATTATATTTAAGAATCAGAATTGTTATATTTCATTTATTTCTTTAAAATCTTCATTATTTATGATTTTTATGATATTATATTATATTATGATATTATATGATAATAATACATATGATTTTTAAACGTCAACTAAAAGAAAAAAGAAATATTATCCTACATTTTTTAAATATATCACAGTATATTAAAAAATAAATAAATAGCACTAATGGGATAAAAAAAGCTAGAGGGAAAACTACCCATTAAAAAGAATCCAATCCTAGCAGCTGTATGAATAAAAGATATAAGGACAGGAAATGAAAAGTCGTGATCAAGTTCAATCCCACAGCTTCCTCAGTACCTTATGTTCATGTAGGCCTCAACATAGGGCCTTTATACGTTTGTGACAGTAGTATCGGAGTATAAAGTGTATGCTAAAGAATCCTGTTTCATCATTTGTTTGAGTCATATTGAGAAGAGGAAAGGACAAGGTTCCAAAGGATCTTGACAACTGAGCTCAGCAACCTTTTGTCAAAGGATGACCTTTGGTTATTGAGCTTTTTTTATATAAACGATATATTTAGAGCTGCTATCCTACCTCTATCCCCCAACTTATCATGGGGTTTTCGAATTACCTACAGTATGGCAACGAATTCATTGACGTATTTGCGTGAAAAGAGGTCTAATTAGCACCAACTACTATTACATGAATATTTAGTGAGCTAAAAAGTTACAATTGAAGTGGAAAAGGTCACATTTAATTTGGAAGAGTTTACAATTAATTTGAAAATGCTGTAAATGAACAATAATTATTTTTAAATATTTTATAAGTAGGTAAAATTAACTTCCTCAGTACCTTATGTTCATATAGGCCTCATTATAGGGCCTTTATACGTTTGTGACAGTATCATCGGAGTATAAAGTGTATGCCATGTAAATGCTAAAGAATCCTGTTTCATCATTTGTTTGAGTCATGTTGGGAAGAGGAAACGACAAGGTTGCAATGGATCTTGACAACTGGGCTCAGCAGCCTTTTGTCAAAGGATAATCGAAGATCTCCAATACAATCCCTCTAGGGTATTCGTCCAAAAACAAGCCCACCTTTATATTTTCATTTGTACAGTGTAGAAATCCTTGCTATAAGTAATTGTAGGAGCTATAAGTAATGGTAAAGTGGCTGTTGAGCCATAATAGGAGTACCAACCTCATCAGTCATTGTAGCCCCTTCGATATTCCTGCTATTATGATATATTGAGATGGATGTATCCGAATTGAGTCCCGGAAAATTTAATGAGATGGCGAAGAGTCCATATTGAGTCCCTGTATCTGGGAATTGGGCTGGACCTTTTTTCAGGTATTGGGTATGGCTTATCAGCGTTACCTAGAGATACACTGAGGAGCTAGGTCCTTTTCCAAATATTTCGTGCGTTCCAGCAAAAGTCACTAAGTCCAGTTAGTAAAATTTTGTGTATAATTTTAGATAGGTTTTTTTAAAGTGCTAAAACCAAATCTGACGCCAGTTTTGAATAAAAAAATTCTGTTAATATACTTCATTCCAAAGAAGAATACTAAATTTAAAAAGTCTTTTTCATTACTTATAATTCAATGGACACTTCGAACCAATCTAAAATTTAATTATTTCGTTTTAAAATAATGTATCACTAAAATTTACTATTTCTGGATCACAAATAATGTTTTTATATTATTTACAACACTTTGAACACGGTCTTAAGTATCCAAATTAAATTCTGCTATCAGAAAGATGCACAATTTAATTATATCATTTCAATAAATTTATTCCCTCTACTTAATATTACATTTTTTCACCACGATTATGGTTATAAAGGTGGTGTAAAAGTATAATATTTACTATGTTTTTGTATTGTAACATGTACATGGTTAAGAACCTTGCTTGGTATGTCATAGTACATTGCATTTAATTTGAATATTTAAGATCTTGTTAAAGTTTAAGCAAAACATTATTTGTGATCCAGAAATAGTAAATTTTAGAGCTATAAAATTATTTAAAACTAAATAATTGAATTTTAGAGCGATCTGAAGGATCCATTGAATTACAGTCGAACTTCAGTATATCAAACTCCCTTATATCGAAAATCTCTATATATCGAACTTTTTTTAGAATCCTTGAATTTTCATTAGACAAACATATTCTGTATATCGTATAAAATTTCTATATATCGAAAAAAAATTCCAATTTAAAAAAACAAAATGTGATTGTCATCACAAAGAGCTCTTGTTTCAGAAAAAGCACAGGAATACCTAAATTCTCTGAATCTCTTTCCTAGCATAGAATGAAATTTTTATTTTAAATTTAGTTTTAACTTTTCCTCTCTTGTTATGAACATTGCTCCTAAACATCACTTCGGTGATGAATTATTCGCAAATAGACATTAGAAGCTATCTTGCCCGAAAACAAAAATAAATTAATTTTTTTGTAATTACTGTTAGTTGTAATTTATATTTATTTCTCTTCATATGCTTAATCTTTCGTCTATAAGTTTCAAATTGTATACATCTTATAAACCGTTGCAACCTTCACAACACCAGACTGATTAAAATTGTTAAAAACAATACTTTATTTTACTTATGTAATTTTTATTTGTTATTCTTTTTTAAATAAAATCTATCCTATGCTTCTGGCGTGCTATGCAACCCTTAATTGTTGCTAGATATTTATGAATGATGTGAGGGGGAAACATATCGTCGGCGTTCAAGCATAATTGCAAAAAAAAATACAGTTCAATTCTTCACTTAGCAAACCATTTTCACCTGACAACAAGACTAAGTCATACAACGGTTTATGACTGTACTGGCTGTAGTTTCATTCAAAATGCACTTAGTCCTTGTATTTCGTTTTTCCACCAGACAGAAACATTTATCACATAAAATTCATTAATTGGACTTAGTGACTTATGCTTAGTGGCTTACGCACACAATATATGGGAAACAGCCCAGTAGGTTTCATGGTGTCTCTGGGTAACGCTGACAAGCCGGGCCAGAGATCCCTGAAAAAAGGTATTGGGTCTGGGACTCAATTTATTCTGTATCGAAAACTTACTGGGACTCAATTAGTACCTTTTTTGGCATTTAAGACTCAATTTGGACTCTCCCATTGAGATGTTGTTTAATGCTGCCTAATTTCAGTGATCATGGCAACATACATTTCTTTGTTATCTAGCAAGGTTATAAGTTCGTCAGGGTGGTTCCGTACACAATTCGAATCCCACAGGAGAATGGATAAGGGTTTGACTGGTGTCATTAATATAATTTTTTTAGAACGAAGGAAATGGCATACGAGATTGGTAATATCAGATGTAGCGGTGAGGGGAGGGATCTGAACTCCGACGGATCAGTAGCATTAGGAGTTGTGTTCTTTATGTATTATTGTCGCCTAGGAGACTTTAGTTTATTAATTAAATAAACTTGATTACTGATATGAATCATGATATTGATGATTTCAACTTTCCATTACTTCCTTTAGGTGAAAAATAGTAATCATTGTCAAATGTTTAATACAGTTTTAAAAAACTGAATATTTTCTGCAAAGGTACTTAAGTTTGAGAAACGATCGATTTAGATTTTTGTGCAAAGACAAAAGCACACGTGCAAGCAGGTATGAAACGAAGGCGGAAGTGGCGAGAAAATGTTCGTAAGCAAACGTCAGAAAAACAAAATAATGTCACCCTACATATTTAATACTATATTTTTCACTACTCTGAGAAATTAAGAAATTTTGTATTATCACCTCCTGGGTCAACTTGGATTCAATCAACCTTAAATAATTCCTAATCAACTGCCATTTTACAGTATGCGTTACAGAGATTGTTGAATTTCATGTCTAATTCGAATTAAAATAAGTCTTGATTTCTTCTATACTGCCCTGCTCAAATACTTCTGCTTAAACTCAAAATTATGACAGCGATAAATAAAGTATCGGAACCAATTTTTATTTCAATCAGTCCGGCATCTACAGGTAAAAATGTATCGATATCCGGGCAAACACATGCTATTCTAGTAAGAATGTAGAGAAGAAACCGTACATGATTTATAAAGAAGATAAATCTTCTGAATAAATAATAAGTCTATTAGTGAAACAAGTGGATTTTATTTAGACACTTTAAAATAGTTAAGTCTGTCAATGAATTCAATATCAACAGTATCTACTAGAATCATGTAAATTAGTGATAAACAAATTAATTTAACCTGAAAGGTACCTATGAAATATTGAGCTGTTTTATCCGACAATAGGGACAGGTTGATGCATGGATTCAGAAATATCTTAACGAGTGGATTGGAATAAGCGGGAGGATGTTGAGGGAATGGAATGCTACTGGTTCAGAGCTGAGGGCCCGGGGGGAGCTATTCCAGTCCCCAGCTCCCACCCATCCTTACCCCCCAACCATCCCCCGCTACATTACTAGAAACTTTTTCCCCTCCTTCTTCGGACTAATGATGTTTTCTTCTTCGACTCTTTGCACTTCGATAGTCGTTAATGGAAGTCTCTATTTTATTGGAACTAAAACTTACGGCCTACACACTAGATAAAAAATCTGTGTTTACATGGGGATATATTTTGGTCCGCAATTTTATGATAATTGGAAATGATTTTCTTAAATTCAATAATATAAGAACCGAAAAAATGGCAGTTATATCAATTCAGTTGAAAAACGGAACCAATAGAAAGACACAAAAATAAATAACAAGATGTAAACGAAGTCTTTCCATTTTTCCGCTTGGTTTCTTCAAATTTCCAGTCAACGAAATCAACTATATTTATTAAATATTGATTCTCTAGGATTTGAGTACTATTTACAATTTAATTTATGCATTTTTGTAATTTATATATCAATTAAACGAAAGAACTCGGCGATTATTGCTAACATTTAAGAAATGGTGGTATAAAGACTTAAAATTCTTATAATTTTATGCAATTATTATTTTTAAAAATTAAGCTACAACGCCATTTCGTAAATTAAAGATATTAGGGGCATGAACCTCAAAATTAAGTCTTGCTTAGGGCGCTTCCAATTATGAAATCCCTTGGGCCACAGACATTTTGGCCCAGAAATAGGTTCATGGAAAGTGGTAGAGGTAATGGCCTGTCTTGATGAGAAATATTTAAATTGATATATAATTACTAAATATTTAAGTAAACTATAAACATATGTGTGTATATATATATATATATATATATATATATATATATATATATATATATATATATATATATATTTAATAAAGGTAAAAACCGTAGAGAGCATGTTTACACCTTAATGTGAGAAACATGAAAATGATACACCCTTGGCCAAGCAGATGCAGACTGGATGAAGAGCCACCAAGAGAGGCTCTACATCAAGATTCGAATGCCATAGCACCGGCCCAACTTTCAATTGAATTATGCGGAGGAGGATCATCAATCTCATTTAACCGCGGATCTTTTAAATAAATCATGAGATGAAATCTCAAAGTCCTAGCGCTCATTGCTTACACTGCTATCCAACTCCTCTCACCGGCTTCCAATCAGTTAAAGAGAAATTGCCATTATTGCATGCATAAGAAAGAAAAGACCTTTTGAGGCAAACATCAAATCTATGCTTTAAATAGTCATATCCAACCCTTTCAGAAAAATTTAATGATTTTGTTACATATGAAGCGGAAACTACTAGCTTGAGTATCCCAGTTGACCTTAGATGCAATTTCAGGAGAAGTTGGCCGGAGGATGAAACCAATGAAGAAAACTGCTAGTGTTTACAAAAATCTGAATGTGTAGAGAACGTCATATAATTTTTAATAATTGCTGTATCAATATTTCATTGGTAATAATTATCGGTTCCTATCACAGGTTGGCCATTCAGTTGTCCATAAAATTTATTCTCTCCCATTTCAAGCTATTTTTTTTTTTTTGGCATTTCTACTAATTTGGTAGACTGTCAAATTATCTAGTCTTTTTTAAATTGTATAGCGCAAATATGGGGGGATTTTATTCGTTAGTAATGAACAACGTTTTATAATTACAATAATGAGCGATATAACTTTCGTATGAAGAAAAGGATAAAAAAGAAAAAGTCACTGAACGCTCAACGCAGGCTGACCCGTAATGCATGTGAGCCTAATGGCGCCTGCTGTGTTACTCTTTACCGTGATAAATTTTCCTTGAAATTGGCCACATATATCAGCTCCTAATTGGTTCATGTTTTGTAAAAGTTTTTAATTAGTTCAGTTAATTTTTAATCATGTCTTTGTTCAATGGACTTGAGTGAATGGAGAAATAAAATTTTAGTGTTTATAACTAATCCTCTGAAATATCAGCGCTTATAAATTATGTTCAATTATCCATATCAATAATTCTAACGCTTCCGCAGAATCTAAAGCACGGATTTTCTAATTAAGTTATAATTTGAAGAAATTCAGGATTTTATAAATCATTCACGAGAAACAAGACTGAAAAATATGTAACTGTCACAGACTGATTAGCGGAATCGCTGGAAATTATCCCATGTCGGATGCAAATATTTTTTTGGTAACTTATTTTTTAAGCGCTGGGGAATTCTGGGTGGAAAAGAAACATTCCATCGAGGAGATAAAAAATAGAAAAGAAAGGGATGGTGAAGAGGTCCATTTGTTCTCCTTTTTTTATCTTGGAAGGGAGAGATTTTTTCAGGGTAAGGGAGGGAGGCGCCACTCAACTTGCCTCTATTGCCGAAATTTTATTAAACTAGAATTATAAATCCGGAATTGGCAACCACTGCCTGACTAATAAACAATTTCAAATTCTTGCGATCATCTTTAGAGCGAATATATGCCACTCTATAATTATTTATGACACGAAGAAATATACTACTCCTCAAGAAAAGGCGCACTTTAAAAAGCATGTTTATGTTTATTGATTGATTTATTTTTCTATTCTACTATATTTGCTGTTTAAATGTATGTATGATCGTTTATATGGCTTTTATGATTTTATTGCAAATGATATAAAAATTGAGAGGCTGAGATGACCATCTCGTAGCACTAACTTGAATCTATTGAATATAAGGTCTCTTGGATGAGCTTGACAGGCGAAGATGTTTTAAAAAATAAATTTCATTTCATGTATAAATATCTTTTCCTTCTTCTTCTTTTTGTTGGCATAAAAAGTGACTAAGGATATTAGAAATAATGATTCCATGACATTAGGATTATAGCATAGACCAATTTGAACGTCCAGGGTTGTTTTTCAAAGATTATATTCGTGTGAGCTTCAGGCTGTGTAATCGATTGAACTCCCGTCACGAAGTTGGAAAGAGTAGCCCGCTAACCGTAGAAATGTTTTTGTAATTAGCAAAAGCCGCTTCGACAGGGCGCGTTATAATTATTATGATCTTCTATGCTTTCATAAGTAGTACGGAAGGGAATAACACAGAATATGATTCGAATATGTTTAATCGCAGTTGCTAATATCTTGTGATCTCTTAAAAGACCATTTCCTGTAGTGATAATTTCCGACTCGTTAGAAATTTAGTTTGGCGGCCATATGTTTAGTCGCCTCTCAATTACTCGAATTCTACGGTAACACGATATGATTTTTTGTTCCTAAAATCCCTTATAGGAAAATTATAAACATACAAACAAATAATAGGGCATCTCTAAAGTAATTCTGGTGGAACGTTTATCTTTTCAACTCGAATAATTCGCTGAAAACCGAAAAATTAAAAAGATTAATTCAGGTCGAAGGTTATGTGTGATACTTGAAATTACAAGTTTGAGCTTGTTAAGGTAATGTGAACTAAGTGCGCACTAGATTTTACAATGTTCCACTTTAAATAACTGTAAAATCTTTATTTTTGAAGCTAGATATTTCTTTCCTCTCTTTTTAAAAATATTCCTTAGACGATTATGTTTAAATATTACATTCAAGCCCATGTTTCAACCAAGTCCATTTCTGTAAGATTGATTATTCAATTTAATATTACCTAGTACACACACGCCTTAATAATATTGTTTGTTATATTTCGCTAATCCGTGCTTGCCTCCTTAAAACATGATAGGAAGAGTAAGTGCACACCAAGCACACTTGTCTCACAACAGAGGCAGAGCCGGATCTAGGGGCAGGGGGGGCTAAGGGGGCACTTGCCCCGGGCGGCAGAATTGAGTTGGCGCCGAATTTTGAGCGATTTTTGTTTTGTTATTTTATATATTTGTGGCTAATCAGTTTTAATTAATACAAGAGAGTAAAGCTCTTGTCATATATCTAAATGCATATAATTTTTATATCATAGTTCTCAATAAATAAGAAACAAGTACCATCAAAAAATGATACAATACAATTAAAAATTTGTTTACTCGAATTTGTCTCACCGTTTCAATTGGAAAACACGAGACAATGAGCAGGGCCACCCTAACCACTGGGCTAAATGAGCTATATTCTGAGCAACAATTTTTATCGTTGTAATATTATTTTGTTGTTATTAGATATTTTACTTTTATTCAAATTCTTTTGATGAAAAAAATAAACAAATAACTTGTTCTAAATGTTTTTATTTCATTTAACGCATGATTTTTAGTAATCCACGGGGACGAATATCTTAGAACGGTTCTGGCAAATGAGAAAATTGTTAGACAATGTTGGGCATTGTGGGCGTTTGGCCTAAAAATGCAGCGGGAATTTGCCCCATTTGGCATGAAGCCTTCTTATGATGTTTGTAAGCCAGTGAACCAAAGGATCACCCACAGCATTAAAGCTTAAGTAGTAGTATTGACTGATAATTAGTTAATTAATTTGGTGCCATCCTACGTCAAACAATTTTGAAGTAAAATTTTTATATTACATTAGATTATAGTTCTTATTAATTTAATATATTGCATTATATTACAGTATATTAAAAGTAAAAAAAAAAATTCATTTTCTCAGCTTATCATCGCTGGAGCGCCACGAATTTTGATAGGACACTAACTTTTGCAAAGAACAACATACTGCCTGGTCGTCAGTTCTTAATCCAAAGGCGTTCTATTCAAAAACTCAGCGCAGGACTTTGTCTCCATGCTATGGAATAATATTGAGTCGTAAATCTTGAACGTTTAAATTTTTTTCACTTTATGACAAAAGCACGATTAATCAACGGGCTAGCGAATCTGAAAATAATCTCCTTAAAGCACAAGCGAGCTGCTTCCATGAACTGTGACGAGGCCATACATATTTTTGTTGCAAAAAAACTCGGAAAATAAAATTTTACTGTTATTTGTACGTGTTTATAATTCTAATTAAAAAAAAAATTTGCATTCTTATTTCATTGTATTTTTTTTTTGTTTTAATGCTATAAAATTATATTTATTTCGAAATATATTACTTAAAATACAATTATTGAACTATTGGCATTTATTGAGAAGAAAGGATGAAAGAAAGGGCAGCAAAACTAAGCTTGCCCCCCTTGGAAATAATGAACAGAGGTCTGCACCAGCCCCTATGTCTTGCTGGGTGACTGCGGACAAGCGCTTAAAAAATAGAAAACTGTCAAGGAGAAATGTAAATCGCAGAGTATTTTGAAGAATAGTAGCTTAGGGAAAAAAAAGAAGACAACTGGTGGATAAATACGGATACAGCTGTTTTGCAAATGTTGAAAGACATGACATTATCAACAGGTTGGAAATTATATATATATATATATATATATATATATATATATATATATATATATATATATATATATATATATATATATATATATATATATATATAGCTCGTCATACTTTACTTTAGTGAACTTTCGTAGTTTATTTCTGAAACAGTGTTTAGGCTTCATGCTCCGTAAAGGGCAGCTCTTACCAGTTGACTGTTTGAATTTAACGAGGCAATTACGCACTTACTCCAAAGACGCATTTAACCCTCATCACCTTGAATTAAAAAAGCACGCTATCTGTTTGTGCCAGCTATGAAAATGTTATGTTTTCAGATTTTACAATGCGGAAAATTGTGTTTAATTAATCATATTCAAGAGGATTACGGTATGTACTCATACCATATGTTGTGTAATAAATGCATTTAATTTTTATTTCTCTATTTCCAATTCTTAAATATCACGAATAAAACGTTGCCCCGAAATATCTAGGACTAACTGCTATTACTCGAATGTTGCTACAATAACTCGAAATGTATACAACTATTCTACATTACTCGATATTGCTGCTATCACTTGAAACGTCGAGAACAAATCTCTATTACTCGAATCACTCGAAATATCTAGATCTAACCTCTATTAATGAAATTATTCCTTACTCAATTTATAGATGAATAGAAGTCGCATCCTTCATTCATTCCTTTGAAATTTGTTTTATTCTTCTATATTTATACTTCAAAAGAGAAAAAAAAACTATAAAATACCTTACTGATGTATATGCACCATGTGTTATGTGTTAGCAGGTGTGGCATCAAATTTGAATTATAACTTGGGACTATATATATATATATATATATATATATATATATATATATATATATATATATATATATATATATATATATATATAGCTATATATATATGGGGTGTAGTCATGGGAAATACTTGGTGGTGATAGTGGCTGGCTTTCTGCTGGCATAGACGTCCTGAGGTGTTAAGTTGGGACATCTGGCCACCTCACTGGTCCAATCCGCCCGATCCACATCCCCCAAAATGCCTGCCTGTTAAGTCACGTATGACGATTTTCAGATAATGTAATTCTAAGAATAATTAGAAAAAAAATTAAACGAGAATTAACGGAGAGGTCCTGTATAAACCAGAGGCCTTGTGGGCTATGGTAAATGAACTTTTTGATTAAAGTACATCGTAATTATCATTACCAGGAATATTAACCAATATCATTAAGCTTTATTAAAGAGGAATTTCTTTTGTTTCCTCCTCATTAAATATTTTTTACTTCATATTTTTATAAATTATATGTGAATTTTAGTAATTGATTCATTACAATACACCTAAGACCATTAAAAAAATAAAAATAAAATAAAAGCTTTGTAATAACTAATTGTTATTATTTTTTTTTAAAACACTGGTTGGTTTGGGATAGAGAAATTCACATCATATTATTGTTTTACAAAACTGGAAACGAATTGAAACTTATTCTATAGCAAACCTCAGCTTCAATAATATGGACTTAAAGCTTATTAAACAAGTTTTTTTTTAAAGCGGTGAATCTGTAGTCAAGTAGGAGGATGATGAAAAACAATCGGGAATAAACTTGGGTTTTACGAAATACCGTATTTAGTGTAATTTAGCCGCTCGAAAGCCACCTTAAAATTTAATTAATTTAAAAAAATACAAATTCTACTTCTTTTAAAAGAAAATTTTGTCTAGTTTACGGAGCTGCAACTGGGGATTACCTAACTTAAATAGTTATTTAGTTATCGCTTCTCTATTCCACAGAAAACACAACTTACTGAAAAAAACACAAAGCTCAAATTTCCTACTTTTTTTGTGTGGAATCGGACCATAGTCCATGTGCACTTTTTTTCAAGCCACTACCTGGCCTGTGGTCCACCGATCCTGATAAAATGAGGTTGGTATATTGTTTTGAATATTGGGTGCAGCATCGTTTTCTTGCATTTCTTAATTATTGTTTTGGATAATTAATAAATATTATGATTAACTCATGATAATTACTAACATATTTGCCATTCAACCTTCTATAATTAAATAAAAGTGTATATTACAATAAAAATGCTTGGACTGAATCTGAGGTTTAAGTTATTCTGTTGTTTTAAGTCTTGTTACTTAACTTACTCTCTATGTCCATACCTTTCTTTATAATGTAACAATTCCTAATAATACCTTTTCAAGAACAAGTCTCTTCGTGTTGTATTAACTAAGAGATGATTATTATAAGTTAAAAATTGCCTTATTTTATTTCTAAAAATCACATTGTTTAATGTTGATGAATAATACAGGAGTGTGATTTTAACAGGACGAAGCCCTCGAGTAATATAACCAGTGCCAGGAATAACTTGATCCATTTAAAGTCCTTCAACTTAATATAATGTAAGCCCTTCAGCCAAGAGCCAACAATGCTAGGTATTAGCTCCTTCAGAACAAATATTGCCTCTCCAAGAACAATATTGTTCTCAACTTGCTGAAATCTTTATTAGTGATTTTCCACAATTTCAGTTGCTCCTCTGTATTTTCTGTTTCTTTGTATTTTTGTAAAAGAATAAGCGTAATACTCGTAAATCGATTGATGATGTAAACATAATTTGGATACCGGTCTGTTTCTTATGTTATAAACTGATACAAAATACTTCCCTCTTAAACACAGAAACTGAACAATCTATGATACCGTATATTCGTAGCATTAAAAGGGGAGAATCCATTTAATGTCCGAAATATTAAAAATAAAAAAATATTATAAATCCTCTTAACTAAAAAAAAAATCTAAATCAGATACACTCTTACATTTATTTTATTTTGTTTTTAACATTACTTTTCTTAATTACTAAAGACCTGTCTAATATTAAAGACCATTCAAATATAGATTGATATAAGGAGCTTAATCAAAAGCGTTTGAGCAGTTTTCGAGTCAATTTTAAAAAAGTGTAAAATCGACGGTATCCAGTGCCGCTTCCGGTAAATCCGATGCGCTGTATCTTAGCTAATACTGATCCAATTTAGATATATTTTTAATTTTTTTTTTTTTTATTTAGAGAAATGTATTACCTTTCCTATGATTCTACACACAATTTACGATGTAATTCATACTTTTTGAGTTATGCACATTTTCTTTTCGTCATAACTTTTTTCTTGCATTTTCTCGACGATGTATTTCATTTATAAAAAGTAAAAGGACTTCAAGGTAAAGACTTTAGGCAAGTTTCTTCAAAATCGTTATGGCCGTTTTAGAGAAAATTGTAAAAAAGTGGTAAGCCGATAATATAAATTGGCAATTCTGTTTAGTCAATTTCGAGAAAAATGTTGCTGTAACATCCCAGGCATATACCTATCTTAAATAAGTAATTTCGTAAAACTTTTCGTTTTTGAGTTAGGCTGTTTACATACACAGAGACACACACACTGTTCAATGGTAACGACGGCCTTGTGTTATAAGTTATTTTCTCCGGGAATTTTCCACGGACCATGATTGCTAAATCGTCGACAAAGCCGTACGTAGTAGTTTCTTCCGGAATGATACAATCCTACCGAGCTGAATTAAAAGCATTCCATATGTCCAATGTTATAATGACACAGTACTTCTCCCTGGAGAAGCTCTTTCCTGCGATGGCCTCTCTAGCAGTTGCTTTCATCGGGTGACCTCCTGCTTGCTAATCATAAAACCGAGGCAGTACTTATCACCAGCAGGAAAGTAAGAAAGACAATCACTCTGACCGTTGGGGATTATGACATCCACTCTAAGCCATCTATTAGATATCTCGGTGTGCAGATTGTCAGAATTGACGCCAGAATTCGGTTTGATGAACATCTGCACATAGTTAGCAGTAAAGCAGCACGAGTGACAAACGCACTGGCCCGGATTAGGCCAAATATCGGTGGACCTAAGGAAAGTCGAAGAAGGTTTCTGGCTACTGGAAGGAAGCCATCCTAGTACGATTATATGTCCGCAAGCTTGACAGTGTGTATCGAAAAGGGCCCTGCGAGTCGGTCGAGCGTATCGCACTGTGTCCTATGACGGAATGAGCATCATCGCCAATATGCCTCCGATTGACCTTCTGGCAGAGGAACGGAACCGGATACTTCAACGAAAACGAGATTTGGATGCTCACTGGTCGATGGTAGCTGAACAAGAGATAATATATTACTCTATACATAATATAATACTCTTGAAAAATGGCAGAGACGCTGGAATGCCTCATCCTCAGGAAGATGAACACATCGCCTGATTCCTGACAATGCAGCATGGATATCCCGGAAACATAGAGAAGTTGATCATTATCTAACCCAGCTGCTTACTGGGCATGACTGTTTCAAGACATATTTAACCCACTTTAAGCTAGAGGACCAATCATCGTGCCCTACTTGCGCCCTCGTGGATGAAACCGTGGAACATGTATTCTTCTATTGCCCATGCTTTGCTCAAGAAAAGGAAGAGCTAGACGGGAACTCTGGACAGCAGTCATTTCCGGAAAAAATTAATCGCTCTAATGATGGTCAGGCAGAAGAGCTGGGCGCTGTTGCAGACTGTGCAGCACGAATCGGCAGGTAGCTCAGAGCACGGGGACGAAAGAGGTAATGCATGACAGCATTTCCGACCGCCGATAACATCGTCAGCCTAATGCTGCTCTCCCAGGACAGACCATTTTGCGATACTTGGTTATTTCGACTCAGGGGGCCTTAAAACGTGCATTTCCCTTGAAAACTTCGAAATTTTTCTCGATTGCAATACCTCCCCATACTATATATTTCATATAAAGGTAAGAGAAAGTAAAAAAATATAGCTACTCGTATTGGTTGTAGGTATCGAACGTTAATAGACCTCCCAACCTCAATATCTCTTCAAAATTAGACTAGCTTCGCATAGTTGAGTACGAGTACATCGTTGGAAAGCTGATTAAATGAAGCAACTGATTTATACAGCTTTCTGTCCTGGGTTCAACTAACGCACCGAGGGCGCAGTAACCCCTTCACGTTCGTTAAAAGTTTCAATTAGTATTGTTTTAAAGTATCGTTGACCAAATTCAAAGTTTCATAAGATCCAGACATTTTAACGCTACATCGATCATGATGTTGCCACTTGTTCTGCAAACAAATTATTAATGTGCACTTGTAAAAACTATTGGAGTTGAAACGTAATGCATTTTATATTTCAATTTGAATACGTCCAAGCAATAGTTTTCAATAATATTTGTGGTTTTGAGTTTTATTACTTAACTCCATCTATGATTAAACCCAATGGACATTACGGTTATCATATTATTATAGCGAAAAATTGATAGCGTGCTAAATAACCTTCTATGTAATATAATTAAATACTTTAATTCTCCGTTGACACAGCTTCGTTTATTTTTCATATACCTTACAGCTCCTTCATATTTTATTAAAAAGAAAGTCTAGGGTCTTTTTCAGTATGATTGCCGATCATTGAAAGGGTGGTTGACAGGTCGTTAAAAGGTTTCAAAAGTTACCTACTCAATCTTTCAGATCCCTTCAAGGGCTACCATCCATCAATTAAACTCTCTCCTCCAGGGCCTATTTATATTCAACTTATGGAACGTCCAGTAAATTGGTCCCGATCTATAGCATTGCAGACAAATATTTTATGTCTCTGTATATCCAGTTTTCTATTACTTGCGGGTATTACAGAGTGTCGTTATATCGTTATCCAGACAATAGCCGATAATAAGGAACAGCGACCACAATAAACGTGATAAAAAAACTCAAGAGGTCTAAATAGGATGCGATAACAAAAAGACTATTAAAGTTAGGTTATTTACAATTGCAGCATCGTGAGCATGACAAAATGTTCTTTGAAAAGAAGTAGAATCTGTCTTTGTAAAAACCATTTGGCTTTCATGCGGCTAGATTACGCTAAGTTCTGTTATCCGTAAAACCATGGTTTATTCACCATTTTTGTAATTTGCCTCCGACTTAACTACAGATTCGCCACTTTTAGAAAAACTTCTTTATCTAATAATCTTTAGGCCCATGTTATTTAAGTTGAGGTCTGCTATAGAATAAGCTGCAATTCGTTCCAGTTTTGTAAAACATTAATATGATGTGAATTTCTCACTCCTCAAACTACCAGTATTTTCAGCAAAAATAATAACAATAAATTATTGCAAATCTTTTATTTATTTATTTTTTTCTGGGACCTGGGATGTATTGTAATAAATTAATTACGAACATTTTTTTTTTTATTATAAGAAATATGTAAAATTAAATATTTAATGCGGATATAATAAATAAATTATCCCTTCACATTTAATAATATTCCTTATAAATTATATATATATAAAGGGGTCGGGTGGCCTCGCTTGCAAAAGTGCATCTACTTACAAGCCCAAAGATTGTGAGCTCAAATCCCGTTGCCGGCATTACATTAATTTAATTTAATTAATGGTTAATTTAATTCCTCAAACAATTTATCACCCCTCCTCCTCCCGAATATGTGATATTCGTCAGTCTACTGGAGTCAACTCACACAGAACGTGCGTAGGAGTGATGAACCTACCCCGTGTACCTAAATTGTGAATCGCGTTGTGGTTTTCCAGGACGTAATAGCCGCTCTGAGGTTTGGTCCATGGACGGTCTGGTTCGGGGAAAGAAATATAGGTCCTCCTTCGCCTGCTTACCCAGGACAGCCTTAATCCGTGGATCTTGACCGGTTTGTCACTGTCCTTGAACCCGAGTGAGTCGGTGGGAAGGACACTGCCAAATTGGCCCCAAAGGGACCGGTTATGGAGCTATGGATAGCCTGCCGCTGCACCATGGAAGACATGGTTCGTAGCAATGTGAGGTTGGGTGACCCCCCCTCCAGGCTGTCTGTGCTCCTGCAAGCAATAAATGTCTGTAAGAATACTACATCGCGCGGCCAAAGATCTCTATAGTCTACAGTGTCAAAAGAAAAAAAAAAAAAAAATATATATATATATATATATATATATATATATATATATACACATACATACCTGCATACATATATCTGGAAGACAGCATTTTTCTTTCATTTGAAGGTCAATTGTACAAAAGTTGATCTTTATAAAATTTACTGAAACCCATCGAATATTCATTCTAATTTGTATGAACTGAATGAACATGTCAAAAAAACACACAGTTCCCCACCTCAGAAAAATTACAAAACAGTTTTACTATGAGGATATTTATCTATTAATTTATCATAAGGATTGTTTCTGTATCAGATTTCTGACGAGAAAATCCGTGTTCATCATATTTGAGCTAATTTTTTTCTCTACAATGCTCCTCAGATTTTTCGAAATTTTCAGCGTCAGATTGCTGTTGATATGTTAGAACATCTGCAATGCATTCACCTTTACAAATTTAAAACCATATTTTGACATTATTTACAAAACATGAGGAAATGTAAATTTACAGTGCTAATACCAATAAGATCATGAGATATATTTACTGGCAACATTCTTGTTTTCCTACTAGAGTATAGTTGGACACCATCCAATCAGGTCTACCCACCCCCCTCCTTTTGTTGCATTATAAAATCGAATGTCCAGGACATTCATTTCCCATTCCAATTTTTGAGAAGTTCCATAATAACTTATTTTACTTTTCCTTATAAATTAAAAAAAAAAGGTGTATATATTTCAAATAACTTCACTAGAACTTAAAAAAATTGATATATCATTAATTTTTTTGTATTAATAAAATCCAAATGCAACTATTTTCACGGGACAAAGTATATAGTATATACATATATGTATATATGTATGTATATATGTATATACCTATGTATATATATATATATATATATATATATATATATATATATATATATGTATATATATATATATGTATATACATATATGTCTTCCCTTCATGTGACAAAATGAATTGGTAACTTAGGTCCAGAAAACATGATCTAGTGACATGGCAAACTAGGTCCAGGAGGTCTATCCTGTTTGCATACCGTTAATAGTAAACTAAGTCTGACATATCTCGTAGTTTAGCGTAAACGTTATGGCACATAAATGCTGTCACTTTGAAGGCTTCAAAAACAATGTCTCTCTCACCACAAAAGACCAATTTGCGAAAGAAGAAAGAGGAAACTCTAGAAGAAAAATGATTTATCCGACTAGGTCTGTTGGACCTACTTTACGTTTAACGGATTTAGAGTTGAGCCAGGAGGTAATTTGTGCAAAATGTCAGAAAGCTCAGATGAGACTATGATTTAACAAACTAGATTGACTGGAGCCAGTTGAGATGAAAGCTACTTTTGCATGTCGACCTCCCATCCAATTATTATCTATAACAGTTTTTCCCCTTTATATTTCTGATTATAATTATTAGGGAAACGGACGTCCCTTCTGAACTTGATCAGGGAAACCAGAAAGTTCGACATGGAGGGTAAATAGGCTTTCTCTATTGGTGACCACCCACGGGGTAAGCAAAAAGGACCACCAGGCCAACTTGCCGGACTTTGTCCCTCCCCCTTTACCAGTACCAGTATATATATATATATATATATATATATATATATATATATATATATATATATATATATATATATGTATATTATTTAATCTAAATAATTCATTTAAGTAATATAGTTTTTTTAGATGAGTAATCTTTGATATTACAACGAAGCGTTTAAGAAATTATTATTAGCGAGAGCTCCTTCAATAGAATGGCCTTTGGTATACGCATCACTGTTGGGTCTTGTCAACTAATCGTCCAAACAACGTAAGGAGCTCCTGTCTTCACATTCCCACCGCCCTCTTATATTTAATTTAATTCTAAATAATATTTTAGTAATACCACACAAGTGTGTACTAGACTTCCGTTTTTTATCTGAGCTGTAGAATCAAATCTTCATACTGTTTCTTTTGGTAGCGTACTACACCGGATAAATACTGCTCATCACAACCATAATTTTTAAGCAAAAATTCTATTTAATAAAGCTAACTAAATGTCTTCGAGTTTATTTGTTTTTTTATTATTTAGAAACATTCAAATATTGCCAACAAGAGGTAATTATTGTGTCTAATCTCTAATTTAAAATTGAAAACTCGACAATTCTCTTCCGGTTTATCTTCGAGTTACCCAGTTTTACTGCATTTCTTAGCATTAAATTAATTATATTTTTTTTTCCTTATCACACAGGTGAGGAGGGTATTATATTCGGTTCAAATTTTCGATGTGCAGTGTTCAAGACATCTTTATGTTTCAGAGCCCCCAGAGTCCAAAACCGCATTTTCTGCCATTGGTCTGTGATACGATTACCAGATGAATGGGTGGACCGTAGGGTTTTCGTCCCCAATGGCTGTGTACCAAATCGGGCATCTTTTGCGTAGTTCTTCGTGTTCTGTAGAATGATGATTTTTACGAAATTTGCTTTAGTATTTTTCGAAATTTTTCGATTTATGAGCAACTAATATATGCTTTGTTCAAGATTGTATTCTCTCTCTCTCTCTCTCTCTCTATATATATATATATATATATATATATATATATATATATATATATATACACACACACACATAGCACATCCCCGAGAACAATCAGGTCAACATTTATATAATAAGAATATTTTATTTGCTCATAACTCGAAAGTATGTATGCATTCCATGGTAAATTATGTATATCATTTAAAAGATAATCCAACTGTCTGCAAACCGAAAACTATTAATCTCAGGGATAATCCAGATTCTCGTATAAAACATAATAAAATTGTCTACAAAACTAAACTAATCGGATCAATACTACTGGAGTTAAAGGTAACAATTTTTCATATTGGGAATAGAACCCATAGCAGTAAGGAAAGTCGTGTGAGTGGATGCTCCAGGTATTTTACAAAGTTTTTAAGTTTAAACTTTAAATTTAAACGTTTAATTTTTTTAATTTTCTATCTTTTCAAGATTTTTTTTCTCTAAAATTAAGTTCAATATTAATTTTTAAATTGTTCCAATTCAGTTTTAATTTCTTCTTATAACGATTGATTATTAATTAAACTGGTTACCTTAAAATTAAATATTCCTCAGCATTTCTAAAATGGAATCTGTGGTATAATAATGAAGTGTGCGCTAATTTTGATAAGAAGTACATTGACTAAGCTATGTCAGGGCTCAAAAACGATTTGTAATTTGAGTTTTTTGTGTACCGACATACTTTTTGTCCTGCCCACCTCGTATTTTTGGCAATCTAATTAGTAATATATGAGTTCGTTAGTTATTAATTTATTTGATGGCAATTTAGAAATCAAGCATACAGATTTAATTAAATTAATTCGTACCATGAGTTCAAAGTAAGGAACAAGGAAAGCCCATAAACTAATTAAATAATTTAAATCAACGGAGGAAGTGTAGGAGCAGAGGGAACAGGGCAAAGCAATTGAGCCGATTGGAAATTGATTAGAATAAAGGGAGCGCACGTGGACTTTCCTGTATCATGAAATTAATTCATAAATTTTACCTGGGACTCTAGCTCTATTTTATTCAGTTCTTACTCCACCGCCTCTTAAAATTCCCTCATGTATCCAAAACAATAGAAACAGTAAAAATGTCTTTCATTTGAAAAGTTATGATGAAGTGGTTGCCGATAAAATTTCATATAAAGATACCTACTAGCTAGAGCGCAAATAGAGATGAAAATTTCTCCAGTTGGAACAGATTATAGAGACATTTTATTTTATCCAACATACTGGCCGTAGTTTCCTCTGTATCTCTCGGATAAACCAGGCCAGTTCCTATGAAATGAGAATTGAAAAATGAACCATTGAGTACAGAAAATATAAAATTAAAGTAAACCATCATATTCTCAATACTGTTGTATTTAATTTAGTGAAATAAAACTTTGGTAGGTATTTTATTTTATTTTCACTTCATTTCATACTTAATTAACTTGTTCTATTATAATGCTTGCTTATAAACTACATTTTTTATAAAATTATTTGCTGAGTATATATATATATATATATATATATATATATATATATATATATATATATATATATATATATATATATATATATATATATTTAAATTCTTTATTTTTCTCACTCTAGAGCTGCATATAATTGACCTTGAAAAAAGTATGATTATGACTGGTGATCCTATTTTTAATCTTCAACAATATAGCGGCATTCCTGGAGCTTCCAAATTCCAAAATTTATTGGACAAATTTAAAGTTCCATTCGCATCAACAGTGAATTGATGATTTATATACTCTTACCTCCCACGCCCAACCTCTAAAGATGATCGAAACTCAATTTAAAGTGCACTTTAATGATATCACAGGAACAAGGCGGTTGAGAGTGCTGATTGCATTTTCCTGGCGATCATGTAAACAAACAATAAATAATGGTCATCTTGGCGCAGATTTTTGGTGTCTTGATATTCTGTGAAACTTTTAAAGAAGATTATAATAAACCTCTGGGTATCACACGCGATTACCGATACATGACAATCACATAGATATTGCACTACTAACTGAATCACATACAGATCAGACCACCCGAACTTATCCATAAATCCTTATCCCATTCTCATATTCCTTCCACTCCAACAGACGCTATTCAATCAACCAATGTTATCATTACAACTCGTCCTTTCCATATAACATTCTCAGTTATAATTTCTTATAAACTCCTTGATTCCTTATTCAGATCCCTCGGAACGCGCTTTATTGCTAGAGGAGACTACAACGCTAAACACTAACGATGGGTTTGTCAAACATCCAACTCCCGTGGTAGCATTCTATCTCGCCTCTCAACCTCCAATTGTTTTTCTATCCTTTCACCCATGAACCCTAATTATTGGCCTACTTCCCTCAAAAAACGTTCCGATATTCTGGATATATTTGTCCCCTCCCAGATTTCCTCGTCCCAAGCCATTATCAAATCTCTGGATGACCTTTCCTCAGATCACAATCCACTTCTGCTTCTCTTACATTCAAACTACGCTCCCATGCCCTCCTCTCCTGCATTGATTACAAAAAGAGTAAACGGGGACAAATTTCGATATGATTTGGAAAATAAATAGGACTTAAAAAATTCCACTTAAGGCAAAACATGACATTTATAGAGCCATAGAAATACTTTCTGCATCAATAAAAAGCAGCATAAATGATAGCACCTCAACCAGTAAAATTTATAATTCTCAACAGACTAACCAGACACAGCATATTCGAATCTTATTAAAGGAAAAAGGCAGAGCAAGATCGAAGTGGCACAGGACTAGGTATCCAATAGATATATTTTATTACTGATTGACAAACAAACTGAAAGCAAAACTTAGAAAATTCAAAATTTATTGAACTTGAACTAAAAATCTTACAATTACTGACAAATCATTATGGACGACCACTGAAAAGCTTCTGAAGTTCAAAGATTGTAATCATCCACTCCTTACTGAACCCCAAACCTGGTCAAGATCTGACGAAGAAAATGCCCAAATATTCGGCCAGCACCTCTTTCTATCTTTTAAACCGCATCCTGAAATTCTTAATCCAATTTAGCTTGAATTAATCGAAGCAGAATTAAATATCTCTCTGCAAATGACCCTTCCGCCTAAAGCATTCCATCCTTCAAAAATATTTAACATTATTCACAGATTACTTTCCCGCAAAGCTCCTGGAAATATCAGATCTCATATTTTAAAACTTCTTCCTCGAAAAGCTGTTCTGTTCCTTGCGTACATTTATAACGCTGTACTCCGCTCCTCATATTTTCCTGACCCTTGGAAATTATCTATAGACAAAATTATTCCTAAGCCCAAAAAGCCACCAGAATGCCTATTGTCCTACCGTCCTATCTCACTTTTATCTAGTATGGATAAAATCCTGGAAAAACTCATTCTGAAACGCCGAAACCCCATCCTAGATTCTAATCTCATAATCCCAGATCAACAGTTTGGATTCCGAACATCCCACTCCATTAGCGAAATAGTTGTCTCCTCTGTACTGAAGGGCGGATTCTACTGCTCGGGAGTCTTTCTCGACGTTGAGCAGGCTTTTGACCGAGTTTGGCACCCGGGACTGCTTTACGAACTCAGTAAATTCCTACCCCCTACATACTATCTCATTATCCGTTCCTACCTCTCTGACAGATCATTCAAAGCAAATCACCATAGTGCCTATTCATCCCTCTTTTCTCAGTCAGTCAGCAGGTGTTGCTCAAGGCAGTATCCTCCGTCCCATCCTCTATACAGCTGACATCCCAACCCAACCTAACACTTTCATCACCACATATGCTGATGGCATGTGTACTATCATCAAATGATGATCCTATTATTGTATCCCAAACTCTTCAATTACATATCGCAGATCTTGAAAAATGGTGTCGAAATTGGAGGATTAAAATAAATGCCAACAAATCACCTTTACCCTACGTCGCAAACCAACGACTTCCTGTCCTACAGCATCCTTTAATTATATCCCACGTATTCCTCTTGAGCAGATCCGCTAACTTGGACTCCATCTTGACAAACTTCTAACTTGGAATCCTCATTCAAGACGAAACGACAAGAAACTGCTATACAAATGCTCTAATCTTTCAACTAATTATAAAAGACTTACATGACTATAATAAGGCCTATTTGGATTTACGGAGTTGAGCTTTGGGGCTCCACTAAAACCATCGAATTCCTCTCGTATCCAATCCTTGCAATCCCTCGTAAAATCCTAAAAATTTTTGTAAAAATCCTTCGTAAAATCCTGAATGATCCATACTTTGTAACGAAAAAAATCATCCATAATGACCTTAATGTTCCATATGTTGCCGATTTGACCCGAACCAGGTACCTGTCTTTCCATGACAAACTCCATTCTCATCAAACCCACTAGCTTCAAACCTTGCTTCCTCGTCGATTACCGATAATCCTCCGAGGCGTCTGAAAAGAAGACGGCTTCGGGAACTTCTAGTTTAGAATTGCTATTGTAGTCCTTCCCATTGAAATCACCCATTGGTGATTTCACAACATGTCTTATATGTATTTATATCGTGGTTCACATTTTCTTGTATTTTTTTTTTGTTAATACAGTTCAGTAAACTTCAATAAATAAATAATAAAAGTACAAAATTTAATGGAAGGAAGTGGCAAAGAGTTTATTTCAAAAGCGTAAAAAATCTAATGTCGCTTGATTCGGCTATATCCTCAACCTGTTTTCAATTTTTCAACACAATTTGGTCATGCTTACTGGTGAAAGGTGCAGATAACAGCAGTATCATACTCTTTTCATGAAACCTTTGCGGTCATGGATTATTCCTGACCACCTTAGAAAATGGCCACTGCCATATCTCAGACCAACTGAGAGAGAATTTCGAGACACAATGAACAACTCAATCCCTCTATAGTTAACTGGACATGGGCCGCCATTGAAGTTGAAATTTCCTGTTCCAAGGTTGATAAACCTCTTTTCACAGGAGGGTTCTTTTAAAGTATTCTCATCCCTTCAATAGTATCCAGAACCTTATTTCATATTTCCAATAATAAACTTTTAGAGCTAAATGGGGCAACAATTCACGGTATTTACCACATTCACTTATAAATATCAACCCTTTTAGTGCCAACAGAAAGTATCGTTTTGTTTTGAATTTATTTTTATTAATTTATTTTGAGATAGAGTTCTCTCACATGCAAATATTAAAACGTCATCACATACACTATTTTAATCATGTATCATATATAATATAATAATAATACTATGTAATAATATAATATATCATCTGTCGTTGGGTCTTTTCTTTTTTTATATATACAAGGGCATAATTGTAAACATGTAAGGAATTTATGGTGCTATATAAAACAGGATTTACTGTATAAGGGAAAACTCTGGCTTAATTACTTGGAGAGGTTTGGTAATAAACAAGTGAGGGGGTTGCCATAAAACAGACCTAAACTGGCTAGTGTAAGCAGGTTAATCTATACCGTCCAAGACCGCCACCCAATTCCTTATCAATAGCAAAAATAATTTTACTAACCAAATTCTCTGGTTAGTAATGTCCTCCAGCACCGATACTTGGTGTAACTAATGCAACTTAAACATAATTATTTAGGTAGATTTCTTTTTTGGTTTAAACCTTATGGTATTGCTGTAGAGCCCAATCAGTAAATGGCTTATATAGTGTATAAGGTGGGACAGAAGCTTTTATTTTTTTAACTTGTTCATATGGTTGAAAACATGTAAAAAAAAATTCCAACATGGGTGACCTCGGAAGAACTCTCGGGAGCCAAAAAAACTCGATATATATATATATATATATATATATATATATATATATATATATATATATATATATGTGTGTGTGTGTTCATATTATATAAATTTTAATTTATAATGAAATTTTCTTCGTATTTATTTTCGGTGTTTATTAATTTGTTTATAATAAATAAATTTCAATACTATCAACATTCCATAACTTCTTATGAAAACTATAATTGCAATTTTAATTTCAAAATAATTATAGTTTATTACAAAAAGGAATAATCAAGGTCGGAATAGACGTTGTACATTGTGTCACACGCGCCGACTACTGGTGTTCAAACATTTGACGCGCCTGCTGAAAGGTTAAATAAATATTCGGATCACTACTACTCAAATCACAGGAAAATTTAGCACTCAAAATTTTTATATATATATATATATATATATATATATATATATATATAACCAAATTCCTTTTCCCGGACTATATGAATTTTTTCAATAAGGCTAGGTCTGGAAGGGAGTACGCTCAGCCTCCAGATGTAAACTGAATATCCTTATCAGTAAAAATATAGTGGTCCGGTGATGAAAGCCGAAATTAAGATCATTAGTACACACTTGCACCATTCTATAGACGATAGACCTCGCTTTTTAAAAAAATGTTGAGGATTTTTTTAAATCCTGACATTTATAGAGGTACATTGCTATTGATATTATTAAAATATTAATCACATCATAAGATGAATTGCAAATATATTTTATTTTTTTACACCAGAACATTTCACAACTCTAAAATCAAACAAACTTTGTCTTTCCAAGTGATATATAATCTTAATGGAGTATTTAGCTCTTTTTATTTGCATTATACCCTTTTTGGAAAATAAAAGGTAAAAAGTGGTGTACTATGTGCCTCTAACAGGTGACAAGCTAATTTCTCTAGCAGTCTTTCTTTAGCAATAAATGAGACAATGTATTTTGCAGTGTGGTTCTGTAACCGGTGCAAAATAAAGAAAGAATGACAGCAGTGATGAGTAAGAGTGAGAGAAAGCTACTAAGTGGCCTTTTGTCCAGCAGTTGTTCTGCTAAAAATCCATTAATTGGAGGTGGAGGGGATGAAAGTGGACATCTAATCCCTGTTTGTGTAATTGGAACCGGCCAAACGGAATTGATAAACTTCTTTTAATTAAAGCTGTTTTGGCTGCCATTTCTAAGCGTTCAAAAGCAGGTCGACAACTAACCGCCGTCATATTAAACTCTGTTAATTTAAACTGAAGCAATAGCTGCCACCACCACCACTCCACTCCCAATTAGATTACTCTTAATTAAACTCATTCTCTTTACTCCGCTAAGGATTGAGTCAATTGTAGCTAAGATCTCCTCCAATTAGTTTCATTCTCAGTAAGGTATACTTGACAAGACTAAATGAAATTGTGCTTTCCCGTCCAATGTTTTTTTGTTAAAAAAAAAAAAAGGACTTCTTTTTTTTCTGCCTTTGATGAAAGGATTTTAATTTAAGTCGTAATTCAAGCGCGATCGCTGAAGAACTAATAATAGATTGTAATTGGAAAAGAAAAAAAAAATTGTACGATTGATAGATGATTTGAAGCTAATGAGTGGGCGAGGAATTGAAGGCTAAGAATTATAAAGGAGTAGAATGAGGGATGAATGAAAAGGAGCCGTGGTGCGGGCGAGTGGACTGCTCCCTCATGCGGCTAACGCATCTCTCCAAGGCGGTTATTATTGAATTCTTACTCCTCAGCGCTGGACCCTTTGACCTAGCCTTCCAGCACCACTGCCCAAACACATCGAAAGTCAAGCTGCCTTTCAGTGTTATGCTTCAGCAATTGATTTGTGAGAAATCCGAGGATTTAATTCGAGGCTAATCACGCCTTTTTATAATATGCCAGTTTTAAAGTTGAAATAGTTCCAATGGAATATATTTGATTCCTACTAAGAGGACTTTCCTTCGGATGATTAGTCCTGGCATTATTCAATACATCTGCCCAATTCTTCAATTTATTGGCATTTTCAATCATATTATTTGAAATATTTTCCTTAATTCTATTCAGCAGTCATTTCTATCAGAGTAAAACATGTTTGGTTGATCGTATCTTGCAAATAAGCGAGACGCGGTTAAAGATGAATATTTTTAAAAATAATACAGGCAAATACATGGAGATAGATGAGGTAGTTAGGACACCTTATGCGGAATATGAACTGTTTAAAAAAAAACGGAATACTTTATCATATTTAAAATAATGATTAATTTCGTTATGTGTAAGATATTCTTTAACGCAATTAATCACAGCATACACGATAAAAATATGATCAGTTGTGTTTGATTCAAATGTAATTCCTGCATCGAGATAGTTAAAGAAACTGCAAACATGTGATGGACTCAACAGCTAGCCTTTTTTAAGACGAACCAGCCTAGAGTAAACTTTAGCATCCGCCCCCTCCCTTCTCATCAAGTAGATTCCTATGGCATAATTATTGCTAAATAAAGTTGTAGTTATTCGAAAGTATTCTTTAAATCAAATATAAATACATAAAATTTATTTTTAATATCAAGCCTTTTTTTTAATAAAATCTTTTTTTTTTTTTACTTTTTAACGAAAATCGAATTATTAAATTAGTCTCAGGCCATGGTGGAAAGTGAAGCATTTAGTATACAATGAATCATACTTGAAGGGTTGTTATCATTTATCACCAACGATGATAGGAGCAATAAAAACGTTTACATTCCGCCGTTTTATCGAGTGTTTGTATTTTATTACAAATGAGTAGAACGAACGATCGACTTGAAGAACACTAAAATAAATAGCTTGTTTTGTTGAACTCCTGGGCATTTCAATGAAGTTAATGTGCGATTTCCTTCTGAGTAATAAACTTTACTTCAGGATGACTAGATGATCTTTCCAGCTCTAGTTTGACTAGTGGATGAAGTTTAAAAAATAAGTACTGACATGATTTTGTTTTTTTTTTTAAATGAATTTGTATTGGAAAATATTACAATCTACCACTCGTGGGCAATAATTAATAGTGGTAACTGTTTTGCGTAAACATACACAAGATATAAACTATAAAAATTAATACTAACAGAAGCAGTAAAAAAAATCTGTTGAGGTGCGCGCATCACGCAACTTTCACTTACCACCCTATATATATACTCATTTATATATATATATATATATATATATATATATATATATATATATATATATATATATATATATATAAATAATAATAATTATCCAATTTTAAAAATCGGTAATTTAAAATAATTTACCATACACTTATTCAGTACTTCTCTCACAAAAGTACAATAGAATAGTTTTTTGAAACTATTGGAGTACGACATTCCTGCTCACAATATATTTTTGGTTTATCAAGTTGAAAATAAATTTTATATGTTTCCACGAAAATTAAAATTAAATAATTTTAAAAGAAGAAATAATTACAACAACAATCACTTAAGTCAATGCCTTTTTTCGTCACCCTCCATTACCTTCTACGAATTTATATGTTCGATATTAATTTTTCTAAAATCTTTAGCTTTCCAACGGTATATTATACATCTATATTACTACTCTTATTTATGGAAATTTGTTTCCAACCTGGGAAAAATTTTCTTTTTTGCTCCTTTCGTTTATTATCGAACTCTTTCATAGTTTACATCTATCCATTTTTTGTTACTACTAACAATGAGAGATGGTTAATTATTTCATAATTAATAAACGAACAAAATTAAAGGTGTTTCAGAGAAAATTTTGAATATTCGTCATTTAAGCCCTGTCAGACTATTTCAATGAGGATAAGACCTAGTTGATATTGGGGACTATTTAATTTTACATTGATATAAGGAGGTTCATCAAAACCGTTGAAATATTTTTCGAGAAAATTGTAAAAATGTGTAAAATCGATGATATAAAGTGGAACTTTAGATAAGTCGATTTTAACGAAAAAATTGCTGTGACATCACTGACACTTATACATATTTTAAATATGTAATTTCAGTTTTGTTCAACTTTTCGTTTTTGAGCTATACTTGCCACACACATACACCATTTTGCGAGACTTGGTTGTTTGGACTCAGGGGACTTTAAAACGTTTAATTGTCGTTGAAAACTCAGATTCGAAATTTTTCACGATTGAAATACTTATTTTATAGATGTTTCGCACAATTTCACACGCACAGTAGATATTTCTCATAAATAGGTAAGTGAAACTAAAAATAAATAAAAACTCTTAATCGTAATCATTAAAAGAAATAAAAGATGTCCTAACTAGGCTATTCTCCGGCAAGAATAAAGAGGTGAAGAGAGGGGCATGGAAGGGCAGGAGAGTGGGTTTTCAGGATGGCGGACAGAGCAGAGACAGCGGCTAGGTGCAACACTACCGGATAACATATGTACTCGCTGGTAAAAAGAGGAGAATAAAGAAGCCGGTCAAGAGTAAGGTGGGTGAGATTCTGACGGAGGACAATGCCCAACGAGATTGGTGGCATCAATACTTTGATGAGCTATTAAACCAGCATGGCGTGCAGTGGTGATTGGAAGATACTCCAGAAGCAACTCGGGAAAGAAGAAGAAGAGAGTCCAGGAAAATAATACCAATTGATGATGAGCCTCCCTCCCTAATGGAGACCACAGAAGGTATAAATGCCCTAAAGAATGATAAGTCTCAAGGGTTCGATAACATCGAGGCGGAACTATTAAAAACCTGGCCTGGAGGTGTGGCTGAGAGACACCTACCGCTGTTCCGGAAGATGTGGATGGAAGTCGTGTTGCCGCAGGACTGGGTCAAAGGGATAATGGTAAAAGTGCCAAAAAAGAGGGACCTTACAAAATGTAGTAACTGGAGAGAGATCACGCTTCTCTCCGTGCCTAGTAAAGTCCTGTCGAGGATCATCCTAAGAAGAATTCAGTCCGAGGTTGAAAAATACCTTAGAAGAGAACAGCATGTTTTTAGGCCGAATCGTTCCTGCGTTGATTTATTAAATACTGTGAGGATAATTTTGGAGCGGTCTATAAAGTTCTGGATCCCCCTCAATCTGGTGTTTGTAGATTTCTTGAAAGCCTTTGGTAGCGTGAACAGAGGAATAATTTGGGGTACTCTGGAAAGATGACAGATCCCAGAAAGGATTCTGGAACTCATTCAAGCTATGTATAGGGAGTTTCAATGCTGCATGGCTGACGAAGGGAATCTCTCTTAATTTTTGCGAACGATAAAGGGGGTTAGATAGGGCTGGTTGTTGTCACCTATTTTGTTTAAACTGAAGCTGGATGAGCTCAAGAAGGAGGCTACAGGAGGAAGGTGGCGAGGAATCCAGTGGGGTCTCCAAAACTGACTGGAAGGGGTTGAGTATGCAGACAGCCCATAGGTTCTCGGATATCCAAGACCTTGGGGACGGCACGAGGGTGCGGACTGACAATTACTGTTTTCAAAACAAAGGCCAAGAGGGTAAATGTTAGAAATAAGGAGCCAATCACAATCCAAGGCCAAATATTAGAAGAAGTGGAAGCATTTTAATACTTTGGAAGTGTAGTGGCAACAAAGCGGAGCTGACGACGATGTGGAAAGCCGTATCAGAAAGGCTAAGGACGCTTTCGCACAGCTCCGCACCCTGTGGCGTGCCAGGAAAATAAGCCTGGGCACAAGGCTCCGCATATTCAACATCAACGTAAATCCGTGCTTTTCTACGGCTCAGAGACATAGAGGGTGACCCGATCCATCTCAGCCCGTCTGCAAAACTTCTCCAATAAATGCTTAAGATCTATTTTGGGAATTAGGTGACCAAGGTGAAATGGAGAGTTACTGAGAAGGACCAAGCAGAGAAAAATAGAAGATGAAATTAGTTTAAGGAAATGGAGGTGGATCGGGCGCACCTTAAGGAGGAAGGAAGGCGTCGCCCGGGAAGCTCTCGAGTGGACAACGTCGAATTGGCAGGACAAGAAAGACGTGGAGGCATTCTTTCCTGGAAGAAGTACACTGAATCACACTTTGGCCATCCTCAAGGAGATGGCTCCAGACAGAGACAGATGGCGACACTTCATCAAGGTCCTATGACCCACGGAGGGACAAGGGGAATTAAAAAAAAAATCGCAATCATCCATAAGAAGTAAAAATAATTAAATAAGAATGAGAAAAAAAATTAAAACTTGATGAATAAAAGAAAACAAAAAATAAAAATAAATGTAATTTTTGTTTTTAAACATGATAGCAAAAACGTAAAAAAAGATACAAGAATCACAGTTAGGATATTATTGAACGCCTTAAGTCCCTTAAACAATAGTAAATAATTCACCATTCTCCATTTCGCCATTTCAGACGTCGTCTGGACAGAAAAAATAACATCACACAAATGCAGACCACAGACAGTACATCTCATTTCAACATTCTAAAAAAGACCATCCCTTTTCTTTCCCTTATATGTTGATTTGTCTTGGAGTGGTGTGTACTGTTTTTTACAGAGTTGCGTGTACTGTTCGTCTTTGAGTGGTGTGTACTTTTTTTTTTAAAGTAGTATATACTGTTTTGCTTGGAGTATTGGGTACTGTTTGTCTTGGAGTATTGTGCACTGTTTTTCTAGGAATGGTGCACTTTTTCTTTTTAGTTAGCCTTTTTTAGAATTGTAAAGTGAAATACGCTGCCTCTGGCCTGCTTATTTCATATCATCTCATCCTACTGATTTGAGATACTGCCTCAATTGGCGAAACTCTGATTGGTTTGTTATGAAGTATTATTTGAGAGACTAAAGTCTTTGTTTGTGCATATATATATATATATATATATATATATATATATATATATATATATATAAGTAAAAAATACTGGATTTACTAGGTTTGATGGATGTCAAAATTATGTTAGCATGAATTAAAAAAATATAGCGTAGGCAATGTTCTAATGAGTTATCATCTATAGATATTTAGCAGCCCCTGTAGATTTTGGGATCAAACCATCACGGACCGAACATACAGCGGTAGACTGTAATGAGCTCAAGGATGACCTGAGTTCAAATAGTTAATGGTGCTCCGTAACTCCAGGCGGAAACAGAGGAGCGATCGAACTAAGGAACATTCCATTTTAAATCATACAGCCAAAAAATAAAATGTATTCCATGGTCTCAGATTTTTATGATTTTTGTTTTATATTTGTTCCATTTCTCATCCTCATGAACCATGTAAAATTTTATTTTGATATCTTGAATAGATTTTAGATATGAATTTTCCAAAACGTATGATAAAAAACGTTTTTGCGTTACCGAAAACTGTTGGGGTACAGACGTAGTTTAAGGAAAAAATATCATACCTTTAGCAATTTTCATCATATCATAATGATTTTTTCACTAAAATGCTCAGGATAGCCTAAAAAAGAAGGTGAAAATGCATTTAGCAGCACATCTATTAAATTTTGCACCCATTATCTGCTGAAACTTAGATTTCATGATTTTTTTTTCAAGAAAGAACGTAAAATATTAAAAAAAAGATTTAGATAAAAGTCGCTACAGTAATCAAAATATTTATTGTTTGAAAATAATCCTTAAGGTTTGAACTAACAGAATCTGGAGTAAAATTGGTGTTCTTTTGACTGCCAGTGAGTTTATTTTAGTATTACCGAGAACTGTAGCGGAGGAGGCATAGTTTAAGAAAAATAATCATAGTTTTTCCAATTTTCATCATATCACAATGATTTTCTCAATCAAATTTCCGAACAGCCTACAAGCTTTTAAATGCGTGATTTATATTTTATATACGGATATGGAAAGGAAATATATTATAATTAATAATAAAATATAATAATTTTGTTTAAACTGTTCTGAACATTTTAGTGAGAAAATCATTGTGATATGATGAAAATTGCCAAAGTTATTATTTCTTTTCTTAAACTATGTCTATATGACTACAGTTATCGGTAACGCTAAAATTAACACATTGGCAATCAAACGGACACCAATTTAACTTCAGTCATCCTACATGTCATCCCATACATTAAGGGTCATTTTAAAACAATAAATACTGTAGCTCTTTTAAAATCTTATTTTTTTTAAATTTTACATTTTTTCTTCAAAAAGTCCAAGTTTGAGCCGATTTTGAGTACACCATTTATTAGATGTGTTGCTGAATGCATTTTAAACTTATTTTTTATACTGTTCTAAACATTTGAGTGAAGAAATAATTGTGGTATGATGAAAATTTCCAAAGTTATGATTTTTTTCCATAAACTGTGTCTCTAACACTGCAGTTCTCGGTAACGCAAAAACGTCTTTTCTCATTCATTTTGGAAAATTCATATCTCAAAAGCTACTTAAGATATCAATATAAAATTTTAGGTGGTTAATGAGGATATGCAATAGAACAGATGAAAAAATATATGAATACCTGAGACCATGGGTTTCATGACCTGGATGATTTGATATGGATTGAGTAAGCAAAATGTAAAGGAATAGCTAAGCGAAAAATATATTGTTTCAACAAATTCAAAACAATATTAAATATTGTTCCTCCTGTATCTAAATAAGAAGGACGCTTCTGCGGACTTGAGACAATTACCATGGCTTAAATACTACTTTAGTCCCTAATTCTAGTTAGCTGAGACCGAAAAGTTTATGTGTTTGAATGGAATCTTACAAGTAGCTATCGACATCAGGACATAATATTTCTTAGCTGAAAGAAAAAAAAAGAATATTGCTAAATAGATATAAACTGATCAACACTGAATAGGGATGTATGTGAAAAAATTATTTTTATTATTTATTATTTACTATTTATTAATCGTCAAAAAGTGTTTTTAGATGCAAAAAAAAAAAACATAATAAACATTGAACGAAATCAGCAACGTGAAGAGTAGTTCAATAAGGGTTTAATTATTTGTTTCCATGTTTATATTTCTCTTTTTACTTTCACTCACCAATATACGAAATATATTGTAAGGGAAAGTGTTGAGATAATGAAAAACTTCGAATCCGAGTTTTCAGCGGAAATACACCTTTTAAGGTCCCCTGAGTCCAATTAAATAAATAAGTCTCACAAAATTTTCTGTGTATATGTGTGTGTGCCAAAATAGACTTACCAATAGAGGCACTTTATATTTCCGATTTCACAAATTTTTACTGTTTTCTCGATTTAAAATGTAAAATTAAATGTTCTTTAATAGCATCTAGCTCTTGATTGATATGGAAATAAATGTTTCCACACAAGCTGAATAAAAAATTAAAACATTTATTTCAAGTAGCGTGGCAAGTGAAAGTTGTGTGATGCGCGCACTGCACCAGATTTTTCGCGAAGTTTTACAATAAATAATTATAGTAAAAATAATTATAACTTTTAATATTAATAAATAGACTTTTAGAGCATATCCCTTTTCTTTTTGAGTAGTTTAGATAGAGAGAGAATAGTAAGCAATAGGTTATAGAACTGCGCTAAGGAGATTTTGGGAAAATAGTATTGACCTGCGATATCGGCACAAGCCCAAGGTAGCCTAAAGTAACCAGTTGTTTTCAAGAGCTCTCAGCATTGGATCCATTTTTGATGAATATTAAGCTGGATTAAGCCCTTAAGCTAAATCTATTGGGAGATATAATCTCTATTGTTTTGTTTTTATTGTCTTTTTAAGCTCAGCTTTGGCTCTCTAGCCAAAGAATTTCCTAAGTGGCAATAATTGGTCTCAATCGATTCTTAGACAGGAGGTTTCAGGGAGCTGAATCATTAGAAAGTGGATGACATATGTCTCCAATGTAACTTGCACTTGGACTAACGTTGATAAGGCCTCTAACACGATTGTTTTAACTGATAGCATCGATCCTGCTCTTCGCCACATAGAAAGGCGGAAAAAAAATTGTTTTTCTAAGGTACTGGAAAATTATATATTTTTTTTTAAATATAAATAAATAGATTAGTTACCTGAAATATTTACCAATTCAATCGGAAATATTTCGATTTTTACACCTGCAACAAGCCTTTCAAATCCAATCATGGAAAAATATTTGATTTTCAAGAAAAAAATTGTCGATATTATTATTATTATAGCCACTCATATATTTTTTCCTAGTGCAATTTTCGGATGTAATCAACAACAGCTATACCATAGAATATATTAAGTGAAAAAAACATCAATTTTTTTTTTTAAGCTGAAAATAATATCCGGAATAAGTACCTAAAAAAATCCAAAAAAAGTTTTTTTGATATCATATATATCTCATGAGCGCAGCCGAACGCAGGTCTAAAATCTACATTTTTGTTAAAACAAGGCTCCTATTGAAATATGAGAAAAGAACCTGCTGCGTCTGTGTGCGCAATTTGATTTTGAAAATGGAATTATTTGTTTTTTTTAATTATTATTATTTGTTTATTGCTTCCTCAGTACAGAAGCTGTCAAATCCATATGACGGGCATAACCCATACAAATACCCCATGTTATTGGTACCTAGATGATCCGATATCAAATTCCATTCACTACTTTCGCATACACATGCACAAATGTATTTTCCCTGACACTTATATTTCAATAATGTTTTTTTCCGATTTAGCTCAAAGTTGGAGGAAAGTTGGCGATTAGAGTAAAAATGATCTCTTATAAATTTTGTCCAATGTCATTTACTATTTTCGCTTACGCATGCGCAAACGCATTTTCCGTATTACACCCATATTTCAAAAATGGCTTGTCCGATCCAACCTAAAATTGGGAGAAAGTTGTAGACTAGTGTAGTAATAGTCTAGTATCAACATTTCGAAATGCCATCCACTTATTTCGTTTACGCACGCGCAAACGTATTTTTCTTGACACATCTATATTTTAAGAACGGCTCGTCCTATTTGGCCCGATGCTTGAGAAAAGGTTGAGACTGCTGTATAAATGTTCTAGAATCAATTTCATCAAATTCCATCGATATATATATATATATATATATATATATATATATATATATATATATATATATATGTTTATATTATACATTGAATGTATATATTAGAAAATCTTTGTATTATAGTTGAATTTATCATTTTGGAAATAATTAGTTACAGAAAAAAAAAGAAAGAAAAAACTTGTTTAGGTTTCATTTATTTTGTGTTAAAATTCGAAATTTCATCGTATTCAAAACCTGAATACGTTGGAATTTCTGGTATTTAACCCAAAATAAACCGTCAACTCTCCATCTGTCCGAAAAATCACAAATTATCTTTTATTTAGGTAGTTTATAAATGTGAGAAATAATGCCAGTTTTTCTTTCCGGAAGAGGCATCTCAAAATTTCACCTGCTGCATTTCAGGTGAAAACTTTTGAAAGTGTACATCTTAATCCAAATTTCATTGTTGTTAAGATGGTATTTTATAAAGGTTAACTATTTTTTTGTGGCTCATAGATCGGCAAGTTTTGACAAGGTTTTTTCCGAAAAAGTATCGATTTTCAACCACTTTGCGCCGCTCCAATTTGCTTGTACTCCCTCCATCGTCGCGCTACAGTGCTTTAGATACTGTATAGATACATAAAATGTTTTATATTTTACTTAAAATCTGTTTTGTTTTTCTCAATTCAGGAAGAAAGATATTGCTCATCGTATTTTTTTCGTTAAACATGCTTGGAATTTACGAGTGTAGTTTGAACTCGTAAATATGAGAGTATCTAGACAATAAAAGTGAAGCCAAAGTCAGTTTTATGATTAACTTGATCGAAGTATACATAAATTCACCAGCGAGTGCCCCTCTCTCGTTCTTCAGACTTCAGGGCACTTGGGTCTCGTAAGAAACACTCATATACCCTTCATGTTTACCATTAAAGCGATAACGGGCGCAAAGTAAGTTAACGATTTAATTTCCTTCCTATTCAAGGAACTTCGAATGGAGATCTTTACCGTATTCGTATTTTTATTTTCATATTTTCTACAACACAGTCTGTTTTCAAAATGTATCTCGAAATTCTGCGGAAGGATTTGCTTATACTTTTAGAATAAGGTTCTTTGGGCCTCAGCAATCGATTGGCGTAATCCTTTACCGCAGGAAGACTCTTATTTAGTAAAAAGAGATTATAAGCAATATAACCTTTCTATCCAACCAATAGGAGAGATTAAGCATGTGTTCTCATAAATAAATCTTGGTTATCTTTGTATTCCTATAAATTTTTACTAATTGACCTCTTTATCGAATTGATACTGTCGTATGTTTAATAAAATATTTAATGAGTTGTCGGTACTGAACTGAGACCAGAATGCGGTAAAGGTAAAGAGAGATGTAGAGTTCAAACTTCAAATTAGCGAAGAAGTTATCGCTCTGCACTGATCCAGTAATCGTAGTGGTATTAGCTCACGTACTGCTCAGAAACTTTGTAAATATTGATTTTATACAACGGTGAACAATGTCACAATAATTATTAGTGAGGTGAGTGCTTCCTAATTAACTTTAACAGTGAGAAGTTGTGTTCATAGACCTGAGATCACCCACGTGGCAGAGCAGTCTGTTGCCTGTTGGCTACTGGCCTCTGGCTATCATTGCCTGGAACAGTCTGTTATCAGATCTCAGGTAACTCAGTGGTCTAGGCGTCGTTAACCTGTTTTCTCATCTGTTCTCGCGAGTTCGAATCCATAGACTTATTCATTCTTTTTTTTTTCTTTTCGTAATTCCATAAAATGTTTCATTTTCGTTTTATTTCTTTATGTACATAATTGTAAATATTTAGAAGTTAAATTTTAATTTTATATTTATTTATTTTTTAATTTTATTTTTTTTATTTATTTTTTTAAAACTATAATTCAGAATGTCTACTGATAAATTATCCAGCATGGAAACGGATGAAGAGACCGCCTTCTCTGAAATTAGTGAAACTGATTAACAGTATCTGAAAAGACGAACTCTCCAGAAACGCCAAAGAAATGCTGCTCCTGGTTCCGCTGGGAACTCGCCAAATAAAAAAAAGAATAAAAAAGGAAAGTCTAAACAGGCTTTACCTCCGTCTGAAACCCGCAGTAAATCTGCAGCCAACAAAATTGAAACAAACCCGACAACATCAGCCATTCCTACCAGCAATCAAACAGCCCTCAATAACACTGCTACTGAATCATCCGGACCACGGAAATCCGCTGAACCTGAGCCACCACCAATTTTTGTTACAAATATTTGCGACTTCATGGCATTTGGTAAAGAAATATCTGAATTAATTAGACAAACAAATTTTAAATGTTTCTCCAGGATCAATGATATTAAAATTAACACAACCAATAAAGACAATTACAAAAAACTTATAAATCATTTATCCGAAAAAAATTTCGACTTTCACTGTTTCCAGCTAAAAGAAGAAAAGCCATTCAGAGTAGTTTTGAGGGGACTACACACCTCCACCCCAACTACAGCCATCAAGAATGACATCGAAGAATTAGGATTTAATGTGCGACATGTTTCTGGTGTGATCCATCCAACTGAAAAGTATCCATTACCCTTATTCTTCGTTGACCTGCAGCCAGCTCCCAACAATGCTGAAATATTCAAAGTAAATAGGCTTGTTTACTCGAGCATAAGATTCGAAGAACCCAGAAAAAGAGCAGAAATCGTCCAATGCACCAAATGCCAAAATCTTGGACATACTAAAGCCTATTGTCACCACCAGACCAGGTGCGTCAAGTGTGCTGGCCCGCACGCATCTGATATTTGTCCAAAGCCTCGTGACACACCAGCAAAATGGGCTTTATACAGCGAAGGCCATCCAGCAAGCTATAAAGGATGCATAGTATATAAAAATATGCTGAAACAAAAATCTGTAAGCTTAGCTTTCAAACATCAAAATCAAAGAAACGTAGTTCCAGAAGAAGAAATGCCTGGCCCTTCAACGAGGAGTGACCTTGTGACTCAGCGTATTTCAAGAATAAATACGAATAAAAGACCCACCGACTCTAAAAGCATGGTTCCAACATACTCCGATGTCACCACAAAACATCTACCTGAACCACAGGCACCTCAAACCTCCTTTTCCCAGCCTCAGACCTCCTACTCTCAACCCCAGACCTCACATCCTCAGCCCCAGACCTCTTATCCTCAGCCTCAGACCTCCCATCCTCATCCTAAAATACCAAAAAATGACATAGTCCCTAAAAATGTTTCATTGAGAGTGAAATTGCCGCCACCTACCCCAGTACAAATCAATCCCAAACTTCCACCTCTATCCTAATCTTCCTCTCAGTTTAATCCCTCACCAGAAGCTCCATTAAACATGAACCCCATACAACAATCCCAAAGGAGAATTCAACCCCCAACTAGACAGGATAATCCTCCACCCCTACACTCTACCTTCTACTCCTATCCAAGCCAAACCTCATCCGAAATAACATCAGTCCTTCAATCCTTCCTTCGTGATCTACAAGACACGATCAGACCACTCATCACCCTCCTTACTCGAATCCTTACAGAAATCCCGTTCAATATCCCAAGATGAACCAGACGCCCCTAGCTATCCTATTGTGGAATGCAAATGGCCTCAATAACCATCGAGACGAACTTGACATATTTCTTCATGAAAATTCCATAGACATCGCACTGGTGACTGAAACCCATTTCACAACACAATCTTACTTTTACATACGTGACTACATCACATACAGATCAAATCACCCAGACAACACATCCCACGCAGGCTCTTGTATCCTTATTCATAAAGCCTTACCTCATTCCCAGATTCCATCCACTCCAACTGATACCATTCAATCAACCTCTATAATCTTGTCCGCTCAGCCGTTTAACATTACATTCTCAGCTGTGTACTGCCCGCCTGGTAATTCCCTGACCTATGATCACCTTGATTCCTTATTCCGATCCTTTGGTCCGCGTTTCATTGCTGGTGGAGATTACAACGCTAAAGATCAACGGTGGGGATGTCGAACGTCCAACTCTCGTGGCAGGATTCTTTCCTGTGTCTCAAACTCCAATAGTTATTCCATCCTTTCACCCATGAACCCTACTTATGGGCCTACATCCCTTAAAAAACGTCCCGATATCCTTGACATATTAATTACTTCTCAGATACCCTCCTTACAATCTACAATCAAATCCATTGATGACCTATCCTCAGATCATAGTCCAGTTCTGCTTCTCATGCATTCAAATCCTGTTCCTAAACCTTCTCCTCCTCTGATTACAGGACTGATTAACTGGGACGATTTCCGTTATGATCTAGAAACCGAAATAGACTTAAAAATTCCTTTAAAAACCAAGCAACAGATTGACTCCGCAATTGAAGAACTCACATCATCAATAGAAACCATCATCAATAACAATACGTCACACCCTAAAATCATAAATTCCCGTGAAACTAACTTATCACATCATATTCACACCTTATTAACAGAAAAAAGGCGAGCAAGAGCAAAGTGGCACAGAACAAGATATCCATCGGATAAAACTCATTACAATAAATTAACTAACTAACTGAAAATAGAAATTAAAAAATACAAAATTCAAAATTTACACTACTTCACAGAAAACCTTTCTACTACTGATAAATCTTTATGGATCACTACGAAAAAGCTACTGAAATTCAAAACCTTTAATCACCCACTCCTCACTGAATCACTGACCTGGTCACGATCGGACGAAGAAAAATCCCAAATATTTGGTGAACACCTTTTCAAAATTTTTAATCCTCATCCTGACATCCTAAACCCTACCCACCTTGAGCATGTTGAAGCGGAATTAACTATCCCTCTACAAATGTCCCTTCCTCCTAAAGCGTTTCACCCTTCTGAAATAATCAATATCATCCACAAATTGCCTTCCAAAAAAGCTCCTGGCCACGATCTCATCACATCCCATATCCTAAAACAGCTCCCTCGAAAAGCTATACTACTTCTGACCTATATATATAATGCTGCACTCCGATCCACCTATTTTCCCGATCCTTGGAAACTGTCTATAATAAAAATGATACCAAAACCCAAAAAGCCACCAGAATACTCATCCTCCTATCGCCCTATCTCCCTTTTACCTATCATGGGAAAAATCCTAGAAAAACTCATACTAAAACGCATTTACCCAATCCTAGATTCATTTCACGTGATTCCTGACCACCAGTTTGGATTTCGAACATCTCATTCTGCTATACAGCAGTGTCATCGTGTTGTGGATGTAATATCCTCTACATTGGAGCGCGGAATGTACTGCACGGGAGTCTTTCTCGACGTTGAACAAGCTTTTGATCGAGTCTGGCACCCGGGACTGCTTTACAAACTCCGTCAATTCCTCTCCCCTACATATTACCTTTTAATCCGTTCCTACCTAACTGACAGAACCTTCAAAGTAAATCACAACTTTGCTTACTCTTCCCTCTTTTCCCAATCCGCTGGTGTCCCTCAGGGTAGTATCCTAGGTCCTATTCTCTACTCGGTGTATACAGCTGATATCCCAACCCATCCTAGCACACTCCTCACTACATACGCAGATGACACATGTGTGTTATCTGTGAATAATGACCCAACTCTTGCATCCCAAACCCTGCAGTCACACATAATTTCCATTGAAGAATGGTGTCAGAACTGGAGAATTAAAATAAATCCTAATAAATCCCGACAGATCACTTTTACCCTTCGCCGCAAACCCACTACTTCCTGTCCTACTGTATCCTTTAATAATGTTCCACTTATCCCAGTCGGACAGATCCGCTACCTAGGACTTCATCTTGATAAACGCCTTACATGGAATCCTGATACCAGACTGAAACGACAAGAAACTGCTCGTAGATACCGTTTACTACAACACTTACTTGACAAACGCTCTAAACTCCCGATTTACTATAAAAAGCTCATATACATGACCATTATCAGGCCTATTTGGACATATGGGATTGAGCTTTGGGGCTCCACGAAGCCATCAAATTCTTCCCGTATCCAATCCTTACAATCCAAAATCCTTCGAAAAATCCTTAATGCTCCTTATTATGTTACAAATAAAATTATCCATAAAGACCTAAATATTCCCTTTGTTGCAGACTTGGCCCGAAATAGATATACCTCTTTTAATTACAAATTCCTTGCCCACACTAACCCACCTTTCATCCCAAACTATTCCCGATAATCCTCCGAGGCGTCTTAAAAGAAGATGGCCGCGGGACCTTCTAACATAGAAATCATCGAAGAGCTACCAATGGGTAGCTCCTTCTCACGTCATTATCAAGTGTCATGTACTTATTATCACATTTACTTGTTGTATATTCTTATACAGTTGTAAATTTCTGTAAATAAATAAAATAAAAAATTAGCGAAAATGAAAATTAGTATTTTTTGATCACATAATGTTAACAATCAATCAATGAGTTGATTGTTAAATGTACATAAAAAATCGGTTAATTTACCAGGCAGTATACTTTATTTAAACATTGAATAAATAATACTGTGACTGAATGAATGAAAAATTAATATTAATTGCAAACTGCATTGGTATAGAGCAAAGACTAGACTGAGGGCGAAGTACATTGTTCGAAATTGCATAGAAATGTAGAATATAATGTTACACACATCTTATCTTATAACATAATAAGAGCACTTTCTGTCTAACTGCTTTTCTGCCATTTATAATAAGGATTTTCGGGCGTCATAAATCAAATGGCGAAATCATTCACTCCAGAAAAACTCTTATTTACTAAAAGAAATAGCAGCCTGGGGGGGGAGGGGGGTGTGAATAAAAAGGAGTGAAATACGTTTCATTTAATCAAACAAACGACCACGGTTATTTATTACAGTCTACTCTCATTTTAAAAAATTATTTTTTCTAATAAACGATTCATCATTCATTATTTTATTTTATTAAAATACTCATTTTATTAAGCCGAATTTGTGAAATAAAAAATTTAATATTTAATAGTTGACCATATAGATAATATGATGACGGGTAGGTATTGTATAATAATAAAATGGTCCGGGTAGCGTTAAAAAAAAAAACTCTCAAAATAGACATAACTATTTATTGAAAGCCTACTTTTCGACTGACAATGCAGGTCTTCATCAGGGCTAAATTAATAAGATGAATAATCGGTGAAACTATTTATTTAATTATATCCTATTTCAATTTTGCTTTTCAACTAGATTTGTTATTAATTAATTAATTTATTTTTTGTTTATTTTTTCCCTATTATGTCATTATTTTAATCTTCTGTAAATGTGGTGTGAATGAATTCTTTGAACAATATTACCATTGTCCTTATTGAGACAGAATGTAATATTACTCAATAAAAATTGTTTAAAAAATAAAAATAAATTACATTTATTTTTTTATCTTTTATTACGTTATCTGTTATTACTTTAATCTTTCATTTGTTTCTAATTCATTACAGTTCTCACTTTTCGATTTCTGTAATTCCTCTGTTCATATTTTGCATTTTTTATATGTGTAATTTTGTTCTCGTACAATAGTTTAACCTTAGCCCTAATGAAGATCTGTAATGTGGGTAGAAAAGTTTGTTTTCAATATTGGTTTAACTATTTTAAAATTAATTTTTGAACCGCTACCCGGATCACCTTATCCATTAAAATAAAAAACCTTTGGTTACGATTTTTTCAGAAGCCAAATTTCTGAAAGGATAAAGGAATTCTCAACTAATAATTTAAAATAAAAAACGTTTGGTTTAATTCAAGAATTTATATATTTTATTAAAAATGAAAATTAACTTTAGAGCATTAACATTTTCATATTACATCTTTATTGTATTGGTATTGCTGTGTGTTAGATAAATTAGTCAAATTATTGTGAAGTACATAGCTTATACAACAAACACATATTGTATTTTTTTCATTTTTCATCCACGTTAACAAATTAAATAAATAATAACTGAGCACGGTTCGGTCCCTAGGTACTGTTTATATGTATATAGGGCAATTAATTGTGATTTTAAGGTTGATTTTGTAGATTAAAGAGTTGCGCACAAGAAATAAACGTCTCACAAAAGGATGAGAATTAGCAGCATAGACAAGTCCCATGTTTTTTTTTCTCAAACTTCAATTACTTGGCACACATTTTTCATCATCTTTGCAACTAATATTACAATAAATTTTCCAACAAAAATAAAGACGTTGTTGGACAGCGATTGCTCTAAGCTAAAAAATAAAAAATGAGGGAGTGAGGAACATGCAGTTTATTTAACTGTCAATATAATTATTCTATGACGAATTTGTTTTTATTTTCAGAAAATACTGAGTACGTTTGCACACCTAATTTATTTTGATAGCGATAGGATAGGTTTTCTGAAAGCTAAACTATGTCAATTTGGAAAATTCAAGCAATAGGACATGTGAGAGAATGAGGACTTAATTGTTTAAAACATGTTTACATATGTAAAACTATTGGTGGCATGAAAGCCAACCCTTGATAAAATAATCATAGATCGTGTTTTATCAAAATCAATGAAACAATGTCTGTCATATGCATCAAAATAGCAAAAAATTTTCATGTGGCTGTGATTTTCCTATTTTTGAAGAATGACTCGTAGACCATTTTGCATGCATTACTATTTTATTCAAGGAGAGTGGGGTAGCTCAGTGGTAAGGCACTATGTTCCTATTCTCCCGGTTCCGGGTTCAAGACCGGCTGTGGCAGATAATTATTGTCTTTTATTAGCCGTGGATCGACCCTATGTGTTCGGGAGACCCTCCAGGAGCTCATCCAGCCCCTATAAAATTGGTTTAAATGATAACCTTAAAAACCAGGCGGTTGAGCGAAATCACTTCCGACGGTCTTTACTGAGTACTGAACCCAAAACCCTTCATGGGTTGTAGTGGTACAGGTGTTTTTTTTACCATTGCGTTGAATGGTGGGACATGTATATATATACATGTGTATCACTACGTATTTGTTTTTGTTCTATATATTTGTAAATATTTATTAAATGATAAATTTTAGTTACATTTTATACCAATGTGCGAAATTTTATTAATTTATTATACATCATATTTTAGCACAAATTTTACCAATAGAGAGTTTCTAACTTATATTTATTAATAAATTATTTCTTGATGTAATACAGAAAGAGGTTTATAAGGGAAAGAATCTATGTTTATAATCTATAGAATCTAGGTTTATAATAGAAAGAATCTATTTAGTAATAGGGAAACAAATAAACAAAAAGAAGAAAATTATATGAAAACCGCTAAAAGTGTATGTATTGTAATTATTTTTATTATGTACTATGGATATTGTAATTATGATGTATATTTATAATGAAGGTTAAGAATTATCTATATGATGTTAATAGTACGCTGCATTTATAGCAGCCCAATAAAGTTAGACAGCACCTCTTTAATAATAAAGTGTTTCTCTCTCTTATTCAACTCAAATAACTCATCAATAACTTGCGAATATAATAGCTAACTAATGAAAATTCAGGGATTTCGAATGATAGCTTACGTAATATATATTAACAAAATGTATATTACGTTTGAAAGGCGTGCAATCATCCGCATTATTTGCAATGTGGTTCAGACGTTTGTGTTTAGAATTTCTATAATTTTTTATTATAATCCCGAAAAATATAATTAATTTCAGAAATAAAACAATTAATGGCTTTAATTTATTTTATAATTTAGGTTGCTGGATGCTGAATATGAAATAATAAGAGTAGTACGAAGGATTTAGAAATTTTCTGAATTTATTAGAAACACTCTCGAGGATAATACGAGGTGTTGAGATTTAATAAAATATTGCATCTAGCGATGAAGGCAGGAAGCCGTGATAGGAATCTAGTAAAGGAAAAGATGTGTACTCAAGGAATCATACTCTCTAGATCAAATAGCAGTGTGAAAAGACCGAGTACAAATTGTTATAGCCTTCAGAAATATGAAGTTATTGCTGGCAAGGAGGATGATTCCCGAGAGGGTGCATTGGAAAATAATAAATTTGAAACATATAATGTGTTATAAGAATATACTATCATAACTGTATGAGACATCTAACATCAAAGCTCTATCACACTGTTTATAATATGGCTTAACGATCTCAGTCAATTAAAATAAGGGGGTACTAACATAAACTAACGTTCAATAAGTTTTTTTTGTAAAATCCTTCTTCTTCACCAACCATTTCCAATGAGGAACTACTGAGAAGGACCAAGCAGAGGGGAATAGAGGATGGAATCAGGCTAAGAAAATGGGGGTGGATCGGGCACACTTTAAGGATGAAAGAAGGCATCGCCCAGGAGGCTCTTGAGTGGAACTCTCAGGGACAGCGTCGAGTCGGCAGGTCAAGGAAGACGTGGAGGAGTTCTGTCCTGGAGGAGGCAAGGAAGCACAATCATACTTGGGCAAACCTCAAGGAGATGGCTCCAGACAGAGATAGATGGCGGAACTGCATCAGGGTCCTATGCCCCATGGAGGGATAACCGGAATTAAGTCAAGTAAGTCACCAAAATCACACTTGCATCAAGCAATAGATAAATAATTTAGTTCTATAAAGATATTTTATGAAAGCATAGCAAACTAATTCGAGTATCATTAAAAAAAATAATAATAATAAAGCATTCCAAAGTAAGATAAATCCTGTCACCCTCGTACCAGACTTCCAGGCAGTCACAATACCAATGAGTAAATTGAAAAACTTTTGAAATACATTAGAATAGAAATATTCCTACTTCCCTATTGCAGTTGAGAAATTCATGAAATTCATGATGTAGAAATTATATTCAGATTTCAAATTGGATATTACATTTAGTTTACTACTTTTAAATTATCAGCTGTGGAAAGATAATTTCATTTCAGAGTGTTTTCTGCGTACTATGAAAAAATAAAACTTTTGCTATAGTAAAATAAATTTTGAACTTATTCAATTTGATGAATTTGAACCTATTCAAAATAAATTTTGAATTTAAATCCGGAAATAATAAATTGAGTGTCTTCCTCACTGAGCTATCCCCTCACACTTCAGAAGTTATTATTATTATGTATGCATTGTAATTATTTTTATTATATACTTACTATGAATATCGTAATTATGCTGAATATTTATAATAAGTTTTACAAATTTGTCGATATGATGATAATAATATGCTGTTTGTATAACAACCCAATACAGTTGGGCAGTACCTCTTTAATAATAAAGTTTCTCTCTAGTCCTTAATAACGATTATTAAAAAAATATAAGCCCAATCCAACAGACGCTTTTTTAAGCCAGTATCTAAAATCCTAAAAATCCAAACAGATTTTATATTTGTACTGAATACACTTTATCAATAACGAAACTATATCTATTTTTTTTAAATTCTTTATTGTTAAATTATCATGATGTAGATCTATGTTATGTATGTTGTTAACATCTACATTTTCGTAACATAGCTAGATGCAAAAAAAAAAAATCATGAGATCAATGTTGTAAGTTTGATACTTCCCATCAACTATTACTTAGTTTGCAAACAACAAGAGAAAAAAAATTATTTTGCAGGGAAGATCCAACGGGCTGAGAAATAGTGCTTCTCGACAATAAACCCTCCGTTTTATAGAGGTAATAAGTCTGGTGACAGTTGGGGCAAGAATCCAGTAGACCGGCACCACCCTCACACATATTTCCTCTTTTCCCTTTTATATTCAAATAAGTATCGGTTCATTTAACAGAATAAAAAAGGAAATATCAAAAGATTAATCATTGTTATTATTATCTTTACAATAATGAAGCTATGGTCGCTTGCACTAACATTATAAATTTTGAACAATATAAAGAGAGATAAAGCCTGAACGGATTAATTATACAGGTCAACAAATTGAAATAACATCTGTGGATATAGATGTATATCAAGTATTTGGTAGTTTTAAATCCGAATATAAGCTAATTACTGTAACACGTAGTTTTTTGTTACACTGGGTGTGTAGTGGAAAAAAAAAAGGGGGGACGACATATATTTACAATATAATATTTATTTAATATAAGCATGTAAATCGTGTTAAAACTGTGCAAAGACATTGTGGCGACTGGGCAGTGATAGTGATATCAGTGCCAGGGAGGTTATGGTTGTAAAATGGGTTTGCCAATGTATATAAAATTAATTATTTCATTTTTTCGTTTTTCCGCTAAACATTTTCAATTAACTAATTTTCTTATTGCAAATTTCAATAGTCAAATTTTCTTGCGTGTTCATTGGCAAGCCTATTAATTACCTCCCTGAAAAAGTGCTGTTGAGAGCTCTCTCATGTGTGTATTGTTGTCCAATAATTCTTATTCTGCTATTTTCTCATTTTGTTCCAGTATACCTTTTATGTACCAATTGCTTTGGGAAATACGGAGGAGCCTTCCCTGGCGTTTCGTCGTGGCAAAGGTGAGCTACCCCATTATCGGCGCGGATCTGCTATATCGCCATAACATATTAGTAGACCTCGCCGGTTGCCAGTTGGTAGATGGCATCACTGGGCTAACGACGCGCGGCAGGCTGGCGACAGTACCAGTTCCCACTGTGTACTCCGTCCCAGCAGGAGAATGGTACACAGAGATCCTGCGCAAGTACCCCAGCGTCACGAACCCGATCACGTTCACGAAGCAGCCCAAGCACGACGTGCGGCACTACATAGAGACACGGGGAGCTCCAGTCGCAGCGAGAGCTCGGCGCCTTCCACCGGAAAGGTACATCGCCGCCAAGAGGGAATTTGCCCAGATGATGGAGGAAGGGATTTGCAGGCCTTCAAACAGCCCTTGGGCTAGCCCTCTTCACATCGTGCAGAAGAAGGACGGTGGAATCAGACCTTGCGGAGATTATCGTCAGCTAAACGCCAAGACAATTCCCGACAGGTATGCAGTTCCGAACTTGGCGGATTTTAACATCAATATGCACGGTAAGAAGATTTTCAGCAAGCTGGACCTCAACCGTGCATATTATCAAATTCCGCTGGCAGAGGAGGACATAACGAAGACAGCAGTCATAACTCCCTTTGGTCTATTCGAATTTCTCCGGATGTGTTTTGGTCTCAGGAACGCCTCTCAGACCTTTCAGCGTTTTCTCGATAGGGTTCTTCAAGGTCTGGAGTTTGCGTGGTGGTACCTGGACGATATCGTCATATGCTCCAGAGACGAAGAGGAACACCGAGCACATCTGGAGGAAGTACTGCGACGGCTGGATGACCAAGGGCTGACCATAAACTTGGCCAAATGTGTCTTCGGGCGTCCGGACGTTGAGTTTCTCGGATACCACGTGAATTCGGAGGGCGTCACCGCACTGCCTGCTAAAGTCGAGGCCATCTCCACCTACCCACGACCTGGCACTGTCAAGGATCTCCGACGCTTTCTGGGTATGTTTAACTTCTACCGACGTTGCATACCCAGAGCGGCAGAGCTGCAAGGTCCGCTTAACAAGTACTTGGCTGGAGCGAAGAAGAATGATAGGTCGCCAATTACTTGGAGTGAAGATTCAAACCAGGCGTTCGAGCGCTGCAAGGCCGCCATCAAAGCAGCGGTGGTGATTGGACACCCCAAGCACGATGCAGATCTCGTGCTGGTCTGTGATGCGTCCAACACTGCGATGGGTGCTGTCTTGCAGCAGAAGGAGGGCGACGCCTGGCGGCCTCTAGGATTCTTCTCTAAGTCCCTCGCTCCAGCCCAGCAGAAATACTCCACATACGATCGGGAGCTGCTGGCGATCCATCGGGCCATCAAGCACTTTCGAGGCCAACTGGAGGGGAGACAATTCGTCATCTGGACAGACCACAAAGCTCTGGAGTTTGCATTTTCGCAGAAGCCGGACACAGCGACGCCCTTGCGGATTCGGTTGGTTAACTTCATTAGCCAGTTTACAACCGATATCCGCCATGTAGCCGGGAATGACAACACGGTCGCCGACGCGCTGTCGAGAGTGGAGGATATTGACTGCACGGAAGACTTTGCTCGTCTAGCTGAGGAGCAAGCGAATGATTCGTCGATCCAGGAGATGCAGAAGAATCCTCGTCTCCAACTTCGCTGGATGACACCTCCTGGAAGCTCAACAGCGGTCCTCTGCGAGACCTCCACTTCTCATGCGCGACCTTACGTTCCTGAATCCATGCGTCAGAACATCTTCAAGCGGCTACATGGGCTCAGTCACCCCGGCATACGAACCTCCAGACGCTTAGTTGCCCAGAGATTTTTTTGGCCGAGCATGAATGCCGACATCTCGAGGTGGGCTCGCTGTTGCATACCCTGCCAGCGCTCCAAAGTGGTTCGGCATACGGTCACCCCTCCGGGTAATTTCGAGCCGAGCGGGCGGTTCGAGCACATCCATGTGGATATTATCGGACCTTTGCCGCCCTCTAATGGACAGCGATACTGCCTCACGATGATCGACAGATGTACCCGTTGGCCCGAAGCGTGCCCATTGGAGGAAATCACCAGTGTTGCGGTAGTCGAAGCAATATTGGGCACGTGGATCTCTCGATATGGTACGCCTGCAAGGATTACCACCGACCAGGGACGCCAGTTCGAGTCAGACCTTTTCACTAGTCTCACTAGTGTCCTTGGTATCCAGCGTTGTCGCACGACGGCGTACCATCCGCAGTCCAATGGGTGCATCGAGCGGTGGCATAGGTCCCTTAAGGCATCCCTCATGGCAGCACTCAACAATGATGGCTGGACGACTGCGCTGCCAACAGTTCTCTTGGGTCTCAGGTCGGCCGTTAGAGAGGAAATCGGGGCCAGCGCTGCTGAAATGACCTTCGCCCAGCTCCTCACTGCAGCAGCACAGCCAAGACGTTCGTCCACCGAGACTTAGGGCACTGCAGTCATGTGTTTCTGAGGGATGACCACGTCCGTAAGTCGCTGACTCCTCCCTACTCTGGCCCTTTTAAAGTCATCTCGAGGGAAGAGAAGACCTTCACTGTCCAGCTGCCTTCCGGTCGGAAGGTCATATCCATGGATCGACTGAAGCCGGCCCATCTCCTGGACGACAACGGAGAAAGCACCGCCACCAGAGATCGACCCACTCCTACACCTGCCGCAGGACCTTCAGGCGACCATCCGAATGACTTCGACGCAGACCCTCCTACGTTGCAACGTGGTTACCGCACTCGCTCTGGTAGAGAGGTGAAGCCTAAGGTGCGGTTCTGTGCCGATGTCATTGGGGGGAGTGATGTGGCGACTGGGCAGTGATAGTGATATCAGTGCCAGGGAGGTTATGGTTGTAAAATGGGTTTGCCAATGTATATAAAATTAATTATTTCATTTTTTCGTTTTTCCGCTAAACATTTTCAATTAACTAATTTTCTTATTGCAAATTTCAATAGTCAAATTTTCTTGCATGTTCATTGGCAAGCCTATTAATTACCTCCCTGAAAAAGTGCTGTTGAGAGCTCTCTCATGTGTGTATTGTTGTCCAATAATTCTTATTCTGCTATTTTCTCATTTTGTTCCAGTATACCTTTTATGTACCAATTGCTTTGGGAAATAAAAGCACTGCTTTGAATTATTATCAATTATTTAGTGTACATCGTACCCCGAACACCAATTACACTAGAACATTATTGGGTATTATGAGAATACAAAATATATTCTCATCTGTCAGATCAAAGCAACTACTATAAATATGGATTCTATGAAATGTATGTATAGTAAATACCTACTTAATATTGTAGAATTAGTGGAACCTTCATTCCGATCGGATGTGATTGTTTTCGGGAAAGCACTAATTGAATTCATTTCTGTTTTGGACTATTGAACACATATCTATTTTTCTTATCACTGTATTTTTATACTGCTTATTTAAGTTAATTAAATAACTCGATTTTAGATCGAACTAAATTGAGTTTTTAACGGCTTCGTTCGATAACAAAATTCTATTTATTTTTTTTCAAGCGACGTAGCTTTGAATTCGCTTTAACGTAAAACGGTTCCTTGTAAAAATTGGCTTGCGACGTAACTTCCGCGCGACTTAAAACAGTGACTGCCTGTGGTGTGTTCTGTCCAGGAGATAAAAATTCTAAATGCCTAGTTTTTAAACATAAAATAATAGCTGGTCAGGGGGAAAACAATATAACTTCCATCTTCTTTTGAAATCTTTTGAAGAATAGAGTTATACTGTACTTTCTCCTATACTCTTCAGATATTTTCCTTCCGCGGGCAGTCACCCAGTCTGAATGAATTAGATTTGTAGCATTAATTATGTCCTAGAGAATGCTCGTCCTATATCACTAATTTTTTGGATCGTGGATTATATTATTTTAATTATGTATTCAAGTTTTAGGAATGCTAGTCAGTTTAATTAACGATGAAAATTATACTAACTTACAATGTTTTTGAATATATTGTGTCGATTCCTGATTGTGCAATGATCTTTTTTTCTTCTGTATCATTAATAATATCAGTTAATTTTAATGAGACGTGAGAGCTCTAGTAAGAGGAACAGCTGATTTTTTAAAAATAAAATGTGTGTATTTTAACATTCACAGGAAGCAGATTTCAATCTAATGCCTTTTCAAATAAAAATCCACTGAATTCCATGACAACTACATTTTTCTGCTATAATATTAAAATAACTGAATACTCGTATATAAAGAGATTGAGCCTTTTCATTTCTATTTAAACCAAACTAAGAGTGTACTGAAGATCTGTGCTAGGTGGGTTCAGCTAGTGGTAGATAGAAAGAGGCACAGTTGTTATGCACAAAAAAAAAAAAAAAATATATATATATATATATATATATATATATATATATATATATATATATATATATATATATATATAAAGATTTTGGAATAGGTTTTTTTTTTTTACAACGAAAAAATGAAAATTCCCTCATCCCTCTATATATTAGTGGCACTTGAAGAGGCAGAAATAATAAACTGGGAATTGGACTGTTTTTAAAGAACTCAACTGCGCCAGTTTTGGAAGGATGCAGAGGTTGAAAAGGCCAGTCTATTTACGAAGAATGTTTAATGAGCGCCGAATAAAGACTCAAAAGACGACGAAATGATAGGGGGAGGGAGTAAATGTTATTTTGTTTCCAGATTGTTAATACAATGTTCTTACAATTGTTGGACGCTGCTATGCTACAGGTGTTGGAAACAAGACTCAGTGCTTCATTAACGTATGACGGATAATCTTTTAACATATAAGTGTATCAAGGAATTTTCATTGGCACTACGCATGCTTGTTTAAACATCTTAAAAATTCCAAACTGCAAAATAAATAGATTTTGTATCCTGCGACAGTGACAGATTCACGGAAACGGAAAATGATATTTAGAATATATGCTCTTATTCTAAAATAGTCTTGGATAATGAACTTCCGGCAGTACGGATGAACTCTCCTCGCGTATAACTCTGATTCCAGGAGAAAACCAATAAAAATGTGATGATGAAATTGAAGAGAAAAGGAAGGTCGTCCATTAACACTAATGGAACTGGAACGTGTTGACTGGAACCTAATAATAACACCATCAAATACGCCTAGCTCTGAATCGAATTGAAACTCCAGCTACCCGGGTATTCCCGCAGACCTTTACACCAAGGGTTTCATGTTCCACAGTTTAAGTACTGTAATTTTTCAAAAACTAGAGGTCTGTGGTAATCAGTACTTGATAAAATTAGAAATGTAACCATTCAACTTGATTTGAAATACAATATATAAATTTCTAACTAATGTTGTTAAGAAAATAATCAAGTTCAATGAATATTTTACAATAAATTTTAATTCGAAACTATTTATTGAATTTACAATCAGCAACTTCAAACTTTTCATCTAACACTATACGTTTCTGAAAGTCTTCTTTCAAGACGAATTTCTCGGTTTTGTTCGTAGGTGAATGCTGCTATTAAAATTAAAAGGCTCGAACTTCATTTCGGGTATTCTCAACGCATGCTTTATAGTTGTTCGGTCTAAAAAGGGAGAGATCCACATTTATTCCATCTTTCCGTCCAAAGAAATCACCTACAAGGTAAATGATAGGATGCCTAACACAATTGTGCCCAAGAAATTGATCAAAGAAACGATCTACCTTATTATACGACATATGTCAAAAACATGATGGTGGCAGTGGCCTGGTGCTAGGTGGCTCAGGGAAAAGTTGAATGGAACTAGATACTTCTGGAGCCCCATATACAGAGTTGCGATTATTATGATGATGATAAAGGATGGATATATATATATATATATATATAATAAAACAAATAAAGCTCAACATATTGTGACATGCTGATATAGTGAATCGAAAACACATGCGACATGATGATGCAGTTGACCGTGGTTGATTATATGAGGAGGTTCTAGATTGATTATTCTAGATCATTCTAGCTCATACGCTCAAGAAGGTTCCATAACCAGTGTTTTGTGAGTGAAACAGTGGTCAAAATTGAAGAAAGAGTTACAAAACGGACGGTGAGATTATAAATAGCGTTTTGTGTTATTGCGTGATTGTAAGTGCATTCTTTATTGTCTGTTTACAGTTGTTTATAGTTGATTGTTTATTATTACACTTTTTGTTTGTAAACGAATCGCAGGTCAATAAAATCAATGAGTTATTTTTGACCCAAAAGAATAAATTTAGACGTTTCAATACAATTTTGAAAAGTCTGAACAATAACATGGATCAATCGAAGAGTAACAAGGTCGAAATGAAGGACAGCCTGAACAGTAATATGGAGAGCCTCAAAGAAGAAATTACGGTCATGTTCCATAACCTCGAAAAATGTTTGGAAAGCACTAAGAAGCAGATGGGGGGATGTCGAAAAACACCTTGAAAATCTGGACCCAGAGTTAGAAAAACCGATAAAAATCATATACAGACGCTTCGAAGATACTCAGGACGAAGTAGAACGCTACGTAAAAAGGCTCGAAGGTGAAGTTGACTCCCTGAGACAAGAAGTCTGTTAACCCGCGGGCCTGTCAGGTCTACCTCGATTCAACATCTAACCTCCAGTACTAAGGGCGTTTGATTTGCGGAAAGCGGGAAATACACCGATCCCTTCACCCCTCACCGATCCCTTCACCCCTTACCATCACTCAACCTTAGTCTATTTTTAGCATTTATTTTGGTTATTCGCGCGGCACGCAGCTACAGAGACCTGCTAGATCTATTGCGTGTTTCCAGGTAATTATCCTTATTTTTGTTAATTCATTAGTTATTTCTTGTTACTAAATTTAATTTGATGTATATATTCACTCGCTAAATACTTATGTCCTTAGAATCCTGTAAAAACTATAAAATACTCAGGAACTGTGAGGTCATTTTGAGTCTTGAAGTAGTTTTCTAAATAGACCTGGTAGGTCTCTTGAGTATTTCCAAATAATTATCCTTATAATTGTTTATTCAAAAGTAATTTGTTGGTAATAGATTTAATTTAGTAATTTTGCAATTTATAATAACCAGTTATATAATTCTGTATAAATTGACTTGATTATGGATCGTACAGCTATTATTGTTAAGTAATAAATAAACTTTAAATTATTCGAATCTACTTTCTTTATTTCAAATTTACTAAAACTTCTCATTACTTTACACTCCTGAAAATGCTTTTGTTTCGTGCCAGCACAGTAAATAAATCCAAAAATCGTTCAATTAACCGACTCGATATCTTAATCTAAGGAATCGTTCCTCTAACCTAGAAATGAATCAAAGTGTTGAGCCTTCATGATTGATTCTCGTACGGGTATGTAAGGGAAGAGCGGCAAAAAGTGAATGTCCGGTGCTTGCAGGAAGCGCCACATCAGCGCTGGTGTTGCAACCACATATTTATATAAATTATATATTTATATGTTTTTATTTTATATTTGTAATTGTTTCTTTATAAAATAAGATTATTCTAAGCCGAATTTAACAGCCGCAAAAGTTGGAATAGCCAGAATTGTAGCGTGTAGATTCGTTAGTTTGCTAAGCTTCAGTAAACCATCTTTACATGTTTGCTGTTTGGCATGGCGTTTGAATTGCTAGGCTTGGCAAATGTGTAAAGGTACCAAGTACAATTTTTACCTTTACAATGTGTAAAGGTACAATTTTTTCCTCGATTATTTTTCTCTCAGATCAGTCGTTTTTCCGTAAAATGCGTTTGAATCGTCTTAAAATGGACTACCTGTATAGGAAAAATGAAATTAATATAGATTGTAGATTAGAGAATATGCATACTTTCAACTTGTAGACCCGCAACAAGGTCTCCGCCATATTTGGCGGCCCAAGGAAAAATACTGCAGATCTTAGGCGCTGAGGGAAATGAAAAGTAAACAAATGTTTTTATGGAAAATGTATCCTTTGCATTGTTTAAATATTCCTAATAGTTAGATGTGGACATATGGTAACCAAATTAATATCTTTGATGAATGGTATAATATATTCCACTAATGAATCAAAATATTAGAGTATCGTTTTTAAAATTAAAAGCCAAACGAACGGATTGATGAGCATAAAAATGATTTAATATTTGATTGGAATGTGCTAATGCAATCAGCCTAATGAAGTTATTTCACTTGCAGAATAAATTAGTTTCGACAAGAAGAATATTTTATTTATTTCGTTGTCGGATTGAGTTAGTTATTAGAGAAAGGAGTTCATCAAAGGCCAGTTCATTTGCTTTATTGTTTCTACCCTGGTTTAAATTAGCCCCTTCAGGCTCCTGGCTAAGGCAAGCCTAATTTACAATATATTTTAAAATTTGTAAAGGTTCTCAGCTAACATTAAGAACTCCATTCATTTCTCAATTCGAAAATTCAATATTAACAAAACTCACCATCGATATAAAATGTATAACGTAACATAATTTAATGTTAACACAATCGTTCTATACACATTAAATTTTTAGCCATTTTTACCCATTCCCTTGTTTTCCTTTTTACTCTTCCATGAGAATTGGCTGGAAGGGTAGGACAGGAAACGTTTTACTGGATATAACATTGATTGTGTGGTAAATATTCGTCTGATTTGCCGGATTAAACCCAGAAGATGATGAGTTATTTTCGTTGACCAACGTGAGCTATGTAATGTTTCAATCCGACCATTTGGCATTTCTTTTGTCTGTTACGCGATTACGACCAAACACGTTGTTCGGTGTTCTTTTAATTTGAAATCAAGATATAAGTCGTTTTATTGGTCCCGTATCATCAAAAATCTGTTTGTTTCGCATTCGTGGACAAATTCGTTGTTCAATATTCTTAAAATTTGGCATTAATACCGCTTAAAGGCATTTTATATTTTATTTTTATGCTTTTTATAGGTCAGGGATCATTTGACGAACAGCGAAAGGGTTAATTTAACGCTAAGAGGCTTGAGTAAAAATTTTACTCATAACGTTTGGTGGCCTTCCTTGTAAACTAGGCTTGGATTCCCTCTATGCTCCTGTTAAATTTGAGTCGAATTATTGAATGGATGGTGGTCGGTATAAAACATGATAGACCGCTATAAAATCGATTTTAACCCAAATGGGAAGTGTGATTACGTTGAAAATCATTCGATTCACTTTAAATCGATATTTTCTAAGCAACGACAAAAAGGAAATAATCGATTTATCCATTTTAAACCTTGAAATCATTAGCATGGGCTCCCCTTTAGGCCACCATACGTTGCAAACTCCGGCTCGAGACAACTTCTTGAAGTTTTTTGATCTACGCAGACTTTTTTGTTTGTAATTATTTAAGGTAAGTATTCTTAATTACTATTAAAATCTCTAGCAACCTTAATAAACTAATTAAAGATGGTTATATTTGAATATAATTTTTTTTATCGTGATAGAAATATGTCAGTTTCAAATGTTTTTAGTTTCATTTTTTAACATTACTCGATCAAAATTAGCGTTGGATCTTTCAAATTTTCATTATCTTGAGTAAAATTCATCAGCTTTTGATCTTAATGGCATTCTTTGACCGGTTTACTAAATATTTGACCTTTAAGGCGGTCATAATGAATCACTTTACTACCCCGTTTAGTCTCATCTCTTTAGCGTTCGCTCCTAGTTTACAGTGCTGCACAATTCCATTTGAAATATAAATACAAATAATTAATTTAAAAAAAAGGTATTTAAAACAGTTATCTAAGGAAAAATCATTTTAATAATAATAATAATATAAATAATAATATTTTTTAATCATTTTATTGCTACTTTATTGTAATGTTCATTTTAAATATTGAAAAAAAGATATATTTTTTTAAATGGATATATTCAGATTAAACTATTTTCGTTAATGTTTAATATTTTTATACTTTTTACCTTAATATTCGTTTATAATAAATCTTTTGAAACAGCAGATTTTTTTTTTAACCCCACATAAGTCATTATAGTAAATGTGACCTACTCTGTTGGCCACCATCCATACTGCACTAGTCAATGGACTATTAGAGCAATGGATAGTAGCCTATATAGAAGACCACGCTAAAATGTGCATTTCAATGCATTTAGATTTTGAGCTCTATTTATGTAGAGTATTATATATAAAATTATAGGTAAGCCTAGCGACTTGGACGTCTTCAACTGAGCCTGGTATGCGCGTCACCTCAATGAAACTAATATTTTATTTTTCTATATTGAAATAATTCTATTTTTTTAAATTGAAGACATTTTAATAATTTAAATTGAAGATATTTTATTTTTTTAATTAAAGATGCTTTATTATTATATATGGAGGATATTTTACTTTTTCATATTGAAGATACTTTATTTATTTTTATTTACTACATTTATGTTACTTTATTGTCACAGATGAGATGCTATTTTTTGTTTACTTATAGTCTTTTTCTATTTACTTTTTCTTTTTTTGCGCAATGTTACTCATATTTTATCTTTTCATATAATTTTATTTTCGTTAAAAATTTATTTTTATATTCATTTCATATTAGAATTTTATCAGTATCTTTGTTTCAATTGTTAATGTATATTCACATTCAATCAAATCTTAAAATTGAATACTGCATAAAAAGTTGTTATATCCTATTCCTCAACCTCGATCCAATTTCCTGCATTTCCACTTCTCCACAACCACAGTTTTGACTAATATCCTGAATTTCTGTTACGTTAATGCACAGTCCCTAATTGCCCACTACGATGATTTTCAACAATATTTCCTTGATAATTTTTATCACATAATAGCTGTATCAGAAACCTGGCTAAAACCTTATATTCCTTCCTCCCAAGTATCCCTTCCTAATTACTCTTTCCTACGACATGATAGACCTGATCGCATGGGAGGTGGTGTCGGGCTATATGTTCATGACAGCCTTAAGGCCAAAATCCTACTTCTATCCACTTCTCCTTCCTTTCCTCACCTAAAATACATGTTTGTTGAAATTTCAAGCATCTCTTCTCCTCTGTTATATGCCATTGTCTACCGACCTCCTCATATCCCATTCGACAACACCTTCGAATCCTCCCTTGTCTAACTGGTTTCTACCTATTCCAATATCATTATCTCTGGTGATTTTAACATTAATATGCTATCTGAATCCAGTGATAAATCCTTTCTTACGGATCTAATGTTTTCCCTCAATCTTTCCCTATTCAATGTTTTCCCTCGTTCCCTATTCTCCTACCCACCACACACAATTTTCTGATACCTGGTTAGACCTTCACATTTCTGATTCTTCCATGAAAATCCTCTCTTCTTCCCAGCACCCTGTTCCTTTTCTTTCATCACACGATCTTATCCAGATTTCATACGACCTACCCGTCAAATCCTTTACTCCAAAAGTTGTTTCATATCGTAGTTTAGACCTCCTTTCATATGAATCCCTTCAACCTGACCTGGATACTTTTCGCTGGGACATCATATATTCCTATAATTCTATAGATCCCATGGTTTCCACCCTTACCTCAAACCTACAATCCGTATTAGACATTCATGCTCCAGTACGAATGGGCCTTGATAATTTAGGGATGCTCGATCCTTGTTAGCCAAGCCACTCAGGAGAAGCTCCTTTTCATCCTTCATAGTTTGTAAATTTTAGGAAAACTCCTTTTCACATCTTTCATGTCCTTCACTAACTTTTCTGCTAAAAAAAAAAAAATGAATAGAGAAATTCGGCCTAAGAGTAGACATGCAACAGAATTTTTAAATTGTACAGTGCTGAATTTTACAGAATAACTTGGGGTTGATCTTTACTTTAGTTTAACGCCCGTTTAACGCTTACAGGGGAGGCTACGATCGTGGCATCACCGATTTCAATGAAACATTTTAGTGATACTAGGTCGAAAAATATTAGAAATTTGCCCTAGGGTTCTTGCCAATGCGATCTAGGAGCTGAAAAAAAATATTTTATATAATTTCAACGACTTATTTTGTTATTCAACTTTTTAAATAAATATTTTAATTTATATTTAAAATATTTTAACAATTATTATTAATAAATTCATATTAAAAATCCATAAAATTATTATTTAACCGTAAAAAATAAGTTAAATACAATTATCATTAATAAATTCATAATAAAATCCATAAAATTAATAAGTAACTGTATAAAAATAAGTAAAATACAATAATTATTACCCATCATTATTATAAATAATTAAATCCATAATCAAAACTCATACAATTATCTATTTACTATCGTAAATAGGTGAAAACTAGAATCTAACGAAATTATATCACAATTGGTGCCGCAATTTTGAATAACAAACACGGCAGTGTTTTTCAAAGCTAGGTGGGAGAATTCAGACCATTGTGCGAAGTAACAAAGTGGGGTAAAACATTTTTTTATGGAGAAACAAAGTTGATATTCGTTTATCGTAAGAAACCCTTAAATCCGAATTTTCGTAGCAATCGAAAAATAAAATTTGTTTCCTCAAAATTTTCTGTCTTCGATTTTATCTCTAAAATCACAAAAATTGCGATAGCCTCAACACGACTCCACTGAACCATACAAAACATGGAAGTGGTTTAGGGGACCTATGAGGATTTAGGGTCTTCGTATAAATAGCACAAAATGGAACAAACCCCGGCTTCGTAAACACATCAAGGCCGGAGATATAAAATGAAACGTTTGAAGATTATTATCAATACTGTTTTATATTATTTTAAAAAAATAAAAAATCGATTGGTATACGAGAACCTGAAAATTCATGCAGATCAAAGGCAGAAATCAATAATATAAAAAATCGTTGAAATTATATAAAATATTTTTTTTCAGCTCCTAGATCGCATTGGCAAGAACCCTAGGGCAAATTTCTAATATTTTTCGACCTAGTATCACTAAAATGTTTCATTGAAATCGGTGATGCCACGATCGTAGCCTCCCCTGTAAGCGTTAAACGGGCGTTAAACTAAAGTAAAGATCAACCCCAAGTTATTCTGTAAAATTCAGCACTGTACAATTTAAAAATTCTGTTGCATGTCTACTCTTAGGCCGAATTTCTCTATTCATTTTTTTTTTTTTAGCAGAAAAGTTAGTGAAGGACATGAAAGATGTGAAAAGGAGTTTTCCTAAAATTTACAAACTATGAAGGATGAAAAGGAGCTTCTCCTGAGTGGCTTGGCTAACAAGGATCGAGCATCCCTAAATTATCAAGGCCCATTCGTACTAATTTACTGAAATCCTCTTGCCCACAATGGTCAATATTTCGTCGAGAGGTCAATAGAAATCCTGCATCACTGATTGGCCAGCCGAGTGAAGAAATCGTGAGTCCATCAATCACCAGTTTAATTATAATCTTGAATATCGTACAAGGGAATATCCCATATATTTCTAATGATTTAAAACATATCTTTAATGTCAAATAAGCCGACTAATAACCACTTATCATATATGTAAATTCATAGAGTGATTGTTTACAATTTAAAGAAAAGTACAGGTAATTCTCCTGATCTTGCAGAAATTTATATTTAAACTATAGTTTCGTTATCTTGTTCGTTTTCTGAGTTTTTTATTCACTATCATATTATGTATGATATCAAGACCCAAAAAGGTGAAGATTTGGGGTTTGTTTTGTCGCAAAACCTATAGATTTATATCTTCTGTCTTTTAGTTTCTTGGGAAATTCTCATCAATTCATTAAATGAAGGGCGATATATAACTTCCATTATAATCTTCACTTTAATTTATTATGTTTACATTTCGGTGAATATATTTCCTCATCTTTAGAACAATCATTATTCTAACTTATGTAGACGCAACAGCTTGTTGATTTTTTCTTTAATCTACATAAGCTAGAATAAAGTTGTTCTGAAGATGAGGAAATATTGCCCCGAAACGTAACATAATATATTAAACTGAAGATATAATGGAAGTATATATTGCCCTTCATTTAATGTATAGATTTATAGTCTTAAACCAGGATTAACTTCGTCCTTACTATTTAATAGAATCAAAATGAATAAATACGGCCAAAATGGCCTTTCTTCTATGTTTTCAATAAAAGAGGTACTTGTATAGTTTTATGTAAATATAAAACCAAATATTACTTTTTGAGCTGCGATCCTTTAAATTACTTATTGGAAATGATATATAGTACACTGTTCTGCTTTATAAGGATTATATTCTTTTTGCCAAATTAAAATCACTATCCTTTTTTAACAGCTCTATTCAGTGGCTCCAATCTTTTCTTTACGATCGGACTCAAGCAGTTGCCATTCCTAATCAACCCCTATCTTCCCTCCTTACCCTGTCCTCAGGAGTAGCCCAGGGCTCGATTATTTCCCCACTCCTTTTCGATTCCTATATCAATGATCTTCCTAATTCAATCCACCACCTTTACGCCGACGACTTCCAAATCTATTTATCCTTTCCTCCCTCTGAGCGTGTTAAAGTGGCTTTTCCCCTCCAACCGTAGATCATATTTCCTCGAATCTTTCCTATACCAACCTATCACTACCCAGCACCCCTCCTACATCTACAGGCTCCTACAATTTAAATACTCGGTCCACACAGGAAATAAGATCGCGCCTTTCAGACCTCTATACCTCTTTCCATAAAAACAAAACATTCGACGGTCCTTTCTCGCCCGCTCCTCTACCCTCTGGGGGCAGGCCAAACGTAAAAACAGAGCAATGTACAACTCATTGTACCCTTGTTGCACATTGTTTTAGCCGACGAGCTAAGGCCCAAACGCCACGCAATGCAACGGACAATGCACAAAAATCTCAATCTTTTATTATTTTATATTTAATTCTTAATCTCTAGTTACATTAAGAAACTATTCTAGGAATTAGAATCGTATAAATAAAATAAGCAATATTTTTGTTTTGATCGACAAAGGCAGTTGTAATAATGAAAACAAGATGCTGTCCTCGAAATCTCTTTCATGGCAATAATCAGTTTAACCCTCTCTGGTTGAAGATACAGCAGTGCTTCTATTAAGCGATCCGAAAGAAATCATATTCAGACTATTGCTCTTTTAACTAGGAATAATTGATTTTGGGTTAGTACCTAATTTCTTATTATTCTTCGATTGGCCTTAAGTTTTTGTTTTTTTTAACTTACAATTTTTTTCTGGAAGATAAAAAAATATCCCAAAACAACTTCCCAAGTTTTTAGAGCATAAAGTTTACTTCAAGTATAATGTATTGAGGGAAATTTAATTTACCGAAATTTGCCGATTCAATAGGTTTTTTTTTTAATTTCCAGATCCATTTTTGTTTTTTTCCAAATTTGGAAAAAAGTGAATAAATCCAGAAAAACTGATTCAACACAAGGCTGATTGAAAGAAGATATTAATTGATTTAATGAAAATGTTAGCAATTATTGTAAAAAAATTGGCGATTTACGTCCTGATGGTCCTTGCGACTTACCAAAAGGCAGACTAGAGAAAGAGTTTGCAGAAAAAAAAAACCCGCCGGGTTTCGGAGCTCTATTTCGCTGCTGATATACTATATCACAGAAGCCCTGCATTTGAAGAGATCAAAAATCTTTACCTGCTCTTCGTGCATTAGCTTGATACTTAGATTGAGGTTTTGGTTTCAGGAAATATAATATTTTATGTTCGACTAATAGCATCCACTCAAATACTTTCCTTGGTTATTATAATTAAAAAAATATCGATGCATCTGATAATCATACAACAGTAAATTTTCAGAAATTATCTAATAAAACCGAAAATATATTATAGGGTCTTTTGGTGGAGATTCAGAATTGTGTCATTCTTTAAATTTAATATAAATGAGACGGAAGCTCTGGGCACAGCATGTATAAACAGAAATTCCGGACTCCTGAAGATTTTGGTGAATTAATTTTTTCAAGGCTCTTGTTCCTCAGCTAATTGTTGACTACACAATGGAGAATCCTCCATCATCTGTACACTGTTGTCGGCCCATAAAACTAATATTTGTCAAAAAGTCACCCACATTAATTTAAAAAAGAAAAGGCGATTCCGGATAATTTAATTCGTGGCATGTTTGCTAATAATAATATCATATCATTTACTATTAGGAACTATAGTACTTAGTAATATATCATGATAGGAAGAAGGTAAATGATCACCTAAATGTCTATAATCGCCAAATTTGGCGTAAGTTTTAAGGATGAGCATGAAAATTGGATCAAAACTATTGTTAAATTACTAAAAATATTAACTATAAAAATTACTAAAAATATTACTCAAAATACAAACCTTGTTGGTCGGAATGAAAATTATATTTTTTCGTACATTTCGGGGGGAGGGTATCCCTCCCTCTGACCACCCCTCACCCCACTGCGTACGCCACTGATTACCATTACTTTGTTACATAGTAGACTGTGAATGAAAAACTAAACTGAATGTTTTATTTTTATGATGCTTTTCATTCATCCCAAGTGATCTGTAATCCTCGAATAACTTTTTCTGTCAAGAAGATGATTGTCATTGCTTTTCCAAATATTCAGGAGGATTTCATGATACATCTCTTTACGGTATTCATTAATTTCAACAACTGAGAAATGTTAAACATTCTGTTTTGGAAAATTAGGAAACAATTCGATCTTGGAATCAACCATAATTCCTAATAAAATGAAAAGTCAATTATAATGTATATATAGAAATGGCTACTTACGTCAGGATAAAAAAGGTTCCTCACAGCTGAGTTCAAATTGACCAAGTTGATGGCGGCCGGATCTCTGGAGGAAGCCGCTGCATCGTGCCGTGCCTCACCCCCGAAGGGGCAAGCCTGCATTTTGTCTGTAACAATGACACCATAGCAGTTCTCTTTATACCTCAAACTATTATTATTATATTTTTTTTATATTACCTTAAACTGATTTTATGGTCATTTTATTATAAATTAAAAACATTTAATAAAAGTTAAAGAGTATAATGCAATAGCACGGTTTCACATAGTTTTACATTTTACAAAGACCGAATACCAGA
>OX411307.1:31055358-31300944 GCA_948150685.1 Rhaphigaster nebulosa | reverse complement strand
GTACATCATCCAACATGATAGATAAGAATTTTTTTGAAAAAAGTCTTATTTTAGTCGAATCTACGATTTATTGCCTAAGTTTTTATTATGCCAAAGACTTTTGAGATGTTTCAGTATGATATCGAAAGCAACAATAAGTTTAATCTTCTCCAGAATCGATAGTACATGTCAGCCTAAAGGAGCCTAGGGCAAAAGGTCACCAATGGTCACAGCGACTGCCTCTCTTTGCCCCAAAAACAACAATAAACTTTACATCGGGGAGATATTATTTGCAAATTAATTCTAACTTTTACTATTTTCTAATTAACATGTTATTGTCTTTGGAAGATGCTTCTATTTTCTTAATAATTTATTATTAGATTTAATTCTATGCATAAATACATGAAAGTCACGATACCGTAATATGCTATAAATTACATTTTACGGTGATTATATCGATGTAAAACATATGTTAGAAACATTAAACCAGGTGTCTTGATTATTAAAAAATACAACCTCACTAGCATTTCTAATATTATCGAAATGTTTTATTTTGCAAAATAAGAAATAACGAAAAAGCTGCAGCTGAGATATGGTGTTTAATGAAGAGTGTACCTACTAGCATAAGCAGCTGCTTTCACGGGCCGAGAATCAATTTCCTTCATGTGAAAGCTCCGCAAATTAGGACAAGCAACATCCTCTTGGCCAGGCTATTCTCTTCAATGCTTGAACAGGAATGCAAGCATCCTTCCAGTATCAGTTTATCAGTTTGTTGAAAAGTCGATTTAAATTTGTTATTCAACTGGGCAAAGTGCTGATGTCGTGTCAATTTTATCCTCAATTCAGTCTGAGGATAAAATATATATCTGAGATATATATATAGATAATTTATGGCGTATAGATATGGTAAACTGTAATACAAGTACACAAATGGACTAAGCTTATATTCAACGTCTTGTTTTGATCAAGAAAATTATGCATTTACTAGGGATACAGATTGACAATATTCCAAGTTAAGTAGCAGAATTATTAGTAAGATTTCTTTTTCTTTTTTTTTTTTTTAACACTCCGTTACTCGCGTCATTCACAGTTATGCTGGTCCTCGCCTCGCATCTGTCAGATACACGAACAATGTTTAATATTAAATTTTAGTAAACTAGATGTTAGAGTGAATACTAAATTTTGTTAACAACATTTATCTATAACACTAAGCCCATCAAATTTATTAACCCTGAAAAACACAAATATTTTGACTAGAAAATCAAAATCTCTCACTCCGTTCCGAGGTCATATAAAATGTAACACAGGATCGCTTTATTTCTCAGCTTTTTCTTAAAATTACACAATTCAGAACTAAAAGGAACCTATTACCGATATATTCATCATCTCTGCCACACCCACCAAAAAAAAGTTTGTAGATTTTTTTTTATATCATTAGGGTTGCTGAGATCAATTTTTTCCACCATGCTGAATCTATAATAACGAAATAACACCGCATTGCTAAAAAAGAAAAAAATTATATATATATATATATATATATATATATATATATATATATATATATATATATATATATACACATAAAAGCGAACATGTCTAGGATAAATACTCGCTTGGCATACTTTCAGATACTTTTGAGTAACTTTTGATAATATTCGGAAATAAATAAAACTAAACACACAAATTTCTAAAAATGAGAAACTCTGAATCAAATACTTCATGATTAAAGCAGTAAAACAGAAAAATAGAAATTTTTCAAATAATATTTTAAGCTCGTGCTATCTGTGAGATGCAATTAAAACTAGAATGTACCAGAGATGACGGTCGAGAGCGAAATACGTCCACGTGCATGTCCCTCTTCTTTAGAATTAGAATATGTGTATCTGACAGATACCACACGAGTAACGGATAAATGCATTTATTTTTAATAAAACAAAAAATAGCGGGTTGAAAAAAATATCCTCTATCTCAAAATTGTTTTCTCTTGTAAGCTGATTGTGTTCACTGTAACTGACAGAACCAACCTTCTTAGTGCAGCCTATATTACTAATGGAGGATTCCTTCTGCATCGACTGATTTGAAAGAATGGTAAATAGTTTGAAGCAATTATCAAAAGATACGTTGAATTCACGGAGAATCATTATGACAAGCTATTGTTGTTTTTTTTTAACTGCGAAAAGAACCAAGTCAGAGCGATTAAGCCATTTAGCATCAGATGTCCTCTGCAACAAGTGGATGACTGTTACAATGACTCAGGAGCAATTCCTCTCAAAATATCGGAACACTTTAAGGCCATGCTAACCGAGAACTTTGAAAGCGAGGGCTTCTTGGTTAAGAAAGTCAAGGATGATGAAGAAAGCTTGATCATGAAAGAGGCTACATAAGAGCATAACCACACTATTCTTGTAGGCGACGACACAGATCTCCTTATTATTAGCTTCACCGCAAACCAAAATTTGTTTCATAAAACTCGGAAGAGGGAAGATACCAATGAGCATACTCTCAGTTAAAAGATTCCGACATTCAGAAAAAGTGAAAAACGCTCTGCTATTCCTTCACGCCTATAATCGTTGTGATACAACTTCATTGCTCACTGCAAGAATAGAAAAAGCTTGTCACCCTTCCTGTGTAAAATGAAGGTCTCTCGAAAATGAGTCTTTAAATTATTATAATTATTGTTAATGCTGGGAAAAAGTTTTTAGTAGCACTCTATGGAGGTAAGACGGATGAAACCTTAAATAAATTACGTTTCCACCTCTTTGTAAAATCTTTTGTGAAAACGAACATCAATCTGGCTTGGCTACCTCCAACGCTGGATGCAGCCTTCCCACACTGATTTAGGGTCTACCTCGAGGTACAGATGTGGTTAGCTAACTCCATGAATACAATGAAATGTGGTTGTCATACAACCAAGTATGGTCTGGCTCCTGTTCTTACCTGTTAAATTACCTTGGAACCCTCTCCAATGTAATTTTTGTCAAAGATATCCTGCAACTGCAACTGCACCGAACGGTGCAAAGATGCTTGTAGAATAAAATGTTCTGCAATTTGTGCAAATTATTACATGAACTAATGCTCCTACAATCAGGGTCGGATTAAGCTATGTATAGGCCCTTTAGGCAATGATAACTTTGGGGCCCTTCTCCCCATTTGAATTCAATATATTTTATTGCATAAACCAAAATAAAAGAACATTTAAGTTAAGTACAGAGTTAATATCTAATACGTGATAGATGTTATTACTCTGACCTTGTTCACTTCAATACAGGTTTTTTATTAATAAATAATGATTGTAGTGTAATGTAATTTATTCTATTCTATCGCAAATAAATAAACTAAACTAAAGTTATAACAATGATATATTTCTCGATAAACTTGACTCTACCGACAGTGAACAGTCTTTATCACGATGAACCCTCTTTTCACAACACTGGCCCAGTGGCAGTTCCTGGATTTAAAAAAAAAAAAAATATATATATACATATATATATATATATATATATATATATATATATATATATATATATATATATATATATGGCTGATAAACCTGATAACCATAACTAATCAACAATCATATCCTTTACAGGCACAATGATTAATTATGGAATCAATAAATGAATCCATTGTTACATAAAAGAACATTTTTTGTTAGTTGAAAAAATGGTTAATTGCAAAACTTTAACTCATCGTTCACATTATTGGTATTATACAATATAATATAACTAGCCTCAATAATAAAAACTATGAAAAAATCACAAGAGAGAAATGCTTTATTTACGAGCAATGATGTCCAAATACATTGGGTTGCTACATTATACAGTGGACTTATCAATCCATGATTAGAAATAATATGAATACATTTTTCATTTTAAACAAAAATATAAAAAGTATTTAATAATATTTAAGTAATGTAAGTAATTTAATAATTGTACATTTTACTTTTAGTTGAACATTGTTATATGTATATGTAACATTTCCAAGTCAATTGTAACCTTTTCCAAATCAATTGTCACCTTTTCCATTTGAATTGAAACTTTTTCAATTTCAATTGTAACCCAACCGGACATTAATTAATTCAATATTTTTAATTTTATTATTGAAAAATGATTATTTTAATTACAATAATGACTTTTGAAATAATTTCTGTATATTTTTCGACATTTTTTTTGTTTATTAGATTATTGATATTAAGTGCTAATTTTAAGTAGTTATTAGTGCTAAATTTTTGAAATAAAATTGTTGTTTATACTTAAATATTCATTATTTTTTATTTATTTGGTGGTAGGGGAAGGGAGATTTCATTGATTTGGTGATCGTTCGTTAGGTTTTCGAAGTTGCTAATGCCAAATTTACTACCGAAATTTTATTCGGCCACGAGTATTTCAACTTAATTATTAGTTTTCAAAATTCTTCGGTATAGGCATCGTTTACTAGGTTAACTAATAACAATCTTTCAACATCTCTCTTTTTCACATTTTACTTATGCAGGAATCTTTTTTTAACCTTCACATTTACATCTGGTTTCTTCGTCCAGACCAGTTGGACGATTAAGAGCAATGGCAGTTGTTTGGCTCCACGGTCATATTAAGCCTTGTAATGAGCCTTTTTGTTATCCAATTGGCAGAACACTCGTTCTAGAAGCTTAATGTTCAAGAGTTTAGGTCTGATGGGTAGAAACATCCAAATTCTCCGGGCCATTGGGAGTTGTGCTGGACTGTAGCCAATAACTTCTAACGATGTGCTTCTCAGTTGAAGTTGTGCTTTCTGAAATTCCTTTTTGTCCTCGAGGACTTTCTTCAGTAAATTTTTAAATATCTTAACTCCTGATTCTGCCTTCTCGTTTGTCTGAAGGTGGTAATGTGAAGAAAGCACCAGTCGAAACTGCTAGTCCTTAGCAAAATCCTGAAAACTTTGGGACCTTGAGGCTACCGATTCAGGCACACCATACCTGACAATCAGTTATTTGCAGAATGAAATGAGGGTTTCAGCTGAAATACCTTATGGTATTTTTTACTTCAAAGAATAAGAAATGGCAGTCGCCAACAGTGATGTAGTGGGCTGATTCTTCTCAAGCGAAGTCTATCAGCAAATATACAAAGGAGGTATTGTTTAATATCTCTTCGAACATTTACGGCCGGTAAAACTCTTCCTTTGCTCTTGTGATGCATGATTCAGCGCCTTGGCGGGTGCTGTGTATTTGCTTTGTTAATTACAAGTATAAGTTAATTATAAAACATAGATTATAGTAACCAGCCATAGAGGAGCAAAACAGGGGTTTGTAATGCAAAAGGTAGAGGTGAAGCTTTTATTTTTTCAAATTGTATATATGGATACAAACATGTAAAAAACAAAAATGCTAACATAGGAGAACTTTTACATAAAACAGGAGAACTTTTGGCAGCCAAAAATCCTCGAAATTTTTTCACTTTTTTTTTGTCTTTTCGCCTAAAATTCCTAAACGGTGCATTCTATCGAAAATTCAGTAAGAGACCACCAAGTTCTGCGTCAAATGAGTACCAAAGCATAATCGTTGAGTTAGGTGGTGTGGTCGAAAACAATGGTCATAAAATGGCGATTATTTCCTACTTTTTCGAAAACTGAGACAGAGTACTGTATATGAGTCTGTAGCTTAGAAATGAGTACTCTAAGAGAAAAACCCATAGAATAAAAGTTTGAAAGCATCAAATTTTGCGACCACTGAGAACCAAAATAATTAAATTTGGTTGAGAACACCTCTCGGTTGGCATATTACCCCAGCAGAGGTATAATTTTGGATTACAATAAGTGGAGTGATTTAGATTTTCAGGTATGTTGTATTTATTGCCCTTCTCGTGAAAAATCAAAGTTTACTACCTCCTCCTTCTGGTTCGTTTTCCACTATCTTAAAAGAACACTAACAAAAAGCCCCTTTTTTTTTTTTATTCTCAGTAACTCCCTTCTATTGCATTTAAGGTAAAAATATGTTATTGCCAATTTTAAAGAACGTTAAATTTTTGTCCGTTATTGAATGAAAGTTTTTTCGTTATAGTTTTTAAAATTCGGAATAGCTACTGAGATATGGGACCATTTATATCTGCAAAAGTGTCCAAAAGACGCAAAACCTTGGATTTGGTTTCGCCTTAATATCTATTTTAAGTGCAGTTTAGTGCAAAATGTATACTGGCCAATCTTGTAGTGAATAAAATTTCCTACAATATTTATACATTCATTTGGTTAACTGGTGTGGTCGGATACCACGTTCAAAAAACGATTTTTTTCCAACTTTGTCAAAAACTGAAATATATGGGTCTGCAGCTTGGAAATGAATACTCTAAGAGAAAAACTTAAGAAATAAAAGTTTTTGAGCATCAAATTTTGCATCCACTGAGTACCGATAATTTAAAATTTGGTCAAGCATATCTCTCTAAATTGGCAATCTCCCAATGTCCGGTAATAGGCCAATGAGTTACATTCGGTTTCGCCTTAATAACCATTGTTTAGTTCAGTTTAGTGCAAAATGTATAATAACCAACCTTGTAGAGGATTAAATTTCTTACACGATTACTCTTTAATAGACGACTCCAGATGTTGAGTAATTGGTAATAGGGTGAATAAAAAAAAAAAAAAAAACACCGTTTCAAGAGTAAAATGAAGTTTTTTTTTCGCTTACATAAATTCTTTTCTCGGAATTTCGAAAAAAAAAAGTCCATTAAGTTCTATGGTTAGTTGCCATCTAGAAACCCTTGGGTTTCGACTGGAAAAAGTCTTCAACTCCAATTTTTACCTCCTCCAATGTTTGAAATGTTTTCCCCTTAAGAAAGTGAGCCATTGTTCGGAAACGAAGAAAGTTCGAAGGCGCAAGATCTGGGCTATAGGGTGGGTGAAGGTAGAAGTTCGATGGTATCCATTTCAGCAAGTTTTTGGGAGCATATTTCCAGGCGACGCACAGTGTCACGAGCTGTATTCAAAAATCAAAAAAATGAAGTACGAAAAAAATTATTTGAGGGGTGAGATCAAAAATGGAGCCTTTGAACAAAAAGAAAACATCATAATTTCAAAATAAAAACAAATATTTAAAGATAAGAATTAAAGAAATATAAGAGCTGATGCAAATAGCGAATATAAAAAAGGGTACGGTTTGTAAATATTTACTTTGCCAATTAGGATCTTGTTATTCCAAAATTTTCATTTCTATTTTGATAACTCAAAGTTCAAGTTGTGTGTGAATTGTTCATCTGATCAATTTGTTCAAAATTGCGAAAATGGGTATGCTCTAGTGTTTTAAATCTTATAAGAATTTTTGAAAATTATTCAACTTTGGAATTGATTTAAGAAAAATCTTTAAATATCTTTTTCTTCATAATTCAACCGAAAAAACTTCGTTTCATTGCTTTCATTTTGCGCTTTTAATTTAAAAACCAATTACTAGCTGTATGAAGACTGGCGCAGTAATCCCGTGGATAAATGGTTTGATGTTTTATATGACAGGAGTGTGCGCGCATATAATTTATATGAATCCTCGGATAAAATGAAGGAGTACCTAGAGAAATTTGTGATATAATTTTGCCAGGACATTCAAGCAAAATGTTCGCAACATTTTAAGTGGGACAAATTCTACAGAAGTATGTTATATTTGTGGACCTACTCCTAAGCTTATGAATAAAGAGTTGGTCGATAATTTATCACCTAAAATAAATTTTATAAATATGGTCTTTCAGTTCTATTAAATAAGATCATTGGAATGCTTAATTCTCATCGCTTACAGGCTTCCACATTAAAAAGTGGCAAGTCAGAGGAGAAGATGTAAACAACTTTTTCTAGGAAAATAAAAATATAATTCAGCTTGCATTAAAAGAGAAAATGGGATTATTAATCGATATGCCAAAACCTGGATTTGGGTCTACTGATGACGGCAACATCGCAAGATTTTTGAAAATCCACAAGTAAGCGGCGAAATTACAGGGATAGACATTTCATTAATAATTAATTTGGGAACCATTTTGAAAGTAATTTCAAGTGGTGAATTGATTAATATCCCAAAATTCACTGAATTAATTGGTGAAACCACCGATTTATGTTTGAAGCTAATTGCTACTATCGCATGCCAGTCTCATTGCATAAATTATTATTACAGGAACCTGACATTACTTTCTTTTTTATTAAACCTATGGGACAGTGGTCAAAATAAGCATTAGAAGGCCGGCACAAGGATATAAGATATTTAATGGAACACCGCACAAGAAAAACTTCTCTTATTGATTCCAATCTTGATCTAATGAAAATTCTTCTTCTTTCATCAGATCCATATTTATCAACTATTAGGAAAGTGAGCATTGAAAAACATAAAAAAATTGATCAAAATGTTTAAAATTACTTAATTTTAAAATAAGATATTGACGATACTTATTTACAATCAAGTGATTCGGGGTTGGAATAGGTTTTTTTTTAATTTTCTGTATGCATTTTTTGTAAGTTTCTAAAATATATTTTTAAGGTTCTGTATAATGTTATATAAGATTATATTATAATAAATGGTTATTCCTACCATGTTTGTGTCTTTAATGACTTTAAAAAAATAATAAACCTTGCAAAGACAAAAATACGATTTTTATCTCTTATCCCATACATTCGTAACACTGTGCGACGTTCGGCTTGCTGCAAGGTGAGCACATGTGGGACTTCTCTACATGCTCTCTTCTCATTACCTAATTGGTGTAAGTGTCTATTTACACTTGACTGTGACAAACCAAGTTCGGAGGATAGCTGCCGAGTACTTTTTGTGGGATCATCTTCATCCATAGCGCGTCGTAGAGCCTCGCTGACCACAAGCTGCCATTCCAAGCTTATACCGCCACTTTCAAATTTGGCGAACCAACTCATCACAGTCCACTCATTAAAAAATCCTAATTCCGGACTTGAACATAATTTATTATTAGTGTAAATAATTATTTAAATATGTGGATCAGTTACGAGAAAACGAATACGAAAACAAATGAGTAAGTAACAAAACACATGAATGCAATTTAAAAAAACACATGAGAATTATATAGCATATTTTATTAATTAATGTAAATCTATAAGATTTGTTAATTATAAAAATGATTTGTTTGAAGGCATGTTAGCAGAGTTTTCGCTCGTTTATTAGCCCGAATTCCCAATTACCTGAAAAACCATCAGTCAATCATTATAAGTTAAAAAAAAAATGTATAATATCAATAAACCAAGTTATTACTTTGTAATAAATTTGTTTCATATTTTTATTTTTAATCTAAAGGTAAAATTTGTCACCCCATAAATTCTGCCGCCCGGGGGGCAAGTGCCCCGTTTGTCCCCCCTCCCCCTAGATCTGGTCCTCATTAACCCTCCCGTGGAAGGGTGGATCCCTGGGACGGAGGCACCACCAGTCATATGTTATGCCACTAATCCTCAGAATCCACCAAGTCCTTTTCCAGATCGGCCTCATTGGCTTAGACTAGTTAGTACTTTCTTGGCATCACCGCTTCAGTTCGTTGTTGAGTTTCAAGAGTCTAAATTTATTTTTCTCCCCATTATAAGTTTTTTTTTTGTTTCTCGGACCCTCCCCGTTAATTCATGTAAGTGTTTCGAAATCCGTTCTTTAGTGGAAGCTCGTATATTTTATAAGTAGAACCTAAGAAATTTACTGTGGGAAATTGCCAGTTGGACCGTATGAAAGATCATCCAAGCCTTCTGACAGTGTTGAACGTATGTCCTTGCCAATATCAGGTTCCATAGATGCATCATGATGATGAAATTGACTCATCAGCTGAAGCTTAATTAGTGTTAACCTTAATTGAATACGTTAATTAATGCAATTTCACTTTTGTTTAAGAAATATATTCTCACATGATAGGGATTTGCTGGCAAAATTAGTTCTCTTTTGTAAATATTTTTTTCAATATTAATTCTAATTCTCAAAAATAAAAGCTATGTCTAATTAATTTATTCCTCTTTACATTCTAACACTTTAAATATAAATCATTCTTATAACGTAATAAATTTTTTGGGGGCAAAAAAAAAAAATTGAATTATTGTGTCCCAGGGGCCCAACCCGTCCTTTCAAATGACCTTTTCTCACCCGTCCATTAGAGGGTTAAATATACTAAAGCAAGAATTACTGTAGGATTTACACCCGTACTGTTGAAGCTTTGTAAGTCATATGTTAATTGGTACGTTCCCATGCCAATTACCGGGCATCGGGAGGAGTCTATTTAAGAGTAATTTCAAATGAATCTTGTAAGAAATTTAATTCTCTACAATGCTGGTTATAATACATTTTGCACTAAACAATAGTTATTAAGGCGAATCCAAATCTAATTCGTTGACCAATTAACTATGTCCAACTTTTTGCGTTTGTTGGACACTTTTGCAGATATACGCGGTCCCAGATCTCATCAGTAGCTATTCCGAATTTTAAAAACTATAACGGACAAAACTTTCAACCAATAATGGACAAAAATTTAACGTTCTTTAAAATTGGTAATAACATATTTTTACCTTAAATGCAATGAAAGGGAGTTACTGAAAATAAAAAAATAAAATAAAAAAGTGCTTTTTGTTAGTGGTTTTTGAAGATAGTGGAAAACAAACCAGAAGGAGGAGGTATTAAACTTTGATTTTTCACGATAAGGGCAATAAATACAACATACCTGAATATCAAAACCACTCCATCTTTTATAATAAAAAATTATACCTCTTAAAAAAAATGTTACACTACAACCCATGAAGGGTCTTGGGTTCAGTAATTGGTGAGAATCGTACTGTTTCTAAGCGAGCGGTTGTGCAGGAATGTGATTCGTCCGAAACCACGCTCAACCGCCAGGTTTTTATTCCAATTATGGGTATCCATTTTATAAAGGCTGGGTGAGCCCCACCCACTAAGCTATCCCGCTCCCTATATATATATATATATATATATATATATATATATATATATATATATATATATATGATGGATTGTTGACGATAACTTAAAATTCAATTATATAAGTACTTGGTAAGAGTCTTACTATTTATAACGGTTTTGCAAGGAGATGATTCGGGCGAGATCACGCTAAACCGCCAGGTTTTTCCCTAATTAAGGGTACCCATTTTATAGAGGTTGGGTGAGCCCCAGGAGGGTTTCCCGACCGCATAGGGTCGATCCATGGCTGATAACAGAATAAATGATTATCTGCCACAGCACGAACCCGGGACCGGGACGATAGTAACACAGTGCCTTGCAACTGAGCTACCCCGTTCCCTCTATCGAGAATTGTCTATTTCGAGAGGTGTATTTGACCGAATTTAATTATTTTGGTGCTCAGTGGACGCAAAGTTTTATGCTCTAAAACTTTTATTCCATGAGTTTTTCTCTTAGAATATTCATTTCCAAGCTACAGACTCATACATAGTACTCTGCCTCAGTTTTTGACAGATTTGGAAATGATAATCGCCGTTTTATGACCGTTCTTTTCGCCCTAACCCAATTATTATGTTCTGGTACTCATTCGATGCAAAATTTAATCGTCTTTAATTTGTTATACAATAACTTTTTCGATAGAATGCAACGTTATAGGCGACAAATCCAAAATAAGTCCAAAAATGTCGAGGTTTTTCGACTGCAAGAAATTCTCCCGAGGTCACCGGGTGTTAGAATTTTGTAACCAATGCAATATATGTAATCCATTTAAAAAAAATTAAAGCTTCTACCACATCTTTTTTTTGCATTGTAGAAACCCTTTACGGACTAGCCTAATCCTAATTGATACCAATCTCTCAACAATCTCATTCTATCAATATTTGTATTTTAAAGCAAGGATCAAATTATACTGAATTATGCCTATGAAGAGGAGGCCCAGACTCGGTGACGGGTCGTCGTGCTAACCATGATAATGATGATGCCTATGCAATCATATGCGCAGATAGGTATCTACGGGGAGGGATTGTCTCCTCAGGCACATTCCAGCCTACTCCTAGAAATTTTTTTAAAAAGAAATACTAAGAAGTACAAAAAGACTGTTGATTAGCTACGCCTATGGTGTAACCATATACTCGCATATAAATATTTACTTACAGTCCGTTCAGAAAGAGCAATCTCTGCTTCAAATTGTCACCACGAACGGATTTTGATTCGATGGTGAAAAACTCACATTTCCCATAATGGCTTATTATTACAAACATTTCAAATTTTAAGCTCATGTTATTTAACCGAATTTTAGAACAAAACTAAAGGCATGACGATGACATTTTGTTAAGAAATTCATCAAGCATAGTCTAAGGATTAAATTGATATTAACCTTAATTGGATTTGGAAAACAAATAAAACCGATCAGTGGATTACAATGCCCATGAAAACGAAATCTGTTTCACCCCATTAAAACCTTTTGATCTGTTTCCATTTAACGAATAATATTTGTTTCATTATTATTTTTACTAATTAAAACTCCTTTAATTATAGGTCAATTATTAATTTAAATATATATATATATATATATATATATATATATATATATATATATATATATATATATATATATATATATATATATATATATATATATATATATATATCCACGCTGTGACACAGATAGTGAAGGAAAAACAAAATCAGAAACTGCCAATAATTGTGATGAGATTAAATTATATTTTGAATGAAAAATTATCTTGTATATTTAAATTATATTTAATGATACTTAAAATAAAAAATTATAATTATTATTTCTTCAACAGTGTTCTATTGACTTCCTAGCATTTAACGTCATAAGTTACTTTTTCCAATGATCTAATGTGTAATGAATACCATTATGGCTTAGTTATTTAATTTGTTATTTAGCTAAGAAATATTGATCTCAATTCAGTGGTACAACTTGTCAGCTACTCTAGCTATCGAACTCACACTTCTTAAGCAGGAAAACTCGATAAGGAAAACAAATTAACACCGCGATATTTATCATGCTGTGAAATGCGATTAGAAAGAGAAGAGGCTCTTACCCTGTTGTTCCCTTTAGTTTACACTATTTGTTAGTCTTCGGAAAATTGTCATCTGAAAAACAGGCAATAAAAGTGGACGTAAAACAGAATAGCAAGGAGTCACGCGATGAGCGTTCAAACACGCCAGGGTTAACACGTTTCCAGGAGTACAGTTCAAAACGGATTGGCCTTTTAAAAACGTGACTAATTCGCTTTTATCGACCTATAATAGACATGGCCGATCCGACTCAAGTCTAACCGTGTGTAGAGACCCTAGCCGGTTATGTTTTCTGAGGAGACGGCAAGATTGTCGGCGTGCTGTACTTTTGCTTCAATAACAAAAGGTAAAAAAACGGGTTTAGTTCTATAATGAAACTAAATCTGTAAGCGAGGTCCTGTTTCAACTGCAACGTTCCGCTTTTCGTTTGTCTGTCTGCCAGTCTGTTAGTCACGCGACCAAAAGCGTCGTTCGATTTTATTCAAAATGTTCCTTAGTTGCATAAATGTACCTTGTAGTCAGAAAAAACGTCTTGTGTATAGGTTTTTATTTTTTTTTCTGATCCAAACTGGGAGTCATTTTAATGGTGGAAAATTTTAAATGAATATACCTTGAAGACAGTTTAAACGATGTGTGTATGAATTTTTATTTCTTGGTTACATTTTTCTTTCCTCGTTGACACAGATGGTGAAGGGAAAACAAAATCTGATAATTACAATAATTTTAAGGAAATAAAATTATTCTTTGAATGATCAACCGTATAATAGATTTTGTGGTTATTTTTGAATTTTCTTTGATATATCTAGTTCGAACCCTGAAGATTTTTTGACTCCGGGATTTACAATTATATTATTTATCGTCGTTGATATCACAAGGGGACGTTAACAAACGACGTTATATTATTTATTTTTGCTTCCTCACTACCGAAGGTGAGAAAGCTTTATATTCATAAAAACATTTTATGTTCTCAGAATCGAAAATTTCCACTCGCGCTTTACGTTTTAGACATCAAGAAAAAAAATTGGTCTCTTGGCTGTCTGTCTCTAGTCAAATCCATGTGACGGACATAGCACCTACAATCTCTGGCCCGAAATTGGAGGATATATATATATATAAATATATATATATATATATATATATATATATATATATATATATATATAGATATATATATATATATATACACAAAATAATTGCAAGGAGATCAAATAATTTATTGAATGAAAAAAAAATTATCAATTTAAGATGGGTTCTGTGATTATTTGTAATTTTTATTTAATATCTCTAGCTCGAATATTGTCGAATCCTGACGATTTGTTGCCATTGAGATTTGCAATTATATTACTGATGTCGTTGAAATTACAAGAGGACAATGCGTACTGCAGCGAAAGAGATTCATGAAAAGTCTCATTGGTATTCAGCAGATTTGTTTTGTAATTGGAATAAAGGGATGCCAATTAAAATAAAAATCCTCAAATTGATACAATATTGGCTTTGTTGATAATCAAATGTTCAGAGATATATATATTGGGATTCTTTGAATAAAAATTGCAGGGACCAGGTCGTCGAAGTGTTGCAATGCATTGAGCTCCAGGACCCAGTTCCCTTTTATTTTCGCCTGTGCTACGACGATACACAAATAACAAGTCCGAACACTTTCCTAGATCTTGATAGACAAAGGTGCTTTCACGAGCCAAAATGTTATCAGATATCCTTGGCTGAATGAAACTGTTAGGCCTTAGAGTAGAAGAGGAGTACAGATTGCTAATCTTGAGTTAGGGAACGTTTAACGTTTTAGTGATTTTGTTTTTCAAGGTTGCTAATTTAAGTGTTTGTAGTTTGTAAGGTTATTAATAAGTTAGTGTGTTTGTTCGTTGATATAGGTATCAAAATTTGTAGATAGTACGGGTATACAATGCAATAAATTGTTTGGTTTGAGGGTAAATATAGCTTTGTAAGATATTGAAAACTCAGAACACACATATATATATATATATATATATATATATATATATATATATATATATATATATATATATATATATAGATAGATAGATAGATAGATAGATAGATAGATAGATAGATAGATAGATATAGTAAATTTTTAAATGAATGACAACATTGTTTTATAACCTAAACTTCTATAAGCTACAATAAAAAACAGAGTTTAGTAGTTCTGTGAACAGTAGATCTCACGAACAAATTTCGTTTTTTTTTTATTTTATTATGCATTCTTCTGTTCCATTCAGCCACGCAAATCTTCTGAATACGAATGTAACTTTGCATAATCCTCTGTTGCCTCAGTTCACATTGTCCTCTTCTGATTTCGACGACTTCAGTAACATTATTGCAATTGTCAATGCCGAAACATTGTTAGGATTCTACAAGATTCAAGCTAGAGATATCAAAGACAATTTACAAATAATCATACAACCCTTTACGGGATTGATCAATATTTTAATTTAAAAAATAATTTAATCTACCCACAATGATTATAATCTTATGTTTTTTATCTCTTCATCATCCGTGCCAATACGCATAAAAGAAAAAAAAATGGAACAAATGCCTTTGAGGAATATTCAAGTCAAACTTGAAGGAAATCAAACAACGCATTTGGTCTTTACTGCGAAACAAACAGAAATAATAATTATAATTTTATATTTTAGGTATCATTAAAGATAATTTAAATATATCATCAAAATTATTGGCGTTTTCTGATTTTGTTTTTCCTTCACCATCTCTGTCACACAAAAAAAAAATTCTTGCACACGTCGATGAAAATAAAATCAATCTGATGGCCAAGATAGTAATTATCCGTATAATATTATATAAGAATGTCCTTCGGGTTTAAGTGAGATCTGGTTTAAGTTCTCCTTGATCACAAAGGATATGTACAATCAGTCTTCCATTCACTCAAGACAGCTGAGCCCTCAAAAGTTTCTGTTATTAAAACCAAACCTTTTTATAGTAACTGGTAATCTTTTTCTTGAATAAAATGTTATATCAAGGTTCTATAAGTTAAGACCTAGGTATCTTGAAATAAGTTCATTGGCATTAGAAAATAATAGTCGTCTTCTTAATCTAGACACACGTATATATATATATATATATATATATATATAAAAAAAATAGAAAAATAATAATTTACAAAGGGGTATGTACATTTGACACTCACACACACGCAAACACACACAAACACACACACACACACCCAATGAGTATCAGCTGAGAGGAGACCAGGTGTTCCTTGGCCAACCCTGAAGGGGGCGCTGGTTGAAGTCCTCAGTAACTATATTATATCATTATATTCAATGAGAGAAACATTTTTTAAATTTTTTTGGTCAAAATATTTTTCGTGAATCCTAATTTATGAATAAGAACCCAATCAGACTTTCATAGAACATGAATACTGTAGATATAAATGCAGAGGCAATTTATGTGGGCAGGAATAGGTCATTGCAAAATACCTCTCCAACTTTAAACTACTCCCATCTCCATCCCAAGGGCGTGAAAGGGATGAGCGGCCATCAATGTTTGCCCACTCTAGTTGTCTGCCAACAACCACTGATTGTAGATCTTCAGCACCGTCAACGTCTACAGTACCGATTACGATTTAAACCTTATTGAATAATATTTACTCATTGTTACCATAGCGATACTCTTGGCCGGAGTAACTTTAACTCAACGTTACCAATAAGTGCTTTGTATTGTTTAGTAAATCTGCCTTATTGATAATAATTATATGGAAATCAAAATGGAGTAAAAAGCCCTTTTAAGTGAATTATAACGTTTACACCATATCAAAATGAGCCCTCGAAAACGCACTGATCCTCAAGAGGTTCTAGAAGTCATGAGAGCAATGGATGATGACGAGCCTGTTTTTTCAAAGGACGAAAATAAAACAGATTCTTTGGAAGTAGAAGTTGATGAGAATGACTACAGTTTTGACGATGAGCATTATATTCCCACTATGGAAGAACCTGAAGACGCTATTGCTCTTCAAATAAGATAATACGAATGCGTATTGGATTGAACCAATAGATTACATTCTTATATTTTTGAGCAATGATATTCTTTCTGACTTATGCACCACAACAATAATGAAATGGTCAACGAAATGTTGCTTGTCAACGAAATGTTGGAAGAGTTGGCTTCCACGTGATTTACCGGGAATCGTTTCGGGTTTCCTGCTCTCATGAAATTCCCCTTCAGTTCAAGAAATGCTCCCACTTTTCACGGAGCTCCCACCAATGCTCCCACCAATTTTCACGGAGCCGCAGGAGTAACCTTCGAGCATTTTGTAGAATAGGAATAATCTGGCTGTCGATGCATCCCAAAGTGACCAGGAAATTGTCGCTGAAGTCATTCTGGAAAAAGCCGATGGAATCTTGGACGATTCTGACTCCCAATGCTTAGGCAATGAAGAGCAGTGGCACCACCAAAATTTGCCCAAACGTTTGCTGCATTCGAAATAATGGTTCGTTTCGTATATTCTAAAGACGTAAATGAAAAAGATTCGGACATTTTTAAGCTCATATCTTCCCTATTGTTACCTTATTTCATGTGATTTTCTGGTTTTTTATTTGAGAATTTCGAGTTCTATTCTTCTTTATATATGTATAAGAAATATTTTTAATATACTCGTATATTCCTGCATAATATTTTTCAATTATTTTATTTAAGATACTAAATTGTTTGATGTAAAAACGATTATTACATATCTTTTTTGCTAAGAATTTTACTTTATTAAAAAAACATAACACAAAGCCTACCCCTCCCTATTCACTTACACGAAGTGTTCACTTATAAGAAGAATTTTCCTTTCCCCCTGATATTCGTAAAAGTGAGACTTCACAGTATATGAGTGCTTACATTCTAGCTGTCAAGTAATTTTAGGTTAAATGATCAAATGGTTTATGCATAGATTTTATTTATATATCGGATGATTTTGATTTAAGGAAGTGAAGAAATAATTTACATTTGAAGGAAAATGAGGAAGAGGCATTACGGATAGAAATAGGCAAGTAATTCCAACAAGAGGTGGAGACAACAAGAATGGATTTGTCAAAGGAAGCACTTCTATTTGATGGAGTATAAATATTTATTGGCTGGGTTCTCGAGTTCTAGGAGTGGATGGAGGAAGGCAGGGAAGGGGTACAGTGAAATAGGAATGTTTATTACTTCTTAGGGATTGGAGTAGATAAGAACCAAGGGAGTATTACCGTCGTAATAATAAAATTGATAATGGATTTCTTATGACTGATTGTAACGCCCATATAGGTGATCTTCAGATCATAAGTAGCGAATTATTAAAAAATCGCAAGATAAAAAAATCGACGCTAGAGGTAAGAAATTATTAGAGGTTCCAGATAACAATGGCCTCGTAGTACTGAATGGGAGAACAAAAAGAGACGAAAATGGCGCTTTGACTTTTATATCTCGGAGAGGTGATTCAGTAATTGATCTATGCCTGGCATCAATCGGTTGTTTAAAGTATGAAGAAAAATTTAAGGTTTTTAGCGAAACTATTTCGGATCACAAGCCGATTTAACTAAAACTGACAAAATATGAAAATAATAAGGAATATACGCCCCTGCCGCCAAAGCTAAGATGGATCATAGAAGAGGAGGATTTTTATAAATCAAAATTTGATAAAATATCAAAGAATTTAGAATTGGACAGGTATGACCCGGACAGTAGTGCAGAAGCAATAAAATATAATCAAATATACTGCATATAAACGGCATTGGGAAAGTGAATGCGGAATATATGCAACGTCGGCCGCAATAATTGGTTCGACTGGGAAAGTAAAAGTGCAAGGAAAAAGTCTTTCACCCTTTTAAATTTATTTAGAAAAAGTTGGTCCGAGACCATTAAAATCGAGTATCTCAAAGCCAACTCGGAATACAAAAATGTTTGTAGAGATAAAAAGAGAAATTTCTGTCTGAATATAATAATGAATATAAAAAAATCCAGAGACACAGAAATCTCTGAATTACCTAAAGAAAAATAAATTTGTATGCGCTTCTGGGATAAAGTCGGAAGATTTGTCAAATCATTTTAAACAACTTTTAATATCTTCTTCCCCTCAGAAACGGGCTTCTTTCTATGCCGAGCCGTATGTTGAACTTGAATAATTAGATAAACTAATAACAATTAATGAAATAAAACAGTTCTCAATAAATTTAAATACTCCAAAAAAACCAGGTATAGATTGGATATCACATGAATTTTTTTAAATAGCACCTCTTTGATAAATTGATAAATTACTTACATTTTTTAATAATATTTGGGGCAAAGGAAAACTTCCAAAGAGCTTTAAGGAGACAATTATATTTCAAATTTTGAAAAAAAGAGATGATGTCAGTAACTATAGGAGAATATCGCTTCTTAACAATATTGCAAAAATATTTACTGGAGTCCTGTTGGAGCGGCTTATGAAATGGACAACAGATAATTGTATATTATATGAAAATCAAGCAGGATTCAGTCCCGGTTACTCCGCATATGACAACCTAGTAACACTACATGGAATGACAAATTTAAAGGAAGAAGTATACCTATTTTTTATTAGTTTTAAATCTGCATTTGACCGAGTTGATAGGGGAGCCCTATATTACAAGCTAAGTCCGTTGAATATATCTAAAAAAGTGTTCAACATTCAAACATAGTTACACCATATCGATACACATAAATCATCTTATAAAGGTATTAAGTCTGGAAAATAATCGATTACCAAAAATAATTGCCATTAAAACGATGGAAAAAAATTTAAGTTGGCTGAGTGCCTTCTTGAGAAGACTAGGTAGAAGTGTTGGTATAGAATTTTCAGCCGATGTGTTACTAGGCCAGCTAGTAACACACAAAACTAACTTCGTATCCAGATTAAATGAACAAGTAAGAGATGGATTCATCGAACGAGCTAGGAGTGCAGAAAATCATATAATGTACAATAAATTAAATTATGATGTCGCCTATTTTGAGTCAGGAAAAGACATGCAATATATTAGGCTAATTTTCAAGGCTAGAAGATAATTATTTAATTTAAACTACCAACCTTGGACAAATAAAAAAAATAATTGCTCATTGTGCAATTTAAATGTTCTCCAGGATACGATGCATTTCATCTAAATCTGCCCGGTGCTCACTAAATTTAGGATGATTTTCTTAGGAAAAAAGGTACTCAATCCAAATGAAACGTAGCAATTACTGAATGGTCTGGATTATGAAAAATTATATTTATATCTTAAACAAGCAAATTCATACCAAAATGAACTAGTTGAAGAATATAATTACTAATTAATTATTTATATAAAAAATCTGGCGTTATTTGGAAAAAATGCTAAAATGTGCTGTATTATTTTATTTTTGTATTTACAGATCATTGTATTAATAAATACTAAATAAACCTCGACCGACGAACTCTGCTCATTGTCTAAAATAAGTTACATAAAAAGCATATCTGTAAATAAACGTATTCATCTATCTATCAATTGCCGTCGTAGAGAGGGATATAGCCACTTTAACTCGATTTTATATACAGGGTTCTCGTAAGCCGCTGGAAATATTTAAAGAGGTGATAGTAGACCACAAAAGCAACAAGAAAGATCATATTTTGTAAGTGACGATTCCATACCGAAAAGCAGGTAATTCGCGTTTTGTGGTTTTTTAAGTAAGTCACGTTTTTTGTTGATTAGGAAGCGATTACTCAAAAACAATTCAACGTAATTAAGTTTAATTGCACCAGCATAAAGTAGGCAATATTTACTTCAAGAAATATAGTTTTACTTAACTAAACCCATTATAAGGCAGCTTTCGTGGGAACCAATAGCGAAAAGTATTACTAATTATTAACAATTTTAAATATATAAGAATTATTCGTTTTAATTTGTCAATATTTATTTTACATTTATTTTCAGGAACAATTTTATTTCATGTTTAGTTTCAGAATTGTTTTTGATAATTTACAATTTTTTTTTTTTTGTAGTAAAGTTTTGTTTTATTTCAGAAAGAAGTTTTTATCGTGTTATTATATTGACTAGAAACGAAATGAATCTAGTTTTTCTTCTCAAAACATTCCATTATCGGGGAAGCCTAATTCCACACCACATTTTTGACAAATCAGGAGCCAATTCTGGATCATTCCCAAAAGATGCCTCGACTTCATTTATACGAAATTAGTGTTTCACCAAGTCTTTTTTGGTGTTTAACGTCCTTTCCTTCTCCTATCAAGGCAAAGACAGAGGGTTATTCCTACAGGTTGCTGCTCTATTCTAACCAGAGTGGGAAGGTCAAGATTCATTCTGTGGGTCCACCACGAAATAAATATCGAATTTGCAGAGCCGCAGCAGACTCGAGGATGCTAAGGTGACGCCTTAACACTCTCGGTCATCATGGCCTCAGAAGGGGAAAATCTAAAGCCCAGCAGGGGGCTGAGAAAAGCATTCACATGTAAAGAGTGATTTAAAAAAAAAAAAAGTAAAACTTTTCGCTATTGGTTCCCCCGAAAGCCTTCGTACAATGAATTTAGCTAAGCCAAACTATATTTCTTAAAGATAATTTTATCAACTTTAAGTTGGGGAATCGGAGGATTTAAGTTTGCTAATTAAATCAATAATATATTAATTAATTAATTAATTAAATCAATATTGCCACATTTGTTAGTTGTGTCCATGATCTTGAACTAGTGTCATTCGTATATCGCAGGAACGACACATGTACCACTGAAATCTTAAAGTAACCTTTGTTCAACTTTACCATTATTTTCTATTTTGTGTTGTGCCTACCAAATATTCTTTGAGAAGGCTATTCGAAATTCTTTTCTCCTTACTAATGTGTCTATTAGTTCATTTATTTAATTTTAATTCTGGTCGAACAATGACGTATTTGTAGAAGTTGAAGTGAATAAGGGAGGGGGGAGGAGTAAAGTCAGGCTGACAAAAATTGTCAATTTTATGGTGAAGACTTATTGTATCGCTACCATGGATTCCCAGTGGCATAGAGCTTACATTCGCATCCATCAAATCGTTTTTAGCTAAAGTGATTTAGGGTTTTGTGTCTCCTGTAAATCATTTTTTGCAGTTGTACCATTGTTCTACCGGGGTGGAAAATTTATGTATTCCATTATTTATAATTATTATGCTTACTTTAGTTATTATTATTATTTACTGTTAATTTATATCATGATATTTTTATTTGACTATCCCATTGTATTATGTATACAGGGGTCATTCCTCACTAAATCGACCAATAAAAAAACAATTTTAGACCTGAGGTTTTCCAAAATGATTAAAACTGCGTATTTATGTTGTACGCATTAATATCATCGAGATTCCAAAGTTTCAAACTTTTTCCTATTTTTTCCTATTTTGAGGCCAAATTGAAACAGTTTGAGGCCAAGTTGAGAGAAAATTAAAACAGTATAATGTATTTTTGTTTTTGTATGTATGTTAAAACTAAATTGCTAATAAGTTCATTACGAGCTTGATTGTAATCTCAATAAATATTAAAAAAAGAAAAGAAAAAGCTCAAAATAGTGTCATTATCACAGATTTAAATGGGTTTTAATTTATTATTTTTACCTAGACAATCTTAAAATGTTAAAAAAATTTCAAAACATTATATTTTTTTAATACGCAAGAGCAAAAGCTCAAAATGAGACATAAATAATTGTTAAGCCATAAATTGAAAAATCCAAAAAAGAAGCCAAGAATATCAAAAATAAATAGAAAAAAATCATCTGTCGATATTTCGCCAATTCTAGCATCATCAGGACAGTAGAGAAAGAAATAAAATATAAAGAAAAAAACTAATAAAGAACAAAATGCAGTACATCTCACATCCAGAGTCAAAAATGTCACTAACCACAGACAGCACCTCACACCAAGACACCCAGGCACATACTGTAGGCTTAACAAATATTTCTGTCTCATATTTTATTTATTTCTCTCCTACTGTCTTAATGATGCCTGAATTGGTAAAATATCGACAGATGATTTTTTTTGTTTATTTTTGATACTCTTGGCTTCTTTTTTGGATTTTTCCATTTATGGCTTAATAATTATTTACATCTCATTTTGAGCATTTGCTCTTGCATATTGATATATTTGTGGAATAGCCATGTATCCACTGTTGTCATTTTAAATACCTTCCTCTTCTGTGCATACAAACTTTCCCTTTCCTCTTGTATTTGGTTGATTTTTTCTTATTTAATTTTTTTTTTTATGATCTTTTATACATTTTTGGGTTTTTAGTATGAGTATTTCCTTTTTTTATAATCAGCTTTTTGTAGTTTAACTTTTCCCAGCCGTTTTCATGCAATCTTTCTTTCCCCTCAGTATGTGCCTGGATATCTTGGTGTAGGGTGCTGTCTCCGGTTAGTGACATTTTTACTCTTGATGTGAGATGTGCTGCATTTTGTTCTTATTTAGGTTTTTTTCTTTATATTTTATTTCTTTTTCTCCTACTGTCCTGATGATACCTGAATTGGTGAAATATCGACAGATGATTGTTTCTATTTATTTTTGTTATTTTTGATACTCTTGGCTTCTTTTTTTGGATTTTTCCATTTATGGCTTAACAATTATTTTTTTTTAAACGAAAAAACGAAATTTTTAATTTTGTTTTTAAATATATGTTACATATGCACTTAACATTATAAGAATGTAAGGGTAAAATTTCATGATGGCGTTTTTAAGAGATCTATTATAAAAGAATAAAGCTTTGTATTTCTATGCCAAGTTTTTTCAAAATGAAATGGAGATACGTATATGCCATATTTTAAACAAAGAAAGTTTACATTACATTTACAGTCATTGTAAAACTGCAGTTTTAAGTTCTTTATCATACTTACCCCCATTATTCCTGAGCTATTAATTGGTGAAGATATAATAGATGCCATAAAAAAGACATCATGAAATTTTTCCCATACATTCTTATGATGTTACAGGTATGTAATATGTGTAACATATATTTTATTTTAAATAAATTTCGTTTTTATGTTTAAAAAAAAAATATTTTTATTAACATTTATTAACTGATAATTTTATATTATAACTATATGTTAACTATTTGTATTATTAACTATATGTTATTATTATATCGTTTATTAAATTAATAATTTAATAATTATTTATTGACGCTTTAATGGTTTGGTAAATACGATTTAAAAGCCCATTTAATTCTGAAAATAATGACAAAGGTTTGGGAGATATAAGCTTTTGAATTATTCAAAATGTGGCAAAAAAGTCAATTTTTTTTTTAAATTTATAACTCAAAAACTAAAAGTGGAAAAAATCTGCAACTTTGAATTATCGACGACATTTATGCATAAAACATAAATACCAAGTTTCGCTTATTTTGAAAAACCGCGAGTCTAAAATTATTTTTTTATTGTTTCTTTGTGATATGGAATCGAATGTCTCTTGTTATACAGTGGGAAAGACAAATAAAAATATCATCGAATAAATAAATTCACAGAAAATAATAATTGTAAATAAGTAAATGAAGTATGTATTAATAATAATTAATAATAGAATGCCTAACAAAGTGATCCTAGAAAGTGAAAAAGAAGTTAAACATACACCCAGTAATTGATTTCCATTAGGAGAATATAATACTAAAACCCCATAACATAAAATCCCGTTTCCAAGTCTTGTATTGATGACGGAATGGTAAACTAGAACTGTCGTTTCAAATATGTCTTCCTGTCATATATTTTTACCATATAATTAAGCTATGGTATATGGTATAATAAAAAGATAAACTATTATATAAGCAATTAAATCATCATAAAGAAACTGACAGCTTACTATACTTAATAATGCAAAATGTTGACGTTATAAACGGTAACAAGGGCATCTAAATAGATTATATCAATTGATTTTTGCAACAGGTCGATTATGTCTTCTTTGCCACTGAAGTCATACCTTACCTTTATATATAAAATTCCTTTATCTGTAAATATTGTAATATTTCTTGAAAAGATCATCTAATAATAGTGATAGATGTTTACATTGTTGTAATATGTAAAAAATGACATAGATTCATAAACACAATTATATATCAGGGTTCGTCAACTATTTCTCTTCTTCATCCATGATGTTTCCTTGTTCATTCCTAGTTATTTCCTATAAATTTTATTTTATCATGGCTCTTGTGAAAACAAAAACTTATCACTTACATCACTTCTCTAATCTTTTAATTTGTGTTACTTTCCCGTTTATACTTTCCTCAAATAGTGAATAATATGCAAAATGTTAAAAACTTAAAATGAAGCCTTGGAAATTTAGACATTCCATTCCAAAGTCTTTAGTCTTTTTACTTTCTCATTTTTTACTTTGTACTTTTTAAAAATATATTTATAACTATCGTTATTTATCGTCATCTTTTTATTTATTTATTATTTCTTGTACTTATTTAAATGCTTAGGTTTGTTTGCGTATATTATTTAATGCTTGGGTATCTAAAATGTAAACATTTTATCATTTTTTTTTTTTAATTTATATAAAAGTGTTATTTTTAGTTATGAAATACTTAACGGGATCACTGGAAAAGAGAAATATGGAATAGATAAGAGAGTAATGGAAAGCTTGTATCAAATAAAAGGAAACAAAAAAAAAAGAACAGATGTACGAGTAATATAGGTAATTTAGATGATAGTATATTCAGAGCTCAAAAAAAAAAAATAAATAAAAAATATGTTATGTATATTATGTCTAGCAATAGAGTGATAAGTATGGTGAGGGCAGGACTTGAAGGTCATCGTTGAAGCCACCAGGCAATACAAAGTTCAAACCCCATCTCCCTTTTTCTATTCAATACATTTTATTACATAAACAAATGGAGAGGAACAATGAAGTAAAGTTTGCTTGTAAAGTGTGCTGAGGGCAAGACTTGAAGATCATAGTTGAAGCCACCAGGTAATACAAAGTTCGAACCCCATCTCCCTTTTTCAATTCACTACATTTTATTACATAAACAAATGGAGAGGAACAATGAAGTAAAGTTTGTATAGAGTTTATAAATAAATTAATGTAAATTAATAAACAATGATTTATTTCCCGACTTATTAAAACATCATCATAATCAGTCAGAAAACCGCTTTCCTGAATTTGAAGCACTATAAAAATTTAGAAAAAAAAATTAAAACAATTGAGAGCCGTAATTGATAAACAAAATGAAAAATTAACGAATAAAAGTGAAGTAAAAAACATATTGTCAATGATTCAGCTTATCGAGCGAGGCTTATTTTTATAAAACCGACTTCAAAAGTTAAATTAAAACCACGTAAAGTAATGAGGAGAAAATTGATAAATTTTAATTTAATACGAAAAGCTTTTTAATACTTAAAATTTTCAAGCTCGTTTTTCTTAAAATTAAGGTTAGAGCAGTTACAACCTTGTAAACAAAGATAGCGAGTTGTCTGTGTGGTTGAGTTTTATTTTAGAGAAAACATAAGGATGTAATTAAATAAACTTTATACGCCTATTTTGTGAAATTGCTTGTCCTTAAAAAATAAACATAAAAGTGGTCCAAAACGCAATCTGAAGGGAAAAATGAACTCTTTTAGATATCCATGTATTGTAATGTAGAGTCATCTGCAGTAACCAAACATGTTTGAACTGGCTCATTTAGTTGCCTCCGGTAAGCAGCCCTGGGCCTGTGGTGACCTTCCAAATCTTCCAATTACTCTGAAGTACTAACATCTTCCATCCTAGTAAGGAATTGTTCGTTCGCTAATTTCATCATGGAAGTGTTAAATGAAGGTATTTACTATGTTGTTATAAGGAATATTTTAATTTATAAAGATATAATAGTAGCATTTTAACTTAAGAAATTTTGTATTAATTTTTAAATAATATTTATCACTCATTATATCCCTAGTTTTTTTTACTCATTTCTACATATTCTAATCTGCATCATATTATAGAGAAAACATCCATAAACAATATTTAAAAAAATCATCACCATAAAACGTCATGAAAAAAAATAATAGGTTTTATTTTAAAGAGAAAATATGCAGTATGCCCGAACCACCAAAAAAAAAAAAGTTTAAACTTGTCATTTATTGTTCATCATCGTTTACGTAATAACTGCTAAAAAGTCTAAAGGCTGTGGCCTGAGTGGAGAGCGGCAAGCGGGGACTGTCATGCAACGCTTTCAACTATAAAATTTATATAAATGCACCTTTCCTGGGTCAGATAGGCGGGGAGCGTGCTGTACACTGCCTGGTGTATCAGCCAGCGTGCACCTCAAGGCAGTTTGTTCTCATAGAGCGTTTGTAGAGCGTGCAAATTGAACTGAAGAGATTATTATCGAAATACAGAGAAAATCTATATTGTTATTCATTTTATGAATAATTTAATAATAATAATGAATTAATAATCATTTGTAATAATCATTTAATAAATAATTTAATAATAGTAATTAAATAATTAAAAGCATTATCATGTCATATACAACCGTTTCCAAGAAAAGCTCAAGCTTTTTTGAGTTCAATAAATTAATATAAATCATGTTTACATAATTATGTTGTTTATGGTTATTTAAATTATCTATTGTGTTTTTTTTACAACTTGGGTCGTTTTCATGTGGTATTTATATCGATTTATTTTAACTTCTCAAATATTCTCGATATTGCGCTCCGTTACTGGGTTATCGAATGCCCAATTACAAAAATACTATTGATTTTGAATTCGCGAGCTCACGTATCGATTTATTTTAACTTCTCGGATATCTTCGATATTGAGGTCCATTACGGGATTATCGGGGGCATAATTTGTAAGTAGCATAAACATATCATAAATCGGCATCAGATTTTGGTGGTAGAGGGGTTATTTAAACCAAAGCAAAAAAAAAAATAATAATGACAATGACCGTCTGTATAACACAAGCAAGGTGAAAAAACTCCCTTCGCACTCGAATACTTCATTTCTGCCATTTCTTTTGATTAATAAGGATCACTTATTATAATCATAATGCCTATAATAATTGTGTGTACGTGAGCCAAACCCCGTTTCTGCCACTCCACAGTAAGCATTTAATACTTACTTTCTGCCACTCCACAGTAAGCATTTAATACTTACGAGGACCGAAAATGAAACCTTTGTCAAAACATGCATCATTTTTTTTAAACTTTCAATTGAAATAGCCGAGGTATTGTATCGTGTCTACCATGAGGGTTTTGTCCATCATTTAAGGCATCTCAAATTTCAGACTATTTCGGTTACATGTAAACATGATAAACAAATAAGGAAGGTGAAGAACATATGTCATGGCATCCTGAGTTCTCTCATGCTTATAACGGGACCAAACAGTAAAACAGGATGGCAACACAAACATATTTTCAATGACCGAAATGTTACTTTTCATACTCCATAAATATGACATCTTTAAGATGGACATAGTTTTCCGCTTGTAGCTTGCTCTGGTCGAATCTTATAAAATTAAGCCTTTCTGTCTCTATTTTGGTGTATATATTAACCAAAAGCTGTTTGAAAATACAACGATACAATATGTAATTAATACTAACGTTTTAGCTTCTAACCATAACCGTTGTATACTGTCACAACACGGTTGTAACATAAATTCCGACCCGTGGGTTAAACCTTCTGCCGTTAAAAAGAGAAAAACTCGTGTTTTTTTATGTTTTAGAAATAAGCTTCTTATGTTTTATAAACAACTTTCTTTAATCTTTGTCTTCTTTCTTATAATTTCTTAGGAAGTTCCTGTAATTATTTAATTAAAGGGCAAAATATAACTTCCACTTGTAATCTACTTCTTTATTCTTTTAACGTTTCGGGGAAATATTTCCTCATCATCAGAACTTTCTAAACTAAAATTAACAATTATCACATCTATCAATATTTTATAATTTACACATTTTCCAATTTAGCATAAATATAAGCCATATTAATTGTTTAATGTTACCTATAATTTAACAATACCTCTACTGTTTATTCCTTTCCCATTGTCCATAGTTAAAATTTCTACATATATTTTTTTGCATATTGCTGGGAGTCTAAAAAAAAATTGCTTTCTTTAATCACGTAGAGTACGATTTTTTTCAAATCCAGCCTTTATGCCCATCTATAACATAATAATAACGATAAAATATATTTATGTGTTTTGTTACCTGTAATTATTATTAATAAAAAAAAAACGAATAAAGAAAATAAACGAATAATGTTGAACTGCTCTGTTGAAATATCTGTTAAACGTGTTTTTTTTTATTTTAATTAATAACTAATTAATTATTAATTTTATCGGACTAAATTTATGCCTGAAACCCGCTCCGTTATGTTCTCTTTTATTTTAAAAAATCGCATGACAATTGGATAAGCAGTTTTGGAGCCAACCCATATTAAATATTTCCATTTTCCGTGTGCATGTATATATATATATATATATATATATATATATATATATATATATATATATATATATATATATATATATATATATATATATATATAAAACAGAACTTATTAGCATAATTTAGCAATAAAAAAAAATTCAAGTCATGAACTACACGTAAATATTACATAGTTAATGGATTGCAGATGATTTTACATTCAGAAATACTGATTTTAATAGTAGGTAATGTTCCATTAGTTTCCATTCCAATATCTCTAAAATTGTATATTCAATATTTCTTAAGGTCTGTTCAGAGTAACTACAAATATTTTTTAAGAATCTTGTAGGAAATTTAATACTATACAAGATTGGTTATATTCCATTTTGGACTAAACTGCGCCAAGACATACTTATTAAGTGGAAACCACTGACATATCTACCTTTTTTCTTTTTTACATTTCTTCAGATATTCACGGCATCGTAGCTCAGTAACTCTTCCGAATAAAACTTAAAGCAGGAAATCAGTTGACATCCGCTTGGTGGTAGAGAAGGATCAATCTAATTAGGGATTGATAAATTATTTGCCACTTCTATAAATTTGTTTTATTGAAAACTAGTTTCGAATGTTATACATTCATCCTCAGTTCTAAAAACACACAAAAAATTCAAAAATAAGCAATTCAAAATATAGTTTGGTATTATTATACATATTAAATTAGATGTAATGTAAATCAGTATTATAAAACATTTATGAATTATGAATTTAACTAAGACAAGAAATGATATACATGTTGGTACTCACCAAGGTTTAAATGGAAGAAACCAGTACAAACTTTTCTGTTTGACATAATCCATTTAAGCCTTGGTGAGTGCCAACATATAATTGATTTCTTGTCTTAATTAAATTCATAATTTATACATGTTTTATAACGCTGATTTGTATTACATCTAATTTAATATGCATAATAATACCAATCTACATTTTGAATTGCTTATTTTTGTGTGTTTTTAGAACTGAAGATGAATGTATAACATTCGAAACTAGTTTTCAATAAAACAAAATTATAGAAGTAATAATTTATCAATCCCTAATTTATCATTGATGTTAATGCCCGATCATTCTGTTTTCTGTTTCGATAATCTATCCATCTTTAAAAAAAAAAATCGTCAAGGTACTCAAAACTTGATTCATTTTTACGTATAAAAGGGGTAAAAATGAAGAATACGAGGATTTTTAAAGAATGGATCACTAGGATTAAGTTTGTGATGCAGGAAGCGGAGTGCTCACACCGAGATCCCGAGAGATGACAAATAATGACAGATCCCTTGCAATTTGGAGCTGCAACTATATCATTGTCTACCACCCGTTCCATCACGAACGACTCTCAAACATATTCTATATTTACCTTCCTCCATCAATTAGCTGAGATACTATGGCTTGGCAAAGCTAAAGAATAAATTTTTTTAAGCATGCTTGTCCTGGGAATAGAAAATATTAGCTATATATTCTTCGTATATAAATACTTTTACCTCTTGATTTCAAAATTTGTTCAGATTCTATGTATGCTCTCCGTTCATTAGCAACAGGCCAATCAGGTAACACCGAAGTACATGTTTTCACATTGATATAAATTGAATTTAATAGAACTTTAGCAAATCGACCTTTATAGCCTTGTTTGAATTAATTGATAACTTCTATTTCTAAGAGTAGAATTGAGTATTTATCGAGACTAAATATCGAAATTGCAATAGAATGCCGATAAACTTGGTTGATGACATTTAATTAGACAGATGAGCTGCTCGTTGTTGTTAAAGAAGTAAAAAATATTTTATAAACACTTTCACACGAAATAATGAACAGTATTAATGATATCACGACAGAAAAATTTATTCTCAATCTTTAAAATATTGGCTGTTGCCTTGACTGAAAGCTCTCTTGGTCAATTTATTATCCTACATAAAACTGAAGAGTTTAATATTTCACAACCCCTCGGTCCAGTCTTCGGCGTCGCTTATACCCGACATTCGTTTCGAAATAAGTAATATGATTAAAAAAAATAAATGATATCACTTTCTTATAAAAGGATTATATAATAATATACTACGCTTGCTTGAAATGACTACGGGATGATTCGATCTGGTTGATGTGCATCTTTCAAATCACAGAATAATGTTTCCATTTAATATTCCTCAAAATAACCCATTATACCGACCATTTAATCGCCGACAGCCATCAATCTTAATGTCCTTTTTTTAGCACCGGCACAGTTGTTGCTCCTGGAATTTCTTTTAGCAGATTCAAAATAAATGAAACATCCAAAAACACCTGAAGAAGTTAGGTTCGAAACGAACTAAAATGTATCACTAACTGTTGAAACAAATGCTGTTAGTTATTAATTATGCAAATGAAGAATGAAGCTGATAAAGTAGCGAGCCGGGTTGGATTAAATTGGATCAATTAGTTGAAACACACTTATCGAGGAGGGGCGGCTCTTGAAGAAAAGAATACTAAATTATTTTCCTCTTTTATTCAGGATTTCAAGAGATATCTACCATTCATCGCTAATCCAGAGATTTCTCTCTCTAATGCTTTTAATAGATATCAAAAAAACTTATTAGTTATCTAGATATCTCTAATACTTCTTGTAGATATTAATGACTAAATAATATCATTAAAAATACTTTTAAGAAAAGCTCTTTTATAATCGTAAGCAATATCTCCTGTTAAAAATATATCTTGATAACTACTTTAGTGTATCAAAGTATTATACCTCGATTCCTGAAGTAACAATCAATATATATCTTTGTCCTCGTAATTTTCCGAGATCTCACTAGCGCTGATATGGTCTTGAAATAATAGTGGTTCGTACTTTACAAAACCGTTCAGAAGCATTCTAAGACGCGATATCCAATACTGGAGGCTTGACTGTTCATTTCTATCAACATAAAAAAACTTTAAAAGCATCCCTTGAATTTGGCCAAGTAGGGTAGTAGCTATTTTATAACGGCGATTTTTTCCAACTATGTCAAAAACTGAGACAAAGTACTATATATGAGTCCTTAGAATGGAAATGAGCACTCTAAGAGAAAAGCACTTTTTTCAATTATTCCTTAGTAACTGGCTTCCAGCGCATTTAACGTAAACATGTGTCATTGGCAATTTTGATGAACTTTAAATTTCCTGAAAGTTTTGTTTGTAATATTTTTTTTTATGATTGGGAATAGCTACTGAGATACGGAGCCGTCAACTTCTGCTATCATGTCCAAAAAACGCAAATAGTTAGATTTGGCTTCGCCTTATAACTTTTTTTGAGTGCAGTTTAGTGAAAAATGCATAATAGTCAATCTTGTAGAAGATTAAATTTCCTACAAGATTCGTGCAAAATACTACTTAAAAGTATATATCTTGAAACAACAATATTTGAGAAAGAGGACTGGAAACTCCATTCACATTACAATAGTATTACTGAAGGTAATATGATTATTAATGAGATATATATACGTGTAGTTTACACATACATAATGGATTAATGATGGCATTATATTCAGAATAACAAATCTGAATAGCGGGTGATATTTCCAGTTTATAGTCCACTTTTTCAAAAATTGTTATTTTAATATATCATGGCGTCTGTTGAGAGTAATATTTTCTATTAATCTTTTAGGAAACGTAATCCTCTATAAGATGCATTTTTCACAAAACAGCACTAAAAAATAGTAATTAAGGCGAAATCAAATTAACTTTTTGCTTTCTTTGGACATTTTTGAAGGGAGACTTTGAGGAAATTTAATTTCTTCAAAATTAGTAATGACACCTTGGATGCAGTAGTAGTAACTCACTACTGAGGAATAAATGAAAAAACAAAAATGCTTCTTTTTAGGAGTTTTTCAAGAAGGCAGAAAACTACACAAGGAGTTCGAAAAGTTTGATTTTACAAGAGAGAGAGGCAATACATACAACATACCTGAAAATAAAAATTACTCCAATTTATGCAATCCAAAATAATATCTCTTCTGGGCTAATATGCCAATTTCCGGAGATCGTGAGATTGCCAATTTCGAGAGGGGTACCTGACCGAATTTAAAAAATTGATGCTCAGTGGACACAGAATTTGATGTTCTACAACTTTTATCTTATGAGCTTTTCTCATAGAGTGCTCAATTCCAAGCTACAGACTTATATATAGTACTCTGTCTCAGTTTTTGACAAAGTTGGAGAAAATCTCCGTTATTTGGCCTTGATTTTAGACCACGCTACTTAACCGAACTACTATGTAATGGTATTCATTCGACACACGATTGAATGTTCTTTATTTTTTATAACATAAATAGTAAATTTCAATCGAATTATAGGAATTATACCTTTAGGAATTATTGGCGAGAAAAAAAGTCTTCAAATTTCGTGATTTTTTGGCTGCCAGAAGTTCTCCCGAGGCCACCCGTGTTATTTTTTTTCTTTTTTGCACCCATATAAATAAGTTAAAAAATAAAAGCTTCTACCCCACCTTTTGCATCATAGACCCCTGTTTTGACCCTCTACTGACTGGCCTATACGTAAAATACCATTTTAGTTACAGTAAATATGTAATTTATTTATTTATTTTAGCCACAGTAAATAATTATTTTTAAAAATAATGTCAGTTAAGTGAGGGCTCTTTTCACGAGTGCGACAAGGCCACTGCATAGTTGGCCTGCTCAGTCATCCGTCTTGAAAACTAGTGATTTTTTTCTGTGGGGCAACTTCAAATCAAAGATATTGACCAATTAAAACAAGAAATTCGACAGGAAGTGGCTGCCATTTCTCAGGTAATGATCAGTGCGTTCGTATCAAGGGCACTCACGAAAGTATATGACATTTTTTTTTTAAGAATTACTGTAACTAAAATTAATTAAATAATTACTTTATCTAAAATGGCATTTTATTTACTTTCAGATGATAATTAATTTTTTTTCATATATGTTAATTAGTTTAGTTTTTATTTAGCCTATAAATGTGTCAGTTGCTTTTGCCGCATCCTGTACTTAAGCGATTGTTATAGTTAATAATTTCTACTTAAATTGTTTCCATGGAAATTAGGTGGAATTCCCACAAAATCTAAATGGAAACTTTTAAAATTTATTTCAAGTGAAAGTGTAAGTGATGCGCGCACCGCATCAGATTTTTTTTTTAATTACTCAGAATTTATCGATAATAAGCCGGAATTGAAGAAGAAGCGAGTGCACAAGACAACAGTCGAACTATATCTTTTACTCATTTATTACAGAAGGTACTTTGTCAAAAATCTAATAATCCGAATCTGCCTGAGTCTTGCAGTTGAGCTAGTGCAAAATGCAAACGAGAAGTTGCTACCCATATTCTAAAGAATGTTTTTACGCCTCGGACAACTTCTACACCAAAGCGATAGTGCTCTCCTCTTATCATGATAAATATTTTTGGCGGGTGAACGAGAGCTCTTGAACTCTTATCAGCCAACGTACAAAAGACTTTTTGTCGATAACCTTTCGTGAACGGATATACAAGGCTCCGTTCCCTTCCCAAACCTATCATATTAAATGGTATATATTCGTGACAAAAAAAAATAAAGATGTATACTAGTTTATTATAAATCTATATTTACATACACAATAAATTTCAGACAAATAAATACATCACGATTCTCAGAGATACTGAGCACGTAAAATTCGATTCATAATACATATATCATCATCTGACTGAATAAGATCGAACTTGACCGGTCAGCAAAAAGACAAGATATAAAAAAGTAAAAGGATCTTCGGATTTAAACGAAATAGCTCATTTCGTTCTGACAGTCTGACCAAAGCAAAGCCACAATAGAGCTTATTCCCATCGACAGGAGAGATATTGAGCTAGGCGAAGTACCAAAAACGGTTCCGAAATTGAGTTTCACCTACCAAATAACCAAATTTACACCGATACTATCCACATATCACAATTCAAAACTATATACAATCACATGGTAAAAATAACAAATTAGCACAACTTTTTACAAATAACGGCAATACTAAATCCTACCTAATGATTTAGAATATTAGAAATTGATGCATGTTACGACGACGGGTCATTAAACGACTTTAGACTTCAATCAAACGAGTGCATACGACACGGATTTAACCTAAGGACAAAGATTTAACCTACTTAATACTGCCTTATTGAAACAAGACAGTTGGTCTGAGGCTGGACAAAATATATAAGTAAACTATAAAAATGGACTTCAATTCATTAGAAAAATTCGACAGACAGATTGATCAAAGAAAAGCAACGTAGACGAATTCTAATGCAGCTGTGATATCAAATCATTGCTTATTTTATTCATTTATTATGTCCGTTATTATATAGCGTATACATTCGATATTAAGAATGGGGATGGTGCTTCTTCATGCATAACATCAACTCTGTAAAAATTAAATTTTATTAGTGGTTGTACCTGTGATTTTGTCGTGAAATGTGGCTGAAAAGTAGTTAATGCTATGACCTATGTTATGTTACAATGTGACTGGATCGAACATATTTTTTCATATTTAATGAAAAATGTTAGCAAATAAAGTGAATCGCTTCTGAGTTATAAAAATGGAGGGAGTAATAGTAGTGTTAGGCTATACAAAATTGTATAATACAGCTATAAAACAAGTTGCATAATTTAGAGCTCAAATAAATTTACTGGTATTTTGATGGGTTTACATACATTTATGAATGCAGGCGTAGGGAAGCATGAGGAAGGACCGGCTTTATAACGACCAAGGGCATACATAAAGGCTCCTTATTTTCACATATTTTATTTAAATTATATCTTAGTAATTTTAATACTTTATTGGGAGTATTATCAACAATGGAAAATATGTGATTACTCACGCACACCCAAGATAAAGTCAGTTTGGAGAAAATTCTTAATAATATGGCCGATTATCATAATCTTTTAATTTTTCTGTTAATATTAATAAATCGAAATATGTAATTTTAATTATAATGGGGTAAAATAAATTAGAAATCAAAAATAGTATTTCAATGGCAGACCTATAATCATTTGGGTGTCTGTTTGACTCTTAAAATGTTTTTTCAAAAGAAGTATAAAGAAAAAATAAGATCAACTAAGTTTTCTATTACTATTATAGCTACTAGTATGGTCGTTTCACGGGTCAAGGTACTTATTGAAGCCGTGATGGCCGAGCACGTTGGAGCGAGGGATCCAGAATGCCCGGCCCAGGTCGGTGTTGGTTCAATTCTCATCTAAGTTAGTTAATATTTATTACGCGGGGATTCCTTGAAATGAATCTTGACTCTAACAATCTGGTTTCTACGGGGGAGCCGACCTAATGGTAGATGTAAGGGCTGGTAAAAAGGACCACAAAGCCTACTAATATATAGTCATTGCACACAAATATGATTCAGAATTACTTGTAAACTGCATGCATATAATAAAAATTAATAAGATAAAATATATTTCGAGAGAAATATAGAGAAAATAATCGTTGGTGAACCATGTAAAACACAAGTGCCTTCTATTGGATAGCAGCTACCTGTACTTACAGCAATAAAGTGCTCAACCATATCGCTTCACACCTTCTCCAAACTTCTCTCAACAACACTTAAGTTTAAAGTTGAAGTTAAAGTTTAAATGATCAATTTTAAATAGCTACTTGCTATTTACTATTTGCCCCGACTAGTATTATTAGTGGTATTCCGTTATCAATGGAGATTGCATTTTCACCTCAATACGCGTGTGTTTTTTTGTTTTGTTTTTTGGGAGGATCGACTTCAATGATACTCCATTGTAACTTACATCGAATTCAATAATATTGTGGTGAGTAAAAATAAATGGCCGTTTCACGGGTCAAGATGAAGTTTATTTTTTTCTTACATATCTGTTAATACTAATGATATTGTTGTTATTGGTGTATTTTTAAACCAAATACTATACTGAATCATTTAGTAAACATGATGTCTCTCTTTGAGGCTCAGCACTTGTTTGGTATTCTTTCAATCAATGTGGTGTTGAGGTATGAAATTCAAGTAATTCTGCGGCATTAATGAAAAAGGAAATTTTTCAGCCTAAACCATGTGTTTGAAACGGGAAGTTGAAGAGGAACCTAACCTTGATGAGCGGAAGGTGAGGAGTTGGTTCTCCAAATATGAAAGGGGAAATACAAACTTGGAAAGGCAACCGGGCTTAGGGCGACTATCTGCTGTGGACTCGCTGGCTCTCCGACACGCTACTGAAGATGATTATCCCACAAAAAGTAGTAGGCAGCTATCCTTCGAACTTGGTTTGTTACAGTCAAGTGTGAACTGTCAGTTACACCTTTTAGGTAAAGAGACGAGAGCATTTAGAGCCCTATAGAGCCTGAAAATATGCCGTCAAAAACTTGCTGAAATGGATGCCATCGAACTTCTACCGCACCCGCCTTATAGCCCTGATCTTGCGCCTTCGGACTATTATCATTTCCGAGCAATGGCTCACTTTCGTAAGGGGAAAACATTTCAAACATTGGAGGAGGTAAAAATTCGAGTAGGAGACTTTTTCCAGTCGAAACCCAAAGAGTGGTACCGGCAGCAAATCGAATCAAGCTGGCTTCTAGATGACAGTTAGAAGAAATTTTATTTAAGAAAAAATTAAACTTCATTTTAACCTTGAAACGGTCATTTTTTATTTACCTACCCTTGTATAAGAAAAAAATGTGGAACCTGAGTGCATGCTTACCGTTAATTTCCACATTCATGCATATTCCTTCCACTTGCTTTCATGCAGTTAATTACTATTCTTAAAAATCGTCCTCTCAATCTTTCTAATAATTGTATGAAGTACAATGGTTCGTAAAAAGGTTCAAAACGTTATACAACTATTCCACAGAAACCGCGAATTGTACTTAGCATCAGGAATAATTAATATCAATGCTGTTATTATTTTAATAATAAGCAGAAATGTTTGGGCTCTTTGTATGGTCTAAGAAAATGTTGACTGTGAGAATGGCAAAGCTTCTCCCAGCATTTAGACCATCCATCGACCGCGCTGCCACCTGCCGCATTAAGATAACACTTTTCTCTCTCTAATTTAAGATTTTCAGTCGCTTAACAATATTAACAATATCTTATATCATTACTAATATAATTCATGTATAAACGATATTTATTCATATCATGAAACTTTTCATGAAAAAAAAGTTTCGGGTAGATTATGCCTGGTGGGTGGAGACATTTGACTGCAACCAACACTCACATCACGCTACAAAATTTCATCATGTGGAAAATAAATCTGGCTGTCTACTTCATTCTTATAAATTATGTTTCTTTTCCCCTCCTTTCTGAATAATGCTAACAATTGATCGTAAAAGGTATGGTGTACGTTAAAAATCGAAAAAAGAAGGAAACCAGTCTGAGAAGGAAAGAAAGGAGTGGAGACTACTGATGTTATTTCTTCAGAAAGAAGAAAAACACTTGTGGGGTATGTTCTCTATCACTGACAACTTGGGAGAGGAACAAAACTTTTCGCAATTAGTTCTTACTCAGCGAAAAGAAAACATTTGACAAAGGCCGGTTCAAACCTATCTACCTGCCTCCTTTCGTACCTAGTTGAAAAAGACACATATTCACTTTAGTAACTATTCAGGGATTGATCCTTCTATACCATCATGCGGATGTCAACTGATTAGTAACTATTGATCGGCAGACGATGAAAAACGAACTGCATATCAATAGGATGCAGGAGCACACAAGGGTAAACGGAATGGATCAGGTTTATCGATAATTATAAACTGCAGAAGCTTCAGGAAACACGAAAGCTTGCGCAAACACGTTTTCCTTGGCACGTTTATATTTAAAAACCGCTCGTCCGATTTTGCTCAAAATTGAGGACTTGTGTGCAAATGATTCAGTATCAATTTCATAAAAATCCATGTATGCATATATAAATGTAATTGTAATTATCCAAAACATATCGAGATAAACAATTAAAATATTAAATAATTTTCCTTAGACATTTATTTCGTTGTGCATTTGTTTTTCATTATATATCCAATAAGAAATGGCGAGGAAGCTATACTGACCTACTTGGCAGGTGTTTTTATATTCGTTTTTAGTAAAACATTTCATTTTGTGATGAGTACGGATAGATAAATTTAACGTGCTTAATAAAGATAACATTTCATTTCTGTTTAAAGTAATATATTTTAACCATCGCAAAAAACAATCTGAAACAACTAGACGGTAATGGGTTTTTCCGGACTACATAAACTTTAGCTGTAGCAATGACTTTAAGTGCCAAGTGACCAGATCGTTACGTAAACAAGAAGCCTTAGAAGAAGGATATTCTATGACCGACTAGCAGACCCAACTAATAAACTCTTTAAGATGGTGTATAGTAACACGAATGCTTTATTTTTCCATGAAATTCAGCAGAATATTCATCTCTCTTTAGTCGGTATTCGTTCATAATTGGTAACACTGAGGAACTGTAATTATTAAATAAATGCCCTTATCAAATATAACAGTTTTACAAAGAGTTTGTAAACGATGTAATATGGATATATACTCGAGTAATAAATCTTCCCATCGGCTTTCAATTTAAGTCATGAAGATGATGAAAATTTAAATGAGTGCCAAGTATATCACCAAAATTTTACTATCCTCTGTTATATTGGCTCACACTTATATTAAACAAAACAACTCCAGGTAAAGGAAAGCAGAGACGTTTCTAAAAGGATTTTATATCATATTATCCAGTTGGTCAAAAAAAAACAATTCCGTTGCCATCAACTGAAATATATCGTTGATTCCTGGATTCCTGTCTTAAAAATGCAAAATTATACAATATAGAAGCAATTAATAAAAAATAATAATTATAAAATATTAAAAGATATTTTTTGACGTAAACACCTAAATATATTTTTTGACATAAACAAAAATTCATCTAAAGTATATTTGTCAGTTATTACAGCATATACAGGGTGGCGTAGAAATAGTTGACGCAATTCGAAGGGCTGCAATAAACAAACCAATGTCTCTAGAAAAAAAACTAGTTTTACTTTAAAAAAGGATATTGAAATTAGTTATATTTAAATGGATTTTAAAAACTACGTCTTCCAAATGTAGGCTGTTATTGATTAAGCATTGCCGAAGACATTTCCGATCACTCTTCTATAAATCCTTATCACTGGTGGAATAACAGACACTTCGGAAGATCACTATGGGCGGCTGTTGGTGACTTTGGTGTTACCGCCTCTAACATTTTTGGGAAGGGGGTTGTAACGGTAACTATGAATTCCGACCCTTACGTGCACATGTTGCTATGCCCTAAACTGGATGAAATCGAAGCAGAGGATGCGTGGTCCTGATAAGATGAAGCCATGGCTCACATATCTCGCTTTGGCTTGAAGTTATTATAGAAATGTTCCTTGACAGATTTGAACTCATTGAGGATGGTGATTGGTGGCTGGTGATAATTAGTGATCACCTCAGGAGAAAATAATCGCAGTGAGGTAAATGTGGTGACCATATTTATGTATTATGGCACCATAGAGATGGTTATACCAAGGACAAAGTGTTTAAACACCGACCTCGTTCTCTGTATGATTTAAAGGAGAGGATCAAGCAAGAAGAAATCAATTCCACCAAAAAATGACTCAAAGTGATAGAAAATTTCCTCCATGACCCCCTTGACATGTTGCAGGATGTTGGAGGTTTGATTGAACATCTACTGTTCACTCATGGGCATTACGGTCTCCTGCATACCGAATTTGGAATCTAGGACTGCCACAACGACTGCCAGATCTTTCTGATAGGGCAATGTAACTAAATAAACTAACATAAAATGTAACTAATTAAACTTCAAATGTGCTCGCACAATTGATTAAGGCGCACTCTGTAACTGCTCGCGGTGATACGTTTGATATTGTGTCGTGTACACTGTCGCTTAATAAACAAAGCTACACCTCTAGAGGGGATTTAATCAAATCGGATACAGGCTTCGATCAGTCAACGGGTAGCAAAACGCCTGATATCTCGAAAATAAGCAAGTTTGTTTGGGGAATGTTTCCCGCAGGTTGGTAAATTTATAAAACCCTCTTGGAGAATGTGGAATGTTTCCCGTAGGTGGAAAATCAATTATCAGTAATACGATAAATAGAACGGTGGCGAGCACTGTATTTAGATACAGACGAAATGATTTTTTGAGAAGAATTTGGATTACGCAAAAGTAAATTCTACATTATGCATGAAAAGTTGATGAGAACATACAAGAAATAATAATGCAAAAGAGACAAGATAAATTATGAGTACTTGCAATTGGTTACAGGCTCTGATAGTAAAAGTTATTGTAGTTAACAGGTAGGAAATTAAGGAAGGTGTAAAGAAAAGGGATTTTAGAAGAGATCGTGGTAGTAAACTCACAAGGTGGATGATTCTTCAATATCTTGAGTACAAAACAGCGGCAGCGGTAAAATTAAACATATATATGAAGAATTTGATAAAATACGTAATAATTGAAAAGAACTGAACATAAATTTACACACAGGCAATGAATTAACCAATCGTGGTTACAGAAAAGCGGAGTAGAATAATACCTAGGTAGATGTGAACACAAGCACATCCAGCGTGGTTCTGACTTAAAAACAGGCGCCAAAGGTGGGGTAGCGAATCGAAATATATCGATTGGGGAACCTTTGGCGATAACTAAAATAATTAGTTAACATTGTTTTTAATCGCGCTATCCCACGTCCAATCTCTTATTATTATATCATTCAAACTTTTGCATGTTTTATATAATTTATAATGTACACATCAAACTATGAAGTACTACTATGAACAATTCAATGCATGAAATAATTTATATTTACTTCAGTAATTATATGTAATATCAATCGTATTTAACAAAGCACTCATATACTTTATAAATTCCTTTTTTAAATAGCCAAATTATAGTGATATTAAAATATTTATTTTTTATATTAATTACAGACACATTTTTGGCCGCGCGATCTTCTTACAGACATTTCATCGCTTGTGGGAGCACAAACTGGATCTTACGAACCATGGTTTCCATGGTGCAGCGGCAGGCTACCCGTAGTTCGATAACCACTCCCTTTGGGGCCAATTCGGCAGTGTCCCTCCCACCGACGTACGTTCAAGTTGAATTTGTTTGTTTAACATTTTCGATCGTTTAAAAAAAAAAAAATATAATCAAAAGTTTCTTTATTTTTATAATTCTGAAAATTAACCCACCGACGTACGTTCAAACACTCGGGTTCAAGTATAGTGACAGATCGGTCTAGATCCACGGATTATGGCTATTCGAGTTCAGCAGACGAACGAGGACCTATATTTCTTTCTCCTAAGCAGGCCGTCCATGGACCGAACCTCCGGGCGGTTATTTGGCATCCTAGAAGACACCACAATGCGATTCTCGATCAAGGTACACAGGATAGCGTTATCATTCCTACGCTCGGTTTCTGAGAATTACCCTCATTAGGCTGACGAGCCTCACATAACCGTTAATTTCCTGGAAAATCTCGAGCTACGAGGCAATCGGTAGGCGGTCATCAATCCAAGTACTAGCCACGCTTGACGTTGCTTAACTTTAATTACATCTTAGCTCGCAAAGCTATCACGGCCTATATATATATATATAAGTTAAGAGCCAGACCTAGCTAATAATAGAACTTAATCCTACTAGGAATATAAACAACTCCCTAAGAGTATATAAGTAGGATTACTTGGTGAATAAAGTCAGTTATTAACCAGCTCTTGTTGCGTTATTATTCTCTTAAACCTTTCTTTTTTTTAAAATTCTCTAACCCGGACTCGTTAAGTGGTGCCGAAACCCGGGAGCGGAGCGGAGTGTTCGTAGCGGAAGATTTTTTTTGGTTACTGGTCAATCATGAACGGAGAAATGCAGGAGGGAGGAGTTCAGACCGGACAACAAGGAATTCTTCGAGCGCCCACGCTGACGTTACCTAATGACGTTCCGCCTCAACCGACAACCACGCTGGCGCAGGCACACGCAAATCTTGCCGCGGCAGAAGCTAATGCCATAGAGCGGCTAAAATTAAAGAGAGCAAATGCCCAGGACATTAGGTACACGATAGGCGAGTTAGACAAGTTCAGTGGGGAAGTGGGAGAATTGAATCACTTCCTGAAAGGAGGTGACCGGATAATATCCCTAATTGACTCAATGGCCGCGGAAGATTTGATTGAGGTTAGAGGAGTTGCGGCCTTGAGAGCGGCTTTGGTGTGTCGAGTGAAAAGGAGTGTGCTGAACCTGATTCAGGCAGATGAGGACACGCCGTGGGACACGGTGAAGGCTCGGCTTAAGAAGGCGTTTGGAGGGGGTCGGTGGGCCCCGGAAGAGGACATGCTGCAAATGTTTAGGGAAATGCGGAAGCCCCACCAGAGCAGCGGCCTATATACGGGCATACTATTAGCACGATTTAATAAAATCACTGAGAAGCTGAGGGAGACCATGAGTGCGGAGCAGGCGGAGGCAAGGATGGCATTCTTGGCCACAATCCTGAAGGTGCAGTTGGCTCGCGATACAGGAAGGAAAGACGGCCTGCCCCAAGAAAAGAGCTTTCTAGAATGCGCCCAAGACATGGTGGATGCGAGCGCCAGGGACGAGGAGTCGAAGTACATCGGAGAAGTAGAGGTAGGCTGGACCAGAGTCCCATTCCGGAGGCCGGAGATGAGCAGAAATCGGCCGCGGTTTGAAACTAGTAGGAAGAGAGAGGCAGAGAGCTACCGGCGGGAAAGACCTACGAACCGAGACAGGAGACCGGTAATGGAGAAGAAACATGGTAGGAAGGACGAGAGGAGGTGCCATGAATGTGGTAAACCAGGACATCTGGTGGCACAATGTCCCCGAACCAAATGTTTCGAATGTGGTACGGAAGGGCACATAGCTCGGCAGTGTCCGTATATTTATCGGCGGAAAGAAGTGTCTCATGGTGAGCCCATGGAAGTCAACGCGCAGGAGGTGCGAGGAAGAGAAAGAATTTCCAGACGAGCGGGAGCGTCCTTAGAATCGACGGGACTATCATCGGAGACGGAGGAGGAGCCAGGTAGCAGCAGCGGCGAGGACAGTCAGAGCGGCCGGGAGTGGCAACGACGTCGGGCGACACAGGCACGAGGACAGCGGCTGGCGATGGCAGGGAGGAAGACTCAGGCTTCGGCATGAGGAGGGTATCTGCAGAGAGGCGACCGAGCTTTCACGTGCAACACCATCGAAGGTAAGCTCAAATGTTGGTTGCCTATAATTGAGATTCAGAGTGGGGTGAAGTGCTTAGTGGACACGGGGAGCTCGAGCACCCTGTTGTCAAGAGCTGCTGTAGAGAACTTGTGCGGAAAAGGGAAGGCGCTTCAGGTTCAAAAATGCGGCTGTAAGTTGCTCACGTTGGGTGGGCCATGTAGCGTAATAGGCGAGATAAAGATAGGGTTGCGTCAATGGGGAAAAGGACGGGGCAGATTACGAGCACACGTGGTAGAGAGCATGCCGAGAGAATACCAGGTGATAGTCGGGTGTGATCTTTTAGAAAGGGTAGGCGCCAAGGTGAGGAACGAAAAAGGGAAGTGGCATATTAAACTCGGGCGTAGGACATACGTGTGTCACCGGGCTGTCAAGGGTACCAGGGTCGGGGCAGTTAGCAAGGTCGAGAATTGGAGAAAGTCGCTTATGCAGGAATTTCATGACATTTTCTATAAGGAAGGGGACGTGCTAGGAACCACGGGGAGAACGGTACACGAAATTCCCCTCAAACATGATCGGGTGACATACGTGAAGGAAAAGCGGTACCCCCAAGCACTGCGGCGTCACATCCGCGAGGAGTTAGAGGAATTGCAGCGGCAGGGGATCATTGTGAACAGTTCCTCCCCATATAATAGCCCCTTATGGGCAGTTAAGAAGAAACCAGCGCCGGGGAAAACTACGGAAAAATATCGCGTAGTGGTAGATTTTCGCCAATTAAATAGTAATACCGTTGATGAGGCGTACCCCATCCCGCGATTCGATGATATCATAGACAGACTGAGTGGGGCCACGGTGTTCAGCACATTAGATTTAAAAGCTGGATATCATCAAATCAAACTTCACCCGCGTGATCAAGCTAAGACTGCGTTTAGGTTCGAGCGGGGACATTTTGAATTTACGCGGATGCCCTTCGGGCTGAAGAATGCTCCCCTCACATTCCAGCGCTTAATGGACGAATTCCTCAGGGGCATCGACGAGGGAATCTGTCAAATTTATATGGACGATCTGCTTGTTTTCAGTAAGTCCGAGGACGAGCATGTTCACCATTTGCGACAGGTGTTCGCGAGGATTCGTGAATTCGGATTACGGCTATCTCCAGACAAGTCGGTTTTGGGAAAGGGCAAAATAAATTTTTTAGGCCATACTATATCGAAGGAAGGGGTTCGTCCGGTGCTGCCAACGTCGAGGCAATTACTAAGATGGCCATTCCCCGCGATATCAAAGGAATCCGCCGGCTTCTGGGGGCTCTTAACTACTATAGGCGGTTTGTCCCGGATATGGCGCAATACTTGGTGCCCATTAATAGTTTGTTAAAAAAGGGGGCGCGTCTGATCGTTACGCCCAATATGGAAGATAACATTCGGAGATGTATGGCGCGGTTGAAGGAGGAACCGGTCCTCGTATTTCCAGATTTCACCAAGCAGTTCACGGTGACTACCGATGCCAGCGAATACGCTTTAGGTGCGGTGTTGTCTCAGGAGAGCGGGGGTGGGGATCGTCCCGTCGCATATGCCAGTAGAAGATTGACCGACGCCGAAGCGCGATACAGTGCGTTGGAACGGGAACTCCTTGGGGTCGTGTGGGCGATCGATCATTTTCGCCCGTACTTATTTGGGAACCGTTTTCGGGTTCAGACGGACCACCGTCCCTTGCAGTGGGTGGGGAAACTAAAGGAATCGTCCTCACGTGTATCACGATGGAAAGAGCTCCTTAGTCAATATTCCATGGATATTGTTTACAAACCCGGCAAAGAGAACGTAGTCGCGGACTGGCTGTCGAGAGCAATCACGGTCAATGCCATCGAGGATGCTACCGCAGGGCCATCCCGCGACATTCGGCAATTTCTGCAGGACTGGTCGCCGAATGGTGAAGGGACGCCGGCTGCTACGGGAGTAGGACAGGAAGGGGCATCGTCGGGTACAGAGAGTTCGTCGGGGGAGAGGCCGGCGGAGATGGAGGAGATCGACGAGATCGTCAATGATAAACCGAGACAAATTATTTGGAAAACCAAAACCTCGGGCCTACTATCTATCGAATATCTCCGTTATGGTCGGTCGCGTATCAATATCATTTCATCGCCACCGGGAGTTCGCGTCGACAGAGTGTGCCAGGCGTTGAAGGATGCTTCGGTCCCAGGGCGCACGCATCATTTATATGTGGGCAATGCGACGATTTGGGAAAAGGTGAAGCAAGTGTGGAAAACGGAGCAAATCCTGGATCGAGTTTTTGTTCGCTGTAGAAGACTGGTGGAAACAGTTAGGGAAATGGACCGCCAAGTCGAATTGACCACTGCATACCATCAAGGCAAAACCAATCATCGGGGAGTCAGTGAGACCCTACAGGCCCTGAAAAGGAAATATTTTTGGGTATGCATGAAACAGACGATACAGAACGTTATCGGATCTTGCGAGGTCTGCATGTCTACTAAGTATGACCGTCATCCACCCCGGGCAGTACAGGAAGAGACACCTACAGGAGATAAGCCGCTGCGCGAATTGCAGGTGGACACGTTTACATGGAGAGGGTTTCAGTGGATGACGATCATTGATGTGTTCAGTAAAATCGCCATGGCACATCCTATTCAGGCGAAAGCGGCGGAAGCGATTTTGGAGGCCCTGCACACATGGTTTATGGTTTACGGGGTACCGGACCGGATCACATCCGATAAAGGCAGGGAATTTGATAATACGGCGGTGAGCGATGAAATGAAAACCCTCGAGGTCACGTGGCATTTTAACACGCCGGGTCATCCGAAGAGTCGGGGGGGACCTTCACATTTTCCCGCGCTACCCTGGTTCTTTTCTCTTTAACAATTCGCTCACGCACTTTTCGCCATAACCCTCGGACTTGTACCTGGTTCGTAATGATGCCGCGTTCCTCTGGCGAGTCCCCCGCCGTCCCCGCATAGTCCCTTCCAGGTCCGCGCAACCCAAATAAGACCTCGAACGGTGAAAACCCAGTTGCTGAATGAATAGAGTGGTTGTACGCCACTATCGCCTTACGCATTGCTATGTCCGGCGCCAACCCCTTATCCACCTGTTATACCCTGAGGTGATCGCTGAGAGTTACACAGCACTTTTTCCCTATATATAAGTGGGATGTTCTTCCCGGCTTGGAAGCATCCTTCAGTACCCGACAAATATTCTCATCGTTGACTCCAGGTTTTGACCAGATGGTGATGATGTCACAATTGCCATATTTGGAGAACTCCATTTTGAGAAGTCCCGAGGTCCTGGTTTTCCAGATGACCTGGCGTCGCTTGTCATTAATAATCTCCTCCAGTTGCGTCATCTCGATCGGCCTGTCTCCCACTGATGTTTCTTCGACCTGGTTCTCATCCTCCTGCTCGCTACTGCCGGTACTCTGTTCTCCTTCTCCCTCCGGAGTCCATTCCTGTAGGAACTGTCTAATGTCCCGTGACGATTCTTTTCCCGCCTCATCCACCGCGTTTACCATTATGGCCCGGGACAGCCAATCGGCTACCACATTCTCTTTCCCAGGTTTGTACTTGATTTCCAGGTTGTACTGTCCCAAAAACTCCTTCCACCTAGTGATTCGAGCGGATGATTGCTTCATCTTGCCCACCCACTGCAGGGGTCTGTGGTCTGTATGCACCGTGAACTTTCTGCCAAATACGTAGGGTCGGAAATGGTCTATTGCCCACACTATTCCTAAAAGTTCACACTCTAGTGCACTATATCTGGTCTCGGCTTCCGTGAGACGCCGACTAGCATAAGCAACAGGACGATCTCATTTTTCCCCATCTTGTGACAAAACCGCTCCCAGTGCATACTCGCTGGCATCTGTCGTGAGCATGAAGGGCTTCTCAAAGTCCGGGAAGGCAAGTACTGGTTCCTCTTGCAGCCGCGCCATACATTTGCGGATGTTATTCTCCATCTCTGGTGTAACAAAAATTTTCTGTCCTTTTTTCAATAGTTTGTTGATAGGGACAAGATATTCCGCCATTTCCGGGACAAAACGTCGGTAATAATTCAACGAGCCTAACAGACGACGTATCCCCTTTACGTCTCTCGGTACCGCCATCCTGGAAATTGCGTCCACCTTGCTCTTATCAGGTTTAACTCCCTCCTTCGTAATGGTGTGTCCCAAGAAGGTAATCTCCCCTTTTCCTAGCAGTGACTTTTCAGCGGAGAGCTTCAGGCCGAATTCCCGTATCCTATTGAACACACTCTTGAGATCCTCTATATGCTGCTTCTCGGTCTTGCTAAACACCAAAAGATCGTCCATATAGACTTGACACACATCTTCATCCACTCCTCGGAGGAACTCATCCATTAATTTCTGAAAGGTAATGGGCGCTTTTTTGAGTTCGAACGGCATCCTAGTAAACTGATAATGTCCTCTTTCGAATGTGAATTCCGTCTTGGGCTGATCTCTCGGGTGCATCTTGATCTGATGGTATCCCGCCTTTAAGTCTAGGGTGCTGAACACCGTTGCCCCGCTCAACCTATCTATGATGTCCTCGAATCGCGGGATGGGGTACTTCTCGTCTACCGTGTTTTCATTCAACCTCCTATAATCGATCACAACCCTATACTTCTCTTCCCCAGGCGCGCTCTTTTTCCTCACCGCCCAAAGTGGACTATTGTACGGTGATGTGCTATCCACAATGATTCCTTGTTCTTTAAGACTTCTTATCTATTCTCTTATGTGCTGCCTCAACGCCTGCGGGTATCGCCTTTCTTTCACATACGTCACACGCTCTTCCTTTAACGGTATTTCGTGAACGGTTTCTCCCGTCGCGCCTAACCGCTCGCCCTCCTTGTGAAAAATGTCGTTAATGTCCCGCCGGATTCGTACCCTCCAATCCTCCGCCCGGTTCACCGCGCCTACACAAACCATCGCGTCTCTCACCCTCCCGTAACACTTGTACGTCTTATCCCCTATCTTAATGGACCATTTACCATCCTTATTTCGCACACGAGTTCCTAATCGATTTAAAATGTCACACCCGATTATCCCTTCATAACCGCGCAACATATTCTCCACCACGTGAACTCTTAATTTGGTCCCTGTTTTAAACCGTGCCCCCAGTTCCACCATCACCTCTCCCTCTACTATACAAGGTTCACCCAGAGTAGTCAATTTACATGAACATACCTGTACCTGGAGTGTCCCCTTTCGCACCGCCAACTTCTCCACCGCCTTCCGACTCAGGATTGTGCCGGAGCTCCCAGTATCCACAAGGCACCTGACTCCTCGCTCCACCTGGATAATAGGCAAACCCCCGCGTCCTCCTCTCACACTGCAGTTCACTATTGCGCGGTCGCCTCTCTGCCGGCACTCCCCTCAGTCCTCCGTCAGCTGCTTCCTCCCTGTCTTCACCCGTATTCGTCCACTCCTGCGACTACTACTGTCTCCTTCGCCTTCGCTGCTCGCCGGTCCTTCTTCGTCTGTTTCTGAAGTCTCTGTCGACACTGGGGTCGCCCTATGTCTTCGCAAAATTCTCTGGGCGTTCACCTCCATGGGTTCCACCCTCGGCTTCTCCCTGCGAGAGTACATATAAGGACAATGCCTGGCAATATGTCCTTCTGTGCCGCACTCAAAGGACTCCGTGCGAGGGCACTGAGCAACCAGGTGCCCCGTCTTCCCGCAACCATGGCATCGCCGTTCTTCCCTTCTGCTCTGCTCACCTCGTCTTCTCATGCCTAGCCTGTGCCTGTCGCTTCCTGTCTTCTCCCTCAAATGGACTTCCGTCTCCTTCTTCCTCCAGACTGTCGGTGCGGGCCTTGGTCTTCGATACGAGACTCGATTCCATCCTATCTCTTCTGGCTCTGGCCGTGCTTCCTCATCCCTTGCACTAGCATCCATCATTTCCTGGGCGCATTCGATAAAATTCTTCTCCCGGGGTAGCCCTTCCTTCTTTCCTATTTCTCTCTCGTCAAATGTATTTTTAGTAAGGTGGATACAAAGGACATTTTGAATTCCACTTCTGCGGCGCTCGCCGTCTCGCGCATTTTCTCGGTGATCCTATTAAACTTCACCAGCAACTCGCCCGCGTATTTTCCATTGCTCTGCCGCGGGTGTTTGCCTTCTCGGAACAGCTGAACGGTGTCCTCTTCCGGTGTCCATCTGCCTCCTCCATAGGCCTTCTTCAATCTCTCCTTGATGATGTGCCAGGGAATTTCTTCATCCGCCTGAATAAAGTTTAATACATGCCGCTTCACGCGACACACTAACTCTGCCCTCAACAAATCCGCGTCTCTGGGGTCTAATACGTTCTCTGCTTTTATAACCTCTATTCTATTCATTATACGATTCATCATATATTCATCTATTCATCATATATGATCTCCTCCTTTAAGGAAATGGTTCAATTCTCCAATTTCTCCATTGAACCTTTCGAGGTCCGAGATCGCCTTCCGTAAGCCCTGTGCCGTCACCGCCCTTACTTTCATTCATGCTGAAGTATTTGCATGAGCTTCCGCCAAGGTATCCTTAGGAAACGCGGGAATTTCTGCTGGAACCTGCAGCACTGCCGGCTTCAATAATCCATCAGTTGTCATGTCTCAACACGACCTTAGAAGAAAGAGCGGGAAAAAAAGAAGAGAAAAAACAAGGCACTTCTCATACTACAAAAAAAAATCGGCTTACCGCTCACCGGTTTCCCGCAAGCTCGTTTTCGCGGGTTTCGGCACCACTTAGAGTTTATCGAGCGAAAAAGTTAAAAAAAAGGAAAGGTTTTAATAAGAAACGCAATGAACTCAGAAAGACAACTGCCTTTATTGCTCTAGTAATCCTACATATATATCTTTGGTTTGTTTACATAGAAGGTCTTAAGGATTAACGTAAATATTGTTGGTCCCCAGGACTTAACTTATATATATATATATATATATATATATATATATATATATATATATATATATATATATATATGGTAGGGATGATATTACCATCTCTTCTTATATATATTTTTTAAATTATTTCATATTAGTAAATCCTCAACATTTCGTGTGAAAAACTATTTTGAAAATTGTGTGTAAGTAGAATATAACGGTTTAACTATTCATGAATAACAATAACAAAACCCTGTACCCATTAATTTTATGGGGTTGGACCAAATCAGGTGCTCTCGGTTGTTTGCGATTTCCTTTAGTTTCTATACAATCCCGATTACTGTTGCAGTTAGTATACACCAGATCTGTGTTTAGTTATTTGAGTGGTGTCCGAATTCATAAATGGAAGTTGAGTTAAAGGCTAAAGCAGCGGAATTGGCAGATACCTATATATATATATATATATATATATATATATATATATATATATATATATATATATATATATATATCTTATATAGCAAGGATCCAACAGGTAGCGCTGTAGTCATATTATAAACAAATTTTATATTTAAAATGTAGGACTGTGTCAAATTATGTTCACGCATTAGTGAACGTTTTACGTTTTACATTAATTGACAGCGTACAGTGATCTAAAACGGCTATCTGAAGGGGCAAAATTCAAAAAATGAACTCTTTCAAATTTACTAATATTTTAATATAGTTTTATCTATAGTAGCGCAGCATGTTTGAACTGGCTCATTTAGTTACCTCCACTAGGCCCTGGGTCAGTGCTGACATGTTTGAACTGGCTCATTTAGTTGCCTCCGCTAAGCCCTGGGTCAGTGGTGACATACCAAATCTTCCAATTACTCCCTGCGACTCCAGACTCAATTTCACGCTGCTGAAGTATTATCATCTCCCATCCTAGTGAGGAATTTTTGGTTCGAATATTTCATCATAAAAGTGTTAAACGAGGGTATGCCCTATGTTTCTATAAGGAATAATTTAATTTATAAAAGGATAATAGCAGCATTATAACTTAGGTAAGTTTGAATTAATTATTCAAATAATGTTCATCATTCATTGTATAACTAGTTTTTTTCTAACCATTTATACGCATTACAATCTGCTTTGTATTATAGAAAAAACATCTACAAACAATATTTAAAAAAATTATCATCGTAAAACGCCATAAATAAATTGGTTTTATTTTCATGATAGAATATACAGTATTCCGAATATTACAGTAAAATTAGGTGAAAATACGCGAAACCCGAACATCCAAAATAAAAAGTATGAAACTTGTCATAAATTATTTATCATCCTTTCGGTAATTTCTGGTAAAAAGTCCAAGAGGTTCCCGCGTCGGGTTTTAATGGGGGAAGGGGGAGAGTTATAGAAAACTGATTATTTTTCATTTTTTTTTTTTTGTGAGAATCTCAAAAACTATGAGATTTATCGCAAACTATACCGCATACAAAACTAAAATACTTTTGAATTTCTATACAACTGATTCTGTACATTTGTTTATTGAAATCAATGGTTATGGAGAAATTAAAGGGATAAAAATTATGGAATTTCCACTTCCAGTAAAAATGTCCCCAAATGGAGGTTTTTAAGGGAAATAATGCCACTTCGAGGTTGAATTGTTTGTTTAAAATTTTGATCGTTTAAAAACAAATTATAATTAAAAGTTTCTTTATTTTAATAATTCTAAAAATCGATAATAAATTGTTAAAACTAACAAAAATATAAAATTCTATATCAATCAATTAAGAATTTTGCGACATTGGTGTCATGTTTAAATTTCATTGAGTTCACTTAATTTGTAAGCAGTATAAACATATCATACTCGGCGTCAGATTTCGGTAGCGGAGGAAGAGAGGAACCGTGATAGGAAAATCATTTCTTTGCAGTTTTATAATATCACAAAATCTAAGATGAGACATGGAAAGGGATTGGTAGGGGGGGAGGGGTTCCCTTATCGTTGATAAGGGTTACAAAAAAAAATCTGTTCAAAAAAAGTACTGTTGTTAGAATTACCATTTTCAAAAGAAAAATATTCAACTGCTTCAAATTTAGAAGAACAAATTTGTTCAGCAGAAGAAGATGAATTCATATGATAAAATAAAGGATTTTTCTTTATTATTATATGTTATATATATTTAAATTTTTAATGAAATATTTATATCATTATTCTTTACAACATATGCAACCTATAAATTGTTAAAAACAAAATAGCCTAATTAATACAAATTATTATTAAAACCTTGAATTTCTTATCATTATCTTCATGTCTATGTATATTTATTAAATCTTAACACATTTATTAAATCTGAATTTAAAAATTCAGTAAGAACATGAAAACTATTAAAAACATATCAAATATGTGTTATAATATTGGTATCCAGCGAAAATCATGAAAATTGAACCATTAATAATTTTGTACCTTCAGATTGTAGTTTTGGACCACTGTGCTGTTAAGCAAATACAGTGTGCATTAACTCGACCATCTTTCAATCAACTTGAATTTGAACATGAACTAGGCATAAAAAGTTCATCTCTTTCTAAAATTATTGTGAGAATATTGCCATGCATTTAAATTAAAAAACAAAACAGCTGGAATTTGTTGTACAGCCGGAAAAGTTGTACATTGAATCCTGATCCTGTTGTATACCTGATCAATTGAAAACTTTTATATCTTGTCAGATGTATTTAGTCTTAACATATTTTGCATGAAATCATTATGGTGATAATGGAAGCAAGTCCCTTTCATCCAACATTTCTAAATTCTTTTTACTGTACAAGTATTACTAATAATCATTAAACACATAAATGGGACCATTTTGTGATTCGAACAATTATGGAAATATAACATTCATTTGCAAAGAAACTATAACGGCCGAAAAATACAAGTTTAGTTCAAAGATTGCTGTCAAGAAATGAAATTTACATTAAGAGCGTCTTATACAGGGCGAAGCCGGGACGGGACGGCTAGTATATTTATCCGATTTTCAAATAGCATTATCCTTCTGATTTACCAAAAAAATGGTTGTTATCGTCTTCTATAGTTAAAAGGTAAGAGTATTGACCATATTAAAATGATTCTAACATGTTTAAAACACAATTTTAGAATATCTCCTATAGGCGTCAATGTTAAATTTGAAACCATACATCTCCTATAGGCGCCAATGTTAAATTTGAAACCATACATCTCCTATAGGCGCCAATGTTAAATTTGAAACCATACATCTCCTATACCTCTGGTCCATTGCAACCTAAATTTTGCTCAGGTTCAAATCACGACTAGCACTATCGAATGCCACAGGTCTCACTTAGCAGCTAAATTCATCTGATAGTAAAGTTTACTTATAAGTGGATTGGTTATTCCATGAGATCCATGATTCATTTTTTTCTCTGACTTTTTTTTATTACAAGTAAACAATTTTTATAACTTCAATCTTTCCTTATCAGCATACGAATCACCTAATATTGATTAATCATCATCATTAATCGCTATTCGAATCTTCGTTTCGGCTCTACTATTTCAATTTTGTATCACTAATTTATTTAAATTCTCCCAGTGAATTTCATGTTGACCTACTGAGTCCCCATGGTTACTCTCTTTAAAGAAGTGCCATATTCATACCCGGTTAGTTAGTATGCGCTTTAACGTTACAGAGAGGATTCACAGTTCGTTTTTAAGTTACTTTAGACGAACCATAGTGGATAGTAATAAACCTCGATGAAAAACGTAACAAACCATTCATACAATCAATTAAGACTAAAAAATAAATAAAAAAGTGTGTGATTTTCTAGTTAAAACGCACTAAAATGGAAAGCAATGTTTTCTTCAATTGTTAGCATATCAATTTTTTTTTTTTCAAGCAGCTATGATACTTCTCAGTCCTTTTGTCCTAACAAGACTTTCGATCGTCAGATGAAAATATGGATCAAGGCGGAAAGAGAAATGGAGAGTATTATAACCATCTCAAATATTCTATATTTATTCTATTTACAAATAAGTGGCATGATGAAACGCCCGTTTTTCATATGGAACCTATCATCCTTTTACCAGCCATAATTTAAATCGGCTCGGGATGTCAGGTAAACCAATTTCATGCATCATTTAGTGACATCCTACCAGCTCCCATATGAATATTTCATATCACCTCCGAGGAGCGGATAAAGGCTCCACTTCTTGTTCAACCTTTCCATTTCGATGAGAAAAAGAAAAATAGGATTGAAAGCTTGGGAGCAAAAACGAATGCTGATACACAAGCGGCTTTGTTAAGGTCACGGAATAATTTATTATTCAAAGACACAATCGTGCTGCGAATAAAAAATCATGGAGCGGGTATATATTTATGGGTATATATATATATATATATATATATATATATATATATATATATATATATATATATATATATCCATTGAAGAGAGATTCACGAGATAGAGAATCACAAGAATTTCTTCCAAACGAAAATCGATTTTTAATCGATAATTTTGTTTTTCATTGAATCGCTAAAAAATCAGAATTTCATCGACCAATTTTAATAGAAATGAGTCAATATTTTGGTAGAGTTTAGCCTGATGTATGATATGTTCCAAAAGGTGAAACTATTTCACCAGCTTGCTACTGATTAGAAGGTAAAACTCTTCATTATGCTCAAAATTTGTCAGTCATCTAGTAATATCATAATACAATATTTAAGTCATTTAAAAAATATGTTAAAGTTTCCAAGGAAGAGATTATCCGTGTAACAAGATAGGTATTTTTAATTACAGCCAAGTCGTTCATTAGGGAGGAGGACAGGTGGCGTGTAGAATCCCCGGGGATTCCTAATGACCTAGTAATTAACGAGCATAGTATAAGAGTGTCCCCTTTCACAAACTAATACCTAGCCTCTTCTGCATATTTCCGACTCACCCAAACTGACTCTCAGACACACACTCGTGAAACAAAGATTTTCTTACTAAAGGGGCTGTATGTCGTAATCGATAAAATTATTCAGACCAAAAAGTGTAACATGCTGTGATGCTATAATATGGGAATAAACATGATTATATGGAATTAAGTAAAATATAGCAAACAAGAAAATATAACTCTATTGTATAATAATAAATCAACTTTAATCGAAATAAAAGCATTAGGTTATTATTGTAACAATATTGAAAGAAAAATTAATAAAAACTAGTATTACACTACGATTTAGTGATAATAAGGGCAAAATGAATATGCGATTTGTATGCGTGAAAAACCTATGGACCATCTCTTACAAAATTACAAACTGTACCATTCTATCTCATATGGTAGATTGATGATTTTTTTTTTTTAAAGTCTGGAAAAACATTAGTTCTCAGTGCAGTCTGATTTTCAGATTAGGACATATCGGGCGGTACACATTGGCGGCGGGCTGCCACAGGTACACAGGAAAGTCAGTCTTATATCTTTTGTAGCACAGGAGTATTTAATTTAAACACAAAAATTGTTTAAAATATTTTTTAGGCAACGTATTCTTCAAACAATTTTCCACGGTAGTAAATAATATCCTCCGTTCCCCATCCCCCTGACTGACAAGCAAGGAAGGATCCCACGGTACTATGGATCGTACACCCTTTAATAAAGGATGCTGTGAACGCCTACGTCGGAACACAAACTGATGTGTTACAATGGTCAGACTTAATTAACTGCTATTGGGTTGGACTAACGAAATTTCTATTAGGGACTTGAGTGCGGAGAGTAAACTAATCTCTTGCGGCTAGTCCAATTGTTTTATTGAAAACTAGTTTCGAATGTTATACATTCATCCTCAGTTCAAGGTTTAAATGGATTATATCAAACAGAAAAGTTTGTACTGGTTTCTTCTCGCATTGAATTAACAATCTGATATAGATTTTTTTAAGTATTCTACAGGTGTTCAAGTAGTTATTGCTGATTCATCATGATCTAAAAAGTCAGTTGACTTGGTATGAAGCTTGATAAAAAATAATAGGCAATTTTAAGAATATTCTATACTCTCAACGTCTTCTTCTTGCACAGCAAAGATGTAGCTTTTTCTCTACTTAAAATCAGTCAAAAATAAATTCTCTGTTAATAAAAAAATGTATAAGTAGTTAAAGTAAATCTACATTAAATTGATAAATCTAGTGTTCTCCATTTTTCGAAATTCGTCCCTTTTTCAATGAATCAGGTGTCGCAAAATTAATAAATTAATAATAGCATAGAGATTAGCCCATGCTGCCTGAATGAGTGAGACATAGAAACAAGAATGACTTAGTATCGAGGGCTATATAATTATTTCACTACACTATATTATTTAGTACCTATATTATATAATATATAATTATCAGTATGTAAAAATTCATTAGTCTTTATTTTTCCCCTTATATATGATGATTACTTACGAATATCATCATATCAACATTATTTGCTGTTTTTACTATTATATATTCTTTTGGCTTACCTAACTTTTTTATTTTTTGTTATATACTTTTTTTATGCACTCTATTATGTATTTCATATCTCATTCTTTCACTAATTTCTCATTATTTCTATTTTCATTTTTCGTTATTCATGAATACAAAGTTTCATACATAATAATAATTGTTATATATTTTCATAACACATGCTCTTACAATTTTTCTATACACTTTTGCTCAGTCCGGCCGTGAGGGAGGTGGCAGGAGAGGCAGAATGTGCTCAGCCCGGCCATGAGGGAGTGGCAGGAGAGGAAGAATGTACTCAGCCCGGCCGTGGGGGAGGTTGCAGGAGAGGCAGAATGTACTCAGTCCGGCCGTGAGGGAGGTGGCAGGAGGGGCAGAATGTACTCAAACCGGCCGTGAGGGAGTTGGCAGGAGAGGCAGAATGTACTCAGCCCGGCCGTGAGAGAGTTGGCAGGAGAGGCAGAATGTACTCAGCCCGGCCGTGAGGGAGTTGGCAGGAGAGGCAGAATGTACTCAGCCCGGCCGTGGGGGAGGTTGCAGGAGAGGCAGAATGTACTCAGTCCGGCCGAGAGGGAGGTGGTAGGAGGGGCAGAATGTACTCAGCCCGGCCGTGAGAGAGTTGGCAGGAGAGGCAGAATGTACTCAGCCCGGCCGTGAGGGAGTTGGCAGGAGAGGCAGAATGTACTCAGCCCGGCCGTGAGGGAGTTGGCAGGAGAGGCAGAATGTACTCAGCCCGGCCGTGGGGGAGGTTGCAGGAGAGGCAGAATGTACTCAGTCCGGCCGTGAGGGAGGTGGCAGGAGGGGCAGAATGTACTCAAACCGGCCGTGAGGGAGTTGGCAGGAGAGGCAGAATGTACTCAGCCCGGCCGTGAGGGAGTTGGCAGGAGAGGCAGGATGTACTCAGCCCGGCCGTGAGAGAGTTGGCAGGAGAGGCAGAATGTACTCAGCCCGGCCGTGAGGGAGTTGGCAGGAGAGGAAGAATGTACTCAGCCCGGCCGTGGGGGAGGTTGCAGGAGAGGCAGAATGTACTCAGTCCGGCCGTGAGGGAGGTGGCAGGAGGGGCAGAATGTACTCAAACCGGCCGTGAGGGAGTTGGCAGCAGAGGCAGAATGTACTCAGCCCGGCCGTGAGAGAGTTGGCAGGAGAGGCAGAATGTACTCAGCCCGGCCGTGAGGGAGTTGGCAGGAGAGGCAGAATGTACTCAGCCCGGCCGTGGGGGAGGTTGCAGGAGAGGCAGAATGTACTCAGTCCGGCCGTGAGGGAGGTGGTAGGAGGGGCAGAATGTACTCAGCCCGGCCGTGAGAGAGTTGGCAGGAGAGGCAGAATGTACTCAGCCCGGCCGTGAGGGAGTTGGCAGGAGAGGCAGAATGTACTCAGCCCGGCCGTGAGGGAGTTGGCAGGAGAGGCAGAATGTACTCAGCCCGGCCGTGGGGGAGGTTGCAGGAGAGGCAGAATGTACTCAGTCCGGCCATGAGGGAGGTGGCAGGAGGGGCAGAATGTACTCAAACCGGCCGTGAGGGAGTTGGCAGGAGAGGCAGAATGTACTCAGCCCGGCCGTGAGGGAGTTGGCAGGAGAGGCAGGATGTATTCAGCCCGGCCGTGAGAGAGTTGGCAGGAGAGGCAGAATGTACTCAGCCCGGCCGTGAGGGAGTGGGCAGGAGAGGCAGAATGTACTCAGCCCGGCCGTGGGGGAGGTTGCAGGAGAGGCAGAATGTACTCAGTCCGGCCGTGAGGGAGGTGGCAGGAGGGGCAGAATGTACTCAAACCGGCCGTGAGGGAGTTGGCAGGAGAGGCAGAATGTACTCAGCCCGGCCGTGGGGGAGGTTGCAGGAGAGGCAGAATGTACTCAGTCCGGCCGTGAGGGAGGTGGCAGGAGGGGCAGAATGTACTCAAACCGGCCGTGAGGGAGTTGGCAGGAGAGGCAGAATGTACTCAGCCCGGCCGTGAGGGAGTTGGCAGGAGAGGCAGAATGTACTCAGCCCGGCCGTGAGGGAGTTGGCAGGAGAGGCAGAATGTACTCAGCCCGGCCGTGAGGAAGTTGGCAGGAGAGGCAGAATGAACTCAGCCCGGCCGTGGGGGAGGTTGCAGGAGAGGCAGAATGTACTCAGTCCGGCCGTGAGGGAGGTGGCAGGAGGGGCAGAATGTACTCAGCCCGGCCGTGAGGGAGTTGGCAGGAGAGGCAGAATGTACTCAGCCCGGCCGTGGGGGAGGTTGCAGGAGAGGCAGAATGTACTCAGTCCGGCCGTGAGGGAGGTTGCAGGAGAGGCAGAATGTACTCAGTCCGGCCGTGAGGGAGGTGGCAGGAGGGGCAGAATGTACTCAAACCGGCCGTGAGGGAGTTGGCAGGAGAGGCAGAATGTACTCAGCCCGGCCGTGAGGGAGTTGGCAGGAGAGGCAGAATGTACTCAAACCGGCCGTGAGGGAGTTGGCAGGAGAGGCAGAATGTACTCAGCCCGGCCGTGAGGGAGTTGGCAGGCGAAGCAGAATGTACTCAGCCCGGCCGTGAGGGAGTTGGCAGGAGAGGCAGAATGTACTCAGCCCGGCCGTGGGGGAGGTTGCAGGAGAGGCAGAATGTACTCAGTCCGGCCGTGAGGGAGGTGGCAGGAGAGGCAGAATGTACTCAGCCCGGCCGTGAGGGAGTTGGCAGGAGAGGCAGAATGTACTCAGCCCGGCCGCGAGGGAGTTGGCAGGAGGGGCAGAATGTACTCAAACCGGCCGTGAGGGAGTTGGCAGGAGAGGCAGAATGTACTCAGCCCGGCCGTGAGAGAGTTGGCAGGAGAGGCAGAATGTACTCAGCCCGGCCGTGAGGGAGTTGGCAGGAGAGGCAGAATGTACTCAGCCCGGCCGTGAGGGAGGTGGTAGGAGGGGCAGAATCCCCAGGGGCCTTGCTTCCCAGTGGCCCGGTTATAGTTGACTAAAAAATCTATCCAGCAAAACATTTATTGAACAGATTTATGCAGATAAAAAAAATCATTTCAACCAATAACTAGTATATCCGAACTATTATCATACTCTGACAGTTTATTCTTATTTATAAATATGCAAGTTGTTGATATTTTAAAGAGAAGAGAAAGTGGTGTCTTTTGAGTCTAGGCCAGTAAGGAAATTGAATTTGGGCTTATTTATTCAAACTTTCGCCGAAAAGAAGGCAAGAAGGTTGTTGTGAATAATTTTTATTGTAAATAAAAAATAAATCAAGTTCTACTGGTGTTATTTTGATCACTTAACTTAATGTAAGTAATTATCACTAAAATACATTATATTATAAATAATATATTATAATATAGTATATATAAATTATATATATATATATATATATATATAAATATATAAATTTGTGAAAAAAATTTGTTGTATTTTATTTATCTAAAAAACTCTTGCTATTATAATGTAGTAGTAAGTTTTTTTGTTTTCATTGAACCCTAATCCATATATTAATATTATTGAAAAAATGGAACACATGAAATATTTAATGGGAGGGGGCCGACTGCAAAATAATTTCACGGGTCCGGGCTTAGTTGACGGTGGAATTCTCCATTGTATTTCCAACTATATTTATATTTACTCTTCATTCCTTATATACTTTCATGGTTGTATCATATTTTTCTTAACTTGCAATTTAGGATAAAACTTCGGCCTACATTAAAAATATGTTTACACTTACTGTGTGTATTCTTCCTTGGCCGCACCCCCTCCCCCTCCCCACCCCTTCCCAACCAACTTCTCCTGGATTACATTTACGATCAACTATATCTCCGCAATTAAGTTGGTAAAGTTGGCCTAGACGCTGATTTTGATCTAAGTTTTCATGAAAATTGCCAAACGTAACTAATAACTTAGAGGAAGAAAGGATAAATTGAATCAGGATTCATAAAGGTGATATGAACAATGATGTATTGATTTGGTAAGATCGTAAATGTAATAACGGTTCGCATCACATTAAGTATCGCTTAACCGTAGCGCCATCAAGCGGCTAAATCAAAAATCTGCATCATCACATATTCCAATTAGTACTACTAAGTGTATAGTCAGTCTGGTTCTGCTTCTCATGCATTCAAATCCTATTTCTAAAACTTCTCCCCCATCACTGATACAGGAAAAGTAAATTGGGGCAATTTTCGGCATGATCTAGAAAACAAACTGGATTTAAAAATTCCGTTAAAAACAAAACAAGAGATTGATTCCGCTATTGAGAAATTCACAAGATCAATAGGAACCAGCATAAATGACAACACTCCACATCCCAGATTTATAAATTCCCGTGATTCCAATTTGCCACATCATATTCGTATCTTATTAACAGAAAAAAACAGAGCAAAAGCGAAGTGGCATACAACAAGATATCCATCAGACAAAAATCGTTATACCAAATAGACAAAAAAACTTAAATAGAAATCTGAAAATTCAAAATTTCCATAACTTTTCAGAGAACCTAACAATTAGTGAGAAATCATTATGAATGACTACCAAAAAGCTCCTACAATTCAAAACCTTTCACCATCCACTTCAAACTGAATCCCAAACTTGGTCAAGATCCGACGAAGAAAAATATCAGATATTCAGTGAACACCTTTTCAAAACATTTAATCCTCATCCTGATATTCTTAATTCAATCCATCTTGGACATAATGAAGCGGAACTAACTAATCCACTCAAAATGTCCCTTCCTCCTAAAGCATTTCACCCATTAGAAATAATTAATATCATTCACAAATTACTTTCAGAAAAGATCCTGGCCACGATCTCATCACATCCCATATTCTAAAACAGCTTCCTCGAAAAGCTATCCTGTTCCTCACCTATTTATACGATGCTATACTCTGTTCCACCTTTTTTCTCGACCCTTGGGAACTGTCTATCATAAAAATGATACCGAAATCCAAAAAGCCGCCCGAGTACCCATCCTTCTACCGTCCTATATCCCTGTTGCCCACGTGGGCAAAATCCTAGAAAAACTCATACTAAAACGACTGGAACCAATCCTAGATTCAAATCACGTGGTTCCTGACCATCAGTTTGGATTTCAAGCATTCTACTATTCAGCAATGTCAAAACCCTGCAGAATTAAAATAAATTCCATCAAATCGCCTTTATCCTACGTCGTAAGCCCATATACTGTCCCATAGTATCCTTTAATAATGTTCCTTTTATCCCTAGCCAACAGATCCGCTACCTAGGACTCCATCTACCTGGAATCCTCATACAAGATTGAAACGACAAGAAACTGCACGCAGTTTCCGATTCCTACAACACTTACTTGACAAACGCTCTCAACTTCCAATATACTACAAAAAGCTCATATTCATTACCATTACCATGCCTGGTTGGACATACGGAATTGAACTTCGGGGATCCACTAAAAGTTACTTGGAATAATTAATTAGAGAATTTTTTAGTAAAGATTATATTCCGCTTTATATTAAACTTGACCGAATTCCGCCGATAGAATGGTTAATAGAGTCAAAGTCTTAAAAGAAATGAAGGTGCATAAAGAGCGTCATTTTTTTTTTTTTTTTTTTTTTTTTTTTTTTTTTTTTTTTTTTTTTTTTACTGTAGCGGCCTGAATACCGCTGGTAATTTTGATTACTGCGGATTGTGAAGAGTAGCCATATTTAAAACCGGATTGGAGAGGATTGAATAGGTATGACTCTTAAAGGAAATTAGAAATTATTATATCATATTTAAGAGAATGGCAGGAGAGGAAAGGCAATTGTATCAAGTTGAGAATAGTTAATGCCTAATAGCTATTGGCTGAAGAAGGCAGGGCTAGTCACTTGCTCCAGGTAAGTTTTTTCGATAATGATAATAATTATAAAGAACAATACTTAAATTAGATGTATTAATAACGATCATATAAAAATAAAAAATGGTCATCAGCAATCTTTCAGGCGATGCTTAAAAATTTAAAATAAGTTATGTTCATTCACAATAGAATAGATATTTTAATTAAGTATGATGCGATAAAAGCCTACAAAATCAATTATGTTTAAAGGATTTTTCATTATAGTAAAACTATTTTAAAATAATTAATTAGAGCATTTTTTGGAAACATTATATTCCGCTTAATATTAAACTTGATCGAATTACGCTAAAATGAATAATTTAAAATTGTGGTTTATAGCATTTAAAGATTAGAAAAGAAGAAACAATGCTAGTGTATAAACTATTGATTGGCGAAAGTGGAACTTTTGATTTTTATGAAGCTGGGTCTGTTAATCTAGGCTTGTTAATCTGTAGGGTATTGGGAGAACATAATAGGGAGGGGAGAAGACTCCTATTGGAGAATTGTAGGATGAAAACCTTGCCATCCAATTCCCAAAATTAGACTAGGGTCGGTAGATTAGCTGCTAGCTCAGATAGGCATCCCTATTAGCTTTACCTCACCAATATTTGTTTCGAGGATCTTCCTTTTTACAACGTACAGACCACCCCAATACGTCATCCTACACAAGGCAGGTCTGATTAAATTTCTTTTCAATGCAAAAAAACTATGAGGTTTAATTTCTCCTTAATATAGTGCTCCAATAATTCTAGGAACAGTGTGTATACATGTCAAGTTATGAAAGATTTTAAATTTTCCAGATTTCTTTTGACAGGCAAATATAGTCGAATGAATTAATAACAAACGTGAACTAATTGTATACTTGCATACATTTATTCATGAAAATAATGTTATAAGGCATAAAATAATAATAATTTAGGAATAAATCCCTTCTCAGCGGCGATTTGATAAAACCTGATATTCCTTTCTCATGGACTGACTAAATTAGTCTTGGGACCATGAAAAATGTTATATGAAAAATTCACGAAATAAAAAGCAAAATATTCCAGATGTTCCGAAATAATTCATGTCCCATTAAACCAAATAAAAAAAATCCTCAAATTAACATTTATTCAGCATATATATGAAGACAATAAAATTTATAAACAGAATAAATCATATTAATGACAAAACTCAAAAAGTAAATGGAAGAACAAAAAAATAAAATAAAAAGAGACAGTAGATTAGGATTCCAATCTACTAATTAAATAATAAAAAAAACATCTATACTGATATAAATGACCAAATTGATAAGGGATAACAACATCTATCGGTGAGACAAAAGTTTATATAAAATATCAAACATACCTCCATCCAAATCAAAAATTTGTATAGGGGAGCGGTCAAAGAAGAAAACATAGAAATAAGTGTAAACTTATTTTTAATAGGTGAAGTACAATTTAGGCCGAAGCGTCGGCAAAATTAAAAATAAGTTTACACTTATCTCTGTGTTTTCTTCAATGACGGCATCACCAACAAATTTCTCCTTGAATTACATCTGCGGTCAACAATATCTTCACCATTACGTGGCTAAATAATAATTATATTCGCAATAACATTTAAAAAAAAATTTAAACAACCACAACAATAAAACAGCACCAAAGAATATAAAATGAAAATATATGGCCATAAATTTGATATCGAGGAAGGCCAAATTTCACGTAGAGAAAATAATAGTTTAAAAAAAGAATAACATATACTCAATTCATTATCTATCTGCTAGGGATATTTCATATAATTTTAAAATGATACCGGATAAAGTAGTAAACATTAATATTTGAAAATAAGTGCCAAAATATTTTATGTGTTGCAATAAAATAAATATAAATCAAATTTCGATCAATTTACACAATAAATTGATAATAATACCTAGTAAACGATGGATTAAATAATTAACTGAGATACTAAATCAGAATAACAAAAATAAGTTATCCCTTTGAATGGCTGATTCTACTCATTCAATTTTCGTTTGTGTGCTAAAATAAATAAATAAATTATTTTGTAGATCGTATACTTTCACATCCTTCAGTGAAGCTTCATAGGGATCACACCAGTATTTCTACTCGTCAACTTTACAACCTATTCATATTCAAATAAATAATTTAATCTTAAGTGATCTTTTATTGATTTATTTATGCAGGGTGTCCAATATGAATCGGCTCAAAAGCTTCTCACGGCCGAACGGATGATCAAATCAAAAATTTCCAGGCGAAAAAGTTGTAGTTGCACTTCTATAGTTTCACCAACCACTAATGATTTTTTGCTTTGACGCGATGCGTGCGGTTGACGCGCGGTAAAAACTTGAGGTTTGCGTATAACACCTACTTTTAATACGCTCGTTTATAGCCATTTAAAATGACAGATACCGAAAATCACATTTCAAAATCTTAAAAACCGCAAGTATTGCGTCAAAGTTGAAAAGCAATAATGGTCGGTGAAACTATAGAAGTAGAACTACGTATTTTTCCTCCGGCATTTTCGATTAAATCATCCGTTTAGCTGTGAGAAACTTTTGAGCCGATTTATATTGGACACCGAGTATAAATGTTTATTACACTTTCGGTTGTAGTAGGTCTGAAATAAGAAACTCTGCAAGAGATTATTATTAAAAACGTTTTCATCCCTATTTTCATAAAGGATCCTCTTCAGAACATAAACAATAATGGATATTTAATTCAAATATTCTTGTTTTCCTTTCTAGTTGCAATAATTATAAAAACTTAACTTTTTAAAGAATGCCATATTTTTAATAATTTATTACAATAGAAAGATAGTATTTTTAAATGTTACCAGATTTGGGCATATAAAAGAAGAGGGCCTAGAAACTTGACAAATAGACAACTGATCTACAGGAGAGAACTCAAAGTCAGGTTGAGGCATTGATTAGCCGAGTTCGAAAGTGGTAAGCTTTAACCATACCGCCTGGGGTACAACACACCTCGACATTCCCAGGCAACACTGTGCCATAGAGCTAGCCGACCAACCATTCCATTCCCAACCGCTTTTGAACAGAGAAATTTCATTCTATCTTTATAAAACAAAAATCTGGAAGAACAAAAACAAGAACCAGAAGTAAGTCTCTAAAATCGGCCTAAAGCGATACCCCTACACTTTCACAATATGGGAGATATTAATAACCTTTATTAAACTATTCAATTTTTAAGTCTCCGCCAGCGAGGTATAAGCCCAATTGAGGAACTTTTTATCAAAAATGGACATTTCCACTTCCGACCAAAACAAATTTCGATGAGTTCTGATAGGTATGCTTAAGCTGTACTTTATGCTATCTCCACTTCTATCGAATAAGTTTTTTCTTCATAGAAAAGAGAGTGGAAAGTTTGTTTTTTCAAGCATAAATGAAGCTCATAATGGTGGTAAAATTACTTTTTATTATAACTTTGCAAATAAATGCGGAAATGGAGATGTCCACATTTGATAGAAGATGTTAAATTTAAGATGGTAAAGCTGAAGTTAGATTGCGATTGAATTTAAATCAAGTAGCTCTTCACGATATTACAAGAGGTACATTTTTTTTAATAAGTGTACGGTCGTAGGAGGTGGTGGTTTGGCTTTGACCTCCAGGGTTCGTGTATTATGACAAAAGTGAACCGAAAAAATTATATTTCACAAGCTATCCTTAGGAGAATCGATGCTGCTAACGGATCCTACTTTGCAATCGCTAACACAAAATTTGACATATTTCTAGCAATAACAAGGAATAGCAGTATAAATCCCTTCCTCGACCCGAGCTAGCTCATTGATCGGATTATTCAGCTTTTGCAGAAACAGAATAGCACATTAATATTTAATTTATATTTTAGTTTATTTTTTGCTTTCTTAAATCTTTGTTGATTACTGTTATTTTCTCTTGACAATAGTTTTTTATCTGTTGTTTTAGCCTGATAAAGGTCTGGAGACCGAAACCGGTTGCGAAATAAATATAAACTGTACAAGAAGACACTTTTTTACTCTTTCAATTTAAGGTTTATAACCGCAGTATCCTAATGGTTTTTGGTCAAGGAGATGAAAGTGGGGTAAGGAAGGGAACTCTGATAAGAGATAAATCTAGAACAATTTAGTAAGTCAGTGAGCCCTTGTTGGGTAAGTAATGGTGATTATAATTGACTATTAAATTCCTAAAACAGATTCGAAAGAAAGAAGGCTATTCGAATCCCTAAGAACAAGACGGAACTGAGAATCAGGCATGTCGGCGGACTCAATGGAGCTTCTAAACAACTGATAAGAATGTATTTTAATTCTGTACATTGCAAACTTTCAGCTATAGCCCATAGAATTTTTTCTATGGTTCCTAACTATTGGTGGTTGGCCGGGGGAGGAGGGTGTTTCTCTTATAATTGAAACAATTAGATAAACGTATGCTGCGAAGAAGATAAATTATTATTCGAGTTTATTAAATTAATACTTACGCGGTAACCACCGTATTTCCTGAGCACAATAAATAATTTAATGAAAATGTGTTCCATGATGTTGAAAGTAGTCCATTTTAAGTGAAAAGTAGCCGTATGTTCCTAGAATGTGCCATTTCAACATTTAGACACTTGAAAACTTTATCAGCATAGGTAAGCACCTGATATCACATCATTGAATACCCCATCGTTTTGATTATAAGTTATCAAATATTACTTAGAAATGTTTTGAAATCTACATCAATGGCATGACCCAGAGACGCATTATCAGGACCGAAAACTATAAATAGAGCATCTTACTTCAGCAGCAGTGGCGTAGCCAGAGGGAGGGTTCAGGGGGTCGGATCCCCTCCGAAATTAAAAAATACTTTTACTTATTCTTATTAATCAAACAAAAATTGTATAACCCTATTTGAACGTTATTTTACAAATTATATACCTAGGCATAGAAAATATAATTTAGAGAGAGGGTCCCCTTGCATCCCCGATAGAAGTGGGTTTCTTTAAAGTAGATCCTTGAATGGACTCCCACCGAAACGAAATCATGGTTACGCAACTTTTCAGCAGCATAATACAGAAGAACCAAATAGAGTTTACTCTATCGATGACACATGACTCCGAGGCAGTTCAACATGGACCCAAGGAAAAGGGATAATTTTTTTTTTAGACTCTTGACAAAAAGATTTTTTTTTTATTTTTGTATTTATAATATACAACACTTTTAAACACTTCAACCTACTACATAATACACTGCTCTTCTTTAACTTATATTAAACTAAGCCCGGCTAGTTGGTTTAAATTTGGTTTAAATTTCAAACTTGGAACTCTTGTTTGTTGTATCGACATCTAATACCAAAAAACTTTAAATTAATGTTTAAATTTAAATGCTCACACGTTATTTCATTAGGTTCGATGTTTAATTATAAATTTAATTATATAAATAACCAAAAATAAAGTATATTTTAGTTCCAATGCTAAGTTAAATGAAGATTTCCATAGGTTTGATATTCTTTTCTTCTTTTTTGGGGGGGAGGGATTAAGCAATAGTAATAGTAATTGTTAGTGAGTATCTTGTTAATAAATAGTTCCATATTTTACCACGGAGTACTTTACTTTTCTGAGCTTTTTTTTTTTGTTTTCTAAACTGTTCTGAAGAGGAATCATTTAAGAGAATTAATGACCTCATGGAAGCTTTTTAAAAGAATGTAGATAGTGGTTGATTTATGAATTTTATTTAGAACTAAAGCATTCGAAAATTTGGATAAAGGTGCTTGGATTAAAGGCAGAATTGATGTGTTTCAGAAACGTTTAGTTAATATGCTATTTAGCCGAGGGGACAAAGAGCATTAGATTCCAACAGAATAATCATAGAGAAGGTAAATGACGCTCAGCGAATACAATAATAATTACTATTTATTGATCACTTTCTCATATGATAAAGGCTCCAATAGCATTCAAACCTACTCCCTTCGAGTGAGGCTCTTTTTTTAAATATTTTTCAATTAAGAATGAATATCATGGAAAACATTTCGATTGCATTATAGATAGAAATATGGTGGGTGCCGCGTAAGTATTTAATAAACATAAAGAATATTCATTCTTGTTCGCTTCATAAGTTTGTTTAATTGTTTGAATAATAACAAATTTAAATTTTGAAAAATCCAATAATAGGTTAGGATATGAAATATATAATCTATTATTCAGAGTGGAAAACTGAATAATAGGTTATAGAGAGGAGTGGAGCATGGGACGATAGTGAGATCTGGATTGCAATGACTGACATCTGTTGTCGGTACAGAGCTTCTCTGTAATATTAAAAATATTTCCCATTTTTAAGTTAGAAAGTTAACATTAATTCTAAAGAAATATGTATGTAATATAAATATTAACAAAACAAAATGAACCAAAGTCTTTTAGCGGAACTTTAATAAGTAATTTGGCATATCAATATAATTAATAAAGAGCTAGGGATTGATAAATTATTTACCACTTTTATAAATTTGTTTTATTGAAAACTAGTTTCGAAAACTAATTATACATTCATCCTCTGTTCTAAAAACACACAAAAAATTCAAAAATAAGCAATCCAAAATATAGTTTGGTACTATTATACATATTTAATTAGATTAATATAAATCAGTATTATAAAACATTTATGAATTATGAATTTAATTAAGACAAGAAATCAAATACATGTTGGTGCTGGAAATAATATATTCCATAGCAAAAAATAGCGGGTACAACAAAACAACTATCAATCATATTTTTAAAAAACAAATACAAAAAAAAAGACAATTAACGATATCTATTCAACAACCCCCGAAGATAGGCCCATCCCGAAACATTATGTTTTGATTCCATATTACGGCCCTATATCCACCTAAGTCGGAAATGAATTGAAAAAACTAGGATTAAACTCTGCATTTAAAATATAAAAACCCTATCCTCATATTTCTCTTGTGCTAAAGACAAAATAGACTCTTTCCAAACAAGCGGTATATACGAACTAAATTGTAATGATTGTGCAACCAAATACAAGGGTAAAACTGGAAGATCGCTAAATCAGAGATTAAAGAAACATATGCGTATATATAATAATAAGACAGATGATTCCAACTTTGCAATTCATTTAAATGAAAAAAATCATAGATTCATCAAAGGCTCAGGAGTTAAATTAACACATCACGTTGAAAACAGCCTCAAATTAAATATATATGAAGCACTTGAAATAATAAAATCCTTCAAATCCAATCCAGATTTTTGCTTAAATGACCAAATAAATATCTCCAATAGTCCAATCTTAAATTTATTCCCGTCTATAACAAAAAAAAAACAATTATTCACCGACATTACTGGAAAAACCCTGACCCTTAAACCGCTTATTTATAAACATCCTACCTACCTTTAGTTCATTGTTAGTTCAATGCGAGAAGAAACCAGTACCAACTTTTCTGTTTGATATAATCCATATAAACCTTGGTGAGTACCAACATGCATTTGATTTCTTGTCTTAATTAAATTCATAATTCATAAATGTTTTATAATACTGATTTATATTACATCTAATTTAATATGTATAATAATACCAAACTATATTTTGAATTGCTTATTTTTGAATTTTTTGTGTGTTTTTAGAACTGAGGATGAATGTATAAAATTCGAAACTAGTTTTTGAATGTTATATGAACATTTGAATAGAACAAATTTATAGAAGTGGCAAATAATTTATCAATCCCTAATTAGATTGATCCTTCTATACCATCATGCAGATGTCAACTAATAAAGAGATGTTCACAGTTTTGTTAGATTTTCAGTTTTATAATTTTTTTTAAAATATTGGAATTAAATTTAGTATTTTACCTTTAAAAATGTGGAAGAGCTTTAGAAATAGTTTCGACTATAATTAATAACATATCGCACCTGTCGAAGAATAAAGGTATAGAATATAAAGATAGCTCTGGTTGGCTCCCTCACCAATCCACCAGCAGTATTTCTTTATTCTACAGACGGATTGAGTTTTTCTCGTACGAAGAAGAAAGGTACAACTCACTCATTGTAATTTTACAGATTTAAATTTTTTTCTCTAAAGTTTTGAATACCTCCTCATTAACACACAGTGAACATTCGTAATAACTTCATTGATTCTTTTCTATATTATTACTAGAGCAGCCTGTGTTCAGATGATCTTATTTTTTGACAATGGTGGGAAAATATTTTTTCAAAATTTCTGAGATTTTATCTTTTTCCATAGATGGTTTCAACATTTTTTTCAATCGTTTACAACTTAATTCGTCCATGCGATGCTTTAAACATGAGCAAAGAAAAGGAAAATAACAATTATAAATATAAAATATCAACTAACGCAAAAATTGTATTAACTTTTTCAAAGTTTTACTACATAGAAAACATTTTAACTAAAGTCAGTCAAAACATTACAATAACTATTCAGTAAATTAGAAAAAAAATTATAAAATTTGAAGGAAGAAAGGTATATGTAGAAAGCTCTATAGAGAAGGATATAAGTTCATTTCTTCCCCTTTGGATGGCCCTATACCTAATAAACTGTTTTATTTAAAATAAAGTGAAGGAAGAATTCAGAAAAAAATTAATTTCAAAGTCCCAGAGACACCCTACGTAAACTTTTTTCGCTCTTACTAATAAAAGACATTCCAGGGTCATAAATAAAAAAGGAATTTTTCGTTTATCGTCTTCTAATCAAGAATTAATGAATGAATGAATGAAGTAAATTTTATTTATTTTTATAAAAATAAAGGCAGGCTGCTTTTATTTCACCAATATATTTATTATGATGCAAATTTTCGGCCTACAAGCCATCCTCAGGCATCTTAAAATTATTTAAAATGAATATACTGTCATATTTAAGTCCAAACCGGACCAAGTCGAAATATACAGCGTCAAACTTCAAAAATAAAATAACAATACGGGAGTTTCACCTGTGATGGCTGTGATGACTGAGATGGCTCCCATATTGTTATTTTATTTTTGTTTGACGCTGTATATTTCGACTTGGTCCGGTTTGGACTTAAATATGACAGTATGTTCATTTTAAATAATTTAAAAATGCCTGAGGATGGCTTGTAGGCCGAAAATTTGCATCATAATGAATATATTGGTGAAATAAAAGCAGCCTGCCTTTATTTTTATATATTGGAGTGTTCGCCTAAATCAACAAGCATATATTATTTCTTTTCATATCTACACAATAATGGATACATAACAAATAAATTTACATAAAACTTGGGATATCCCATTAGCTTGAGTGACTTAAGTTAACAACAATTTTAATATATATATATACTCTTCATATATTTTTACTCTCCTTATATAAAAAAATAAAAAAGAACATAAACGAATAAAACATACTCCACATCTATGAATAATCATATTTATAAGTCATTGCTCTTTTAACGTAGTTATGAAGTGAATCATAGTTTCTTCCATTCAACAATATTCCGACTTCATTTTCAGACAATTCGTTCTTCCCAAACGTGTCCCTTCTAAATTCCCTCAGAATTGAACAAATTGCAATTCAATGGAAAACGTCTTCTGGCACACCGAGGTTGCAGAGCGAACAGATAACGCTATCATCAAAACTCCAGGGTTTCCTGTTCAGATTGAGTGTCCCAGTCCTTGTTTTCATTATCGTGCTGATCATATGTAAGCTGTTGTCATCGCTGATACAGGAAAGCTGGTGTGTTTCAAATGTTAAAGTTTTATACAATGAGTGAAATTGTGCCTTCGCTAGTCTCTCATGTAACAGTTCTTTTTCCAACTTTGCTAGAGCCAATACCATATCATCCACGGTCTTCTTTCTTCGTGCCTCTGGTGTGTCCAAGAGATCCTGAATATTAATTCCAATCTTTGTGCAAACTTCACGAAGATCACAGAACCATGCCAACTCCTTAGAAACAATTTTCTGTGCTAATAGCTTTTTTAGCCTTTGGTTCGGGGAATTTAGAACCTTTAGGATATGCAGTATAAAGACGTTCTTCCGGTTTCCAGCAGTAGCGCATAGTTTGGTGTGGAATTCGGTAGATAAAACAAACGTTTTATAAAGCTTCTTTGCACCTGTTCTACTTTTTCATACCTCTTACCTCCCCAAACCCGAGCTCCATAACAAAGGACAGCTTTTGTAACTGCATCGAAGACCTGATACTTTGCAGATATTGGGACTTCCTTCTCATGTATGAATTCCACGTGCTATGTAAACCAAACCTCGCTGCTGACACCCTCTGCTCGAAATATTTATGAAAGGAGAGTATGGTAATCAATGTTATGCCTAAGTACCAATAATCCGATACAACTTCAATTAGTTGGGCTTTGTATGTTCAAACATCATCTTCAGCTGGACGTTCACCATTCCGAAAAACCATGATTTTGGATTTATCAAGGTTTACTTTGAGATTCCACAAGCCACAATAACATGAAAACTTGTTAATCATAGTTTGTAGTAAAGTTTTATCCTCGCTTCAAAACACAATATCATCCGCGAATATCAGGCAATTCACGCCTATTCTTTCAATTTTAATTCCGCCTCCTGTAAAGTCCGGAAGATCAGATATATACAAAATAAAAAGTAGTGCACTTAAAACATCTCCTTGTTTAACTCCAGTATGAATTCCAGAAAAGGAATACATTTTGTGTCTTAACCGGCTGCTTCCGTGTCGGTGTAGAGTTTTTCAATTATATTTACAATTTTCGAAGAGATTCCTAAGTTATAAAGCTTGTAAAACAGTGAACGACGATCAGCTGAGTCAAAGGCCATCTTAAAATCCATGAAGAAGGTATAAATTTTGGTTTGTTTTACGGCTAGCTTTATTTTTATAATAATGAAAAGATTCAGAATATTGTTCATGGTGGAATACCCTTTCCTGAAACCAGCTTGGACCCCAGGCAAAATACCGTTCTCTCCTATAAATGCTTCCAATCTTTTCAATAAGAGTCCTGTGAATATTTTGGCCACACAATCAATGAAAGAGATTGCCCTATAGTTTTTTACAACATTTAGATCTCCTTTCTTATGTAACGGATAAATCAAGGCTTTTGAAAAACTTGTAGGAATGATTTCTTTATCTAGTAGACCATTGTAGAACTCCAATAGTTTTCCAGGAAATTATTGGGCGCATATTTATAAAATTCATAGGGAATTCGGTCAAACCCTGGTGCTTTATAAACTTTTGAGCGATGAAGAACTTCTAGTAATTCGTTAAATTCAAATGGTCTTTCTATATCAGGATTCAGAGTACTATTCTACAAAAAAAAAAAAAAAAAAAAAATAATTTTATCTATTTTTAACTTAGAAGATAATAATCAATAAAATTTCAATTTACAACAATATTATTTAGTTTAGATAATATTTTTCTGTTCATGAGTGCAGGACGGTTTGGGAAATGAGATTTAGGTTTAATAATTTTATGGTTTATCGTGTATGTTTTACATATTTTTTGATGGTAAATATTCTTTTTCTTTTATAAATCGGTTCAGTCATTATGTTAACTTCATAGTACATATAAGATATCTAGTTCCCGAAATCATAATACTTTGTCAAATTATATATAATCATTAATTTAATAATTACTTGGAATTAATATGATCAACTAAAGAGCATATTTATTTAAGTAAGAATTCAGATTTAATGTAATTTTTTGGTTATACTAAAATATTAGTATAAATATAGTTTATTTTTTTGTGTATTTCTTTTCAAAAATATAATGAAATAAGTTATTTACTCGTTATAACATAATTGATCCCCTTAAATGAAATTTTCAAAAATATTACTTTTTCTTGTAAAACTTTATAAATCTAATTCATTATAAAAAGGAGATATTTGGTTTTATGATAACCAAAACGACTTGCCAATTGTCAATCTGGAGTGCTGGTCAGTTTCCCAGCTGACATCAACTTCTTGGTATGGCCCTCAAACCCATTGGTTCAGCACTGAATCCTTTTGGCAATTTTTTCGTTATTATTTCCATCAACTGCACACGCCCGTTCTCCGTGATCCTATTACTTTAATTATATTTAGCGGGTGCGGGTCACATGATACCGTTTTGACCATTATTTCAGTTCTCCAGTCGGCTCATCCTTATCCACGGCAAATATTCTACGCAATACTTTATTTTCGAAAATCCTAAGCATTTATTCTTCCCTCATTGTAAGCGGATTTTTAAAGGGCAGTAAATATAATTGTTATTTTAATGTTTCTGAACAATAGACGCGAACTGATTGTAAGTAATTTTGTGTCAAGGAAATAATAAGCATTTCCCCCCTTAAACCTTTTATTTAATTTAGATATTGTATAGATATATAGTAGAGCCCAGATAGTTTTTATTTATTCAACGTGTTTAAACGCAAAATTATGTCTATATTCCCAAAATCATAATTATATAACTTATTATAATTATATATCATAATTATAACGTATTCGTTATTAAAAATATAATTCGTTATTAAATAGTATTGTTATTTTTGTGAACAAACACACTTCCCTTAAATTATCATTATTAATTTTCTGCATTTGTTTTTTACCCACACACAACCAACGTTTCGAAATTCTCTTCCATCTTCTTCTGGATTTTCCTTTCTTCTAAAATTCAACAATACAACATCAATACTATACACATTTTTCAATTATTAATGTAATTTAATATAATATTTTTAAAACAAAATTATTTTACCTAAACTACGCTATTTCTTTCACTATAAAACAATTAGCAGTGCTTCCCTAAGGTCTGTTTTTCCATAATACATTATTTCCTCCGTTGTGTCCGCTATTAAAATTTTTTTTAAACATTACTGCACTAGAGAGTCCTGAGACTATATCGATGTCACACTGGCCTAAATTAGAACTAAACTTTGTACTAGTCCATTAATCTGTCTGCTATTTGTATACTTTCCAACATATTTACCTAGCTCTATTAGTTATTATCTTTCTTTTTTTGTTATAAATCTAATACTTTATATGGCTAACAATTGTATTGCTGGTTATTATTTATCAAATAATAATTATCGTCATTTAATATTTAGTTAATTAATTACATCAGCATAGTGACTCTTTAAATTTACTACATCTGACTTGAAATTAGATATATTATTTATATTTTTTGTGATGTAAATAGCTTCCATAGTCTTCCTATTTTTTGTGGGTTTTTTTTTATACAAGATTTTTGGGTTGTCAAAATCAAATTTATGATTACTCATTTAACATTTTTTTTCAATCGGTTACAACTTAATTCGTACATGCGATGCTAGAAACATGAGTAAAGAAAAGGAAAATAACAATTATAAATATAAAAAGTCAACTAACGCAAACATTTTATTACATGGAAAAACATTTTAACTAAAGTCAGTCCAAAATATTAGGCATAATTACTATAACTATTCAATAAATTAGAGAAAAATTTATAAAATTTGGTCAACCAATTATCAAAAATCAGTCATCCAAAGAGCCTCGGCCTTGTTAGCCTGGTTTAAATCTGATTATTGGACCTTAAATTTTCAGAATAAAAATTACCGTTTCTGACTCTTTTAAGTGTTTCGGAAAAGCAGGCCCACCTTAACTACGAATATATTAACCAGATTCTTTTAAATTCCCTCAACTATCAAAATATAATGCAACTTCTAGAATGAATCGTGAGCCCTTTTGAAATTTACACCTTGGTACACTTTTCCTCTGATATTGGTAGTAAATAAATTATTTGTTAATAGTTCATCAGTTCAAACTGAATCTATATTGATAGTCTGCGTTATTTTCTTTGCCATATTCCGTGATTCGGTTAAATTGAAATGCTTTTGTGTTGAAAAGAGAAACAATCCCCGATAGTTAGTTCATTTCTCGGTCACGTTTTGTAAATCGTAATTACATCCATTATTCGGTCACTCTTGTTCTCAATTTTTTTTAACTAGCAGATGTATTTAAGAGATACCAGTTCCTCTCCACGCCAAATGTATACATATATTGTAACGTTCTTAAAATAATACCAGCTTTGGCGAGGATAGAGGTCCTTCGAGAGATCTTCATTTCAAAAATAGTCGGTTTTAACACTGATAAAGGCTTCGATAGATCCTGGCTATTTATTAAATCGGAACGGACTATATTAGCGAGTAGAGAGATATTAGAATAAACGCTAAAATAGGATATTTTTATAGTCGACTACTTCTTTCCGTATAAGAGAATTGATCAGAAAATTATTTAGCTAAATTTGCTAGATTAGGGAGGGGGAGGGGGGGGGAGAATCCCGGTACAGAAAGCCACTGTTTTAACAATCTCCAAATTCGTTGAAGCGAGTTGGCCCCGAAAGCCTATTAGGAACCGCGTATGGAAGGGTGGATCGGATAAAAGGGGAGAGGAGGATAAAATTTATACATATATTGTAACGTTCCTAAAGTAATACTACCTTTGGCGAGGAATTTGATGCCAAAATTCCGTGTCAATTCATTTCTACTAATTTATCTATGAATATGCAATGATACTGTTGGAACATCTATTTGACATATATGATACTTGTGGATGGTTGAAGGGCTTTTTTATATGTATTTTTTGTTCTTTTTTTGAATTGTTCAAATAGATTTTTTTTAAAGTGTGCTTCTTTTGAGCGCGGCCGAGCGCAGTGTTCGAACTTGTATTTTAACTTATTAGTCTTCTATTTACGTGAGGAATAGCGTAAATCTGCGAACTTTGTTGATATTTGGATTGTAATTTGTAAAAGTATTGTTCTGATTGAACGTGTCCAGAAAGGTATCTTGGTGGAATCTTTTAGAGAAGTTCTGGAAATTTGGTCATTTATGTTTATTAGGGTGCTGTTTACGAATTTCAACTTTTCCACCTCAATTTTTTTTCTGAAAGTATTAAAAAAAAAAATGCAAAAAACCTGTTTTGTTTTTTCATTACTTGAAATCATTAATTTGAATAACTTCTAATATTCATTTAACATTAAATTTAACAAGAGTGAATTACCTATAACTTTGATTTCAAATATTTTTTTGTTTGGCCCCTCTGTTTTGAAGTGAAAGCTTGTCGAAATTAGGAGACGCAATGTAGTTCAGCCAAATGGGAACTAGAAAGGCGGTGGAAAGATTTGAAGAAGTTCTAAAAATCTAATTATTTATGCTTTTTGGGGTTCTGAATGTAAATTTCAACTTTGCCACCTAAAATTTTTCCCAGAAACAAAAAAAAAAAAATATAAAGCTCAAAACATAAATTTCTACTGTCCATCTCACAATTTTATTGTTATGAAACTGCAGAACTGTAAATACAACTACTTAGATGCCTAATAATATCTACAAGATTCATCTGCATGGTAACACTATTTAAGCCATTATTTAACCTATTGGGATACTCAGGGAAAAAAACCCAGGAAGCTAGGACAAATAATATTGAGAGTATTGTAATAGAGCATTCCCGAAATTTCAACAGGGCCACTACCAATGAGGATATCATCAACATGCTTCAAGCGACATCCGATGCTTTTGTTAATAAATTAAAGACATGCCAAAAAATGCGAATTCTGGATCTCCGAGATACAATTAATATAGTTGCGCAATATTTTGTTTAAATTCATATTTTATTTGTATTGCACTAGGTTTTATATTTAATTTATATCAAATATAAAAAGATATAATAATAATATGTTAAAAAAATTTAAATGATTATTTTTCAGTAAAATTATATTTTATTTCTTATGTTTGTATAATTTTTGTCAACTATCACTTTAACCTATCCAATTAATTCCCATATCTTTTGAATTATATCTTGAAATATTTAACTCCTATTGAATCGGGATTTGCTGCATTCGATTTAGCGTTAAAAAATACATCGAATAAAACCTCTCGTAGCGTTATTTAGATAAAGACAAGATGAGAGGCTAGTTTTTCGCCTTTTCAAAAAGGCCAGTTTTTGACCATGACTTGTTTATTAGGAATATTGTCGGTTCCAACTATTTTATTACCGTTTAAACGATTTGAATTTCGAAATTACCAACTAATATAAAATAATTGTATGTGTTAAAATGGAACATGTACAGTCTCTACTTAAAGTGCAATTAAAACACTTGAAGTGTAAGATTTGTCCAGTTGAACTGTTCATCCAGAATCAACGTGACCCGATACTCCTTGTGATATATCTTTGTTTGTTATTATTAGGATCAGGGACGGAACTAGGATTTTTGCCAGGAGGCTAAGCTCCATTTTGCCGCCCCTTCTTTCATCCCCTCCCCTCCCGCCAACAGTTTTATAACAGTTATTTTAGCTTATATATTTCAAAATAAATGCCATCATCTTATAACGCTAGCACATCTTGTTGACTGAATTACGGTCAAAAAATCAAACTGCAGAGACAAATATTTTTCACTTTACCTGAAAATAAAATTTCACCGCCCGGAAGATGAAAGTTAACAAAGAATATTTTCGAATTAATAATACTAATTAGTTCATTAGTAGTTGTGCATAATAACTAACTGCTTTGAAACTTGGAATATATCAAGTGCATGGCCTTTCAATCATGACAGAAATACAACAGTATTTTGGTGGTAATTATTTTTCATTCAGATTTCCTAAATTAAATATATTTTCGAATTTAATGAGATAAAAAAGATGACATATGTTCAGGAATATTACAATTAATTTTCATAATACCAAAAGAAATATGAGAAAATAATTATCATTTTAAACAGGAAATAAATCATCTGAGGACAGGCCGTTTCAACTTTTCTGTTGAGGTTTTAGCGATGATTTTTCATATGCATTTATTTTTGATGGATCTCCATTCATTCCAATAACGAGTATGGATTCTATACGGAACTAGATACATGTACCATATATAAACTACTCAAAAATGAAAATCAATCTATGAACTGACGTTGAAATGTTTAACTATTTCCATTTGTTATATTCGGTAAGTAACAATCATGATTTTAAAACAAATATACGATATTATTTATTTAAAAAAAAAAAAAATTATTTTACTTTTCTATCTGATTGAATATCGAAAACTGTCCTGCATAAAGTGTATGATGCCTCTCTGTAAATTCTCGACAAAGAACTGGAAGGGAATTCTGAAGCAAACGGGGGCCATGTTTCGGTTTGAAAGCCATCGAAGAGGCCTCATTTGCCGGCTAAAATTTAGGCCTGGAAGAGTAAGGCAAAGTGGAGATGTTTTATCCCTTGATCGGCTATAGTCTTCTTCTATGTACCCAAGCCGAAAATCTTGCCTAATCAGGTCCCTTGCTGGCAGATGGAATTACGTATTCGTTTGCAGTCACTTAGCAATTCCGGTGGTCAATTCTTTCCTTCAGCATACGTCACCGCGGAGTATATTGAAATGGGAATATACATCCTTATATTGAAAATACCTTCACTGTTATTCCGTTTTAAATTTTCATGTCGTCTATGTTGAGGAAGTAATTTTAGAATCAGTAACAGTAAATCTACCCCCACCCCCCTCCCCTCGAGTCTCCATTATTTGTTGGGTGTGATCGTTTCATTGAGCATCCTATGGCTCAATGATATTTCGAAATCGCTACCCGAGTTTCCGGAATGTTAAAAATAAAATCCCCTATATAATATATTCTGTTGAGAGGAGAAACACTTTAAGAGCCACATCCATGTCTTCCAGCAACACTATCCGACTGTCTTTGTCATGTTCAACTTGCATCATCCACTCTTTAAGTATATATTTTAATTATGTTTACACTATATTATTCACAATAAGAACTATGAAATTTTATATACAAACACCTCTCTCAAGCAACGACGAATAAAGAAAATAAACAATCCATTCAATCCAAAATCAATTTAACGCAATTATATTTCTTAATTAATTAAAATTATCCATTTTTATTTATGTTAGTATAATATAACATTGCTCATTTTACACACTAAATAACGAAAAATTTCTCCCTAAAAATTATTGCACACAAGTACATAACAGATAATAAAAATTATGAGAAAAGTCCAATTTAGATTTTAAAACAAGATTGATTTATCGTCACCAGATACCATGTATGTATTATTCACAAAATTATAGAAAATTCAATAAAAACAGCTGAATCAAATCCAAAAAAACAAAAGAGGTACATAAACTAATAATTTGTTTTCAATACCACTTTTGATTTTTACAAAAGTATAAATTACCTTAAATCTGTTACTAATCGACAAAAAATTATTATCGTTTGATCAATAACATTATGAGGCCATAATAACACTATATTATATTTTGTCATAATGGCCTTGCATAAATCTATTTCAGAAATTCCAGATCAATAGATGGCTTCTTAGATACAAAATCACAAATTAACTAAAACATTATATATAATGTTTTAGTTTTAGTTTTAGTTTTAGTTAAAAAACTCAATGCACGGTTTTTAAACTATAATCTCTATCTCTATATAGATTCATTTCAAATTCAGCTTCAAACTAATTCAAAATATATACAATTAGAATGAAATATCTTTACTTATTATTTACTTAATATCTTAATGAATAATTTTTCTTCTTAGCGATTTTTATTTATTGGACGAAGTTGAACGATTTTTAAGACATGTTTTAGTTCTACAATAATTCAACTACAATGTGCATTATATTTGCTAATATGAATCGGAGAAGGCTATAGAATTACTATAGGAAGGATTCCCTTTGGCAGTCCTTCCGCGACACGCTCATCAAGTGAAGAATTATTATGCTGAACTCAATGTTGATGCCCGTCTAATTTAATTAGGGAAATCTAGCACAATTTCTCTCTTCTAAAATACTTTCACTCCATTATCATTTATAATTCCATAATTCATTCCCAATGCCTACTGTGCTGTCACGACACTCAAATAGCAAAAGAAGGCGATTAAGGAACCTGAAACTGTCAAATAGTGTGATGATGAGGGAATATATAATATAATGTTATATAATTCAAGTTCAACATTGAGATTATACGCAATTGGAAAAACATTTAAAGGCTAATGAGTCAACTTACCGAGCTTTGGCTCTGACTATTGCCTATTTGTAAGTGTCGGTTGGGTGGTGTGAGGGAGTGAGCTGGAAGATACGACTCGCGAAGAGATGAGAGAGCTGAAAGCGTAGAGTAAGCACCAACCAGCCAGCAGCCCAACTGCCCAACACTGAGTGAGTCCCCCGTCTCTCGCCGAGCTGCGCCACTCCATCCCTTCTCCCATAGCCCCACCGCTTTCCTCCCTCGCAAAATTTGATATATATATATATATATATATATATATATATATATATATATATTATTTTTTTTTTTATTATGATATTATAAAATACCTAATAAAATATCACATTTTCGATTGTGGATATTTCACAGCCCGAGAGTTTACTAAAAAAAGTCAGTCAACAATAATTATGATATTATAATAATATATCCTTTCAATCGGTCACTTGGATTTGCCAACATCTTGACTTTTGAATTTGCAAATTCAAATTAGATGTCATCATGTCTGCAAGTTTACAGATCAACTCTGCTACAATAACACTCTCTGTCCCCCATTTCCGATTCACCGAATTTATTTTCCCCTTATTTTGTTTTATTTATTTCGTCACGTCTGTAGTGCTTTATTTATCATAATTTTATCTCACTTTTTTTTTTTATTTGAATATAGTTGAAATTTAACAGGTTGCCAATTTAAGCCTTTACTAAAAAACTATCGGCCAACAAATTAAGTTTTATACTCAGTTGACAGCCGCATGATGGTATAGAAGGATCAATCTAATTAGGGATTGATAAATTATTTGCCACTTCTATAAATTTGTTTTATTGAAAACTAGTTTCGAATGTTATGCATTCATCTTCATTTCTAAAAGCACACAAAAAATTCAAAAATAAGCAATTCAAAATATAGTTTTATACATTTTATTATACATATTAAATTAGATGTAATATAAATCAGTATTGTAAAACCTTTATGAATTATGAATTTAATTAAGACAAGAAATCAAATACATGTTGGTACTCACCAAGATTTAAATGGATTATATCAAACGGAAAAGTTTGTACTGGTTCCTTCTCGCGTTGTACTAACACTGAAAGAAAGGTAGGTACGAGTTTATAGGTAAACGGTTTAAGGGTCGGGGTTTGAAGGATTTTATTATTTCAAGTGCTTCATATATATTTAATTTGAGGCTGTTTTCAACGTGATGTATTAATTTAACTCCTGAGTCTTTGATGAATTTATATTTTTTATTCATTTAAATGTTTTCATTTATAGAAGTGGCAAATAATTTATCAATCCCTAATAAGTTTTATATGTCAAAAATAAATTATTTTATGGACTCAGACTCCCTTGTAGATTTATTGTCATTAAATAGATAAAGAGTCAGTAAATTTAGGGATTAACCCGATCAACCAACAAAAAAAAAACCTGAAACTGGTCAGAAATGTGGATATGGATGTATGACTTTGAGGAATATGCATATTAATATTAATGTAAAGTTCAGATGACAGAAATACATTAGATATTCCTGAACATTATCAGAGGTAAGCCTCAAAACGTTGAAGCTAATTGTACAGCAAAATTAGATTTAAAAAAACACGCGCAAACCGAACATCCAAAAAAAAAAAAAAATGAAATTGGTCATAAATTGTTCTTCCCTACCCTTCCCGTAATAACGGGTAAAAAGTTCCGAGTTTCCCGCGTCGGGTTTTAATGAGGAGAGAGGGAGAAGGATAGAAAACTGATTTATTTTTATTTTTTTTTTGTGAATATTTCAAAAATTATGAGGCTTATTGCAATCCTTATGCTATACAAAATTAGAGTACTTTGAATTTTCTATAAAAATGACAATATATACATTTTGGTTAAACTAATAAATCAATGATTAAACGAATAAAAGTTATGGAATTTCCACTTACAGTAAAAATTGCTCCAAACACCATTAGTACAGGAAAAATAAGCCCAAATCGACCAAATAAACAACGAAATTAGTACATTCATAACTTTGATCATAATTTCTTCTTGATATCTGGAATCGAGATCTGGAATCGACTCCGACCAAATTTCGGAGGGAAATCTTTTGATATTTTCAACATAATTTGCACAAATTGAGTCGATATCATTTCTTGTAGTAGTTTTGTTTCTGAATCGAATGAGACTACCCTCACGACGATAGAGTTAATAGTTTAGAAGTTATTACTGTGCGTGTGTCTGTGTGTCCAGCTCAAAAACGAAAAGTTGTATAAGCCACTGAAAGTAGGTATAAGCCTTACAAATTTATTTTATCTTCAGTTTTGCACATAAAGCCCCGCAGATTCTTCTGTATGCATTTTAGAGCAAGCAGTAGGCTCTTAGCTCCAGCCCCTTGCGAGCAATCAGCATTTTCAGGAGAATCTCTGCCTACCATTTTTGCCCAACCCCAAGGCCTAGCTGCCATGATGGGCTGACCTTGAGGTCCCTCCTCCACCACAACACCCATCTTAGGTATATCTCCAACATTTTTTAGAAAATAGCCTGTGAAAAAAAACAAACAGAAAACTTCATATGAATCAGGACCCGATTCCACACAGAAAAGCAGGAAATTAAAATTTGTTTTTTTTAATTCTCACATTTTTTGTTGAATAGGAAGCGACAACTCAAAAACTAATCAAGGTAATTAAGTTCCACTAGCACCATCGTTCATATTCACTTTAAGAAATATATTTAGGCAAAACTAAATCCATTATAAGGAGGTTTTAGGCGGAATAATAGCGAAAAGTTTAATTTTGTTTTTAAATTCACACCGTACTAGCGAATGTTTTTCGCAGTCCCCTGCTGAGATGCAGATACCCCACTTACAAGAAAACTTTTCCTCTTATTAAGCTTCAATTCCATATAAATGAAAATGAGGTTTCCTTCGGGATTGGTCTAGAATTGGTGCCTGATTTGCCAAAAAGTGTATTGTGGAATATACTCGTAGGTTTCCTCGACAAAAAAGTGTTTTGAGAATAAATCCTATTAAATTCACTTTTTTTTCTAGTCAATAAAATAACACGGAAACGCAGAATAAAAAGCTTCTTTATGAAATAAAAACAGAACATTACCTGTTCCTCATTACATTACATGGATCCTCCCCCTGAAGAAATATACAGATATATAGATATATTCAGGAGGCGGATTTATATATACATAAGGTATATATAATTAGGTATATATATATATATATATATATATATATATATATATATATATATATATATATATATAAAGTAAAAATTAAAACATATATATATATATATATATATATATATATATATATAAAGTAAAAATTAAAACATATATATATATATATATATATATATATATATATATATATGTGTTTTAATGTTTACTTAATTTTGTATAAAATTTACTACTTACGTGCGAATTTGTTACTATTCTATTATGTTGTTACTATTTGGTACTATTCTGGATTTGTATTTATTTATTTTTATCAGACTTAATAAATTAGCTTCAACATTAGTATTTTAATCATTAGATTAGAATTTTAGTTTATTTACTAATGAATGATGTCTTAATGTAATTTATAAAGAGGTTTATCAGAGTTAATCAAGAGGATGAAATATGTTCGGTACAAAATTGAAAAATAAAAAAGAATCTGTTGCGGTGTTCGCATCACACAGCTTTCATTTACCACCCTAGTTCGAGTAAAAATTAGTTAATGCTCAAGTTGGGCTATTAATTAGAAAGTAAGTAAGTTATAATAAAAATTATAAACGGTACAACGTATACATTTAAAGCAAGTAATTGCCATACGTTGTTCCCACCCGTCTCATTTACGTTTTTCGTCACTCTCCATTACCTTCTACGGCTTGGTATATTAGATATTATACATACTATATTACTATATTATAATATATATTAGATATTATTTTTTCTAAAATCATTAGCTTCCTAACGGTATATTTTACATCTAAATTACTGCTCTCATTTCTCTAAATTTGTTTTCAACCTGATACAATTTTTCTCCTTCAGATAATTACCAAGTTCTTTCATAGTATATATTTATCCATTTTATCACTACTAAGAATGAGAGACGGTTAATTACTTCAAATAAACAACATTAAAGATACTTTACATGAGTCAATTTAATTCGGCATTTAAGCCCTGTCAGGCAGAATATTTATATGAGGATAATACCTGGCTGGTATGGCCTACCTGTTGAACATTTGATCGTTCATTGATATAGCGAATTGAATCAAATTCGTTTGAGCTGTTTTCGAGACAATAAGTAGTAAAAAAAAAATGTGTAAAATCAATGATGTTAAGTGGCACTTATCATCATCAGTGAGTCGATTTTAGTGAAAAATATGCAGTAATATCCCAGGCATATAAATTATTACCTTAATACGTAATTTCAGTTTGTTACAACTTATCGTTTTTGAGCTAGGCCGTTCACACACACACACACACACACATACACACACACACACACACACACACACACACACACACACACACACACACTAACACAGAACTCGTGTAATATATTATAATAATTGTATTAAAAAAAATTTAACTTTACAATTTTATAATATAAACATTTTTCATGTTTACGTTTTACAACTAGATTGTGCTATATATTTATTATATGTTCTAACAAATTGTCTAATAAATTTGTAGTATACTTTGTATTTTGCTACTCAATATAGTTAGGCAGCACCTCTTTGAAACTAAGATGTTATCCTTGATGCATTTACACATCCAATTTACTTTTAAAAATTTAAATCCTAGGTCATTTTAAAGTTATGCTGAGTTGAAATAGTGGGAACAGCTTGTTTATCAAGCATGATCCCTTGAGTCTCTGTGTAAACACGCAGGTTTATTCTTATTATTACCACTCTCTCTTTCTCGTCCTTTAAAGTTATAATTGTGTTCGTTAAAATGGCTAATTGTAAAAGATGGAATAAATCAGCTGGCCGAGATGACAAAGCTTATTTTAATTAATTAATTAGATTGTGTCATTTGTCAAAATCATTTCCATATAATGAGATAAAATGAACCCTTCTGAAACAGTTGGAGCTTTGAAAACATGGCAAGATTGATAAAAATATAAACCCTTCTAGAAGAGCAAAAATGCCAAGTAGAAAAAAAATCATTAAAAGATAATTCTTTAAAAATCAAAATTTCCGATCTTGATGGCCGCCTAAATTACACGGAGCAAAATCACGGCTCGTCCTCTGCAAAGGTTTTCGACCGAATAATCTTTGAGCCGCTTAAGGCCGTTTTGAGCCGTGACCAGTCGAAGATCCCAAATATTGGGCGTTGGAGGGCATGCAGTATACACGCCTTGTTCGGCCGGCGCCGGCCTTACGATGGGCCGTGCACTGGTGGATCGTCCACTATAACCGTTTTCGACCGAATAATCTTCTGGCCGTTTTGAGCTGTGGCCGACCGAACGATCTCAAATATAGAGAAAGCGTTGGAGCGCGAACACTGCACAGGCCCTACCGGCCGAGGCCGGCCGAAAACTGTTCAATCCCATCGAGCTGGGATTTTCCGGCCATGTTCAGCCGTCCAATGACGCAAAAGGAGTTTAGTCCAGGAGCGATAGTTTATTTTTTAAAATAAATTTCCACTTTGGTGTAATAATGTTAAAATATCTTTAGTAACTTGCCTAGGGTGAAACTAATAAAAAAAAGTACTTAACTCAAAAGCTAAACAATTAGTCCAGACACAATAGAGAAAATACATTAATTTTTTTAAAGAAATTTCCAATGGGCTTTCTTGACTTGATAATTATTAGAAAAATAGTAGAAACAAATTTTATACGTTTTACATAAAATCGGTATGTAGCAACCTGGTGAAAAAAATAAATCATAAAGCTGCCGAAAAGTGTTTTTTACGTTTAGAAAAACGATTTTTTTTTTTTTTTTTAGTAAAATAAAAATATAATAAGTTTTAGCGTTTAAAGAGACGGGAAAAATGAGTTTCAAACAATTGAAGCCAATCAACAAATTTTCACAAAAAAGCCTCTCAGGCTTTGAGCGCTGGAAAGTGTTCGAGGAACCCTTCCCCCACACTTCGTCACTTCCCCTCCTCTCCCTCGTCCCTAGTGGCCGTAGCAAGAAACAGCTCTACGTTCAAAGGCGCTTTTTAGGTATTTAATCTAGCCTCACATATATTTCGTGAAAATAGAATTGTAGAGAAACTCCTCGGGAACAAATAGCAATATGAAAAATTATTAATTATTATTAGTTATTAAAGAAAAGTTATTATTTTTTGTGCATAAAATTTTTATTGTAAATAGGCACTAACAAAATCCACAATTAAAGTCCCAAAACAATTTCCTGCGAAAATAAAAAGCTCTGTAATCAAATGTCCAAAAATTGCCATATTTCACGATTTTTAATATTTTTGCAAAAAGTTGTTGACCTATTTCAACTGTTTGAAACTCATATTTTCCTGTGCTAATACGTACTATTTTTATTTTTCTTAAAAAAAAAATCATATCTTAAACATGATTAAACCTCTTTTCTGCAGGTTTATGATGATTTTTTTCATCAGGTTGTTACATGCCGATTTTATTTACAGAGATGAGACTATTGAATTGCTTCATTAGATTCATCTTCGGAATCCCCAGGCGCTCCCATGTCTTCAGTTGGTATGCCGAGTTAAAGTTGCTTCAACCTGTTTTCCGACGGCAATACTTCCTAAGTATCTATCTTTTCCGAACCTTCAAAACCAAAAAGCCTCTTTATATTCTTGATTTGTTCACACCGTGTTCCACTGTACACTCCTTAAACACCAGATCCCAAGCTACAAACTTGTATATACCATTTCATAGAACTCTCTCTTTCAAAAGATCCTTTACCTTTCGAGCAACTTCATTTTGGAATTTCTTACCCAACTCCATTCGCAACTCCTCATCCTTAACCTCCTTCAAGCATCAATTATTTTTCCACCTCCTTAACTATCAATCTTCCGCATTTATGTAAGTACTATAGTACTATATATATATATATATATATATATATATATATATATATATATATATATATATCTTCAGTTCATGCTTATAGTCGTTGTTTATAGTTTTATGTTTATTATGTCTATTGTTTGTTAATTATTGTCTATTGTTAGTAGATAGGTGTACATATATATTTAATCATGATTTAAATGTCTGTAATTATTAAAATCTTCTTTATTTCATTTTATTATTTAACTTTTCTTAATTATTTACTCTATGTAAGCTAGACAAATAGTACAAGTACTGAACTTTTCTGTTATTCTAAGGGGACAAAAAATCCTAGAATAAAATTTATTTTCATTCATTCATTTAAAACATGTAAAATTTGTTTTTACTATTTTCCTCTTAATTATCACATCAAAAAAGCAATTTGGAAATTTATTTAACAAAATTAATATATTTTCTCTATCGCGCCTGATAGTTTCACCGGAGGCAAGTCAATAAAGAAATTTTAACATTATTACAGCTTAATAATATTTATAAGTACTAATTACAATTAAAGATAAATTACTTCATCTCTTTGATACTGTAATATAATATTTTTAAAAATTGACAATATCTTGAAATTTAACTTCCAATTAAAATAACGAAGCTCTTAATCACACACATGAACTTTTTTATTTTTTGGTCGTATATAATTGCTCTCGATTTCAGGTTTTGATTTCCTTCGTCTACCATTGATTTACAAGTTCATTTAATAATGATATGAAAAAAAGCACCTTAACGAAATGTTTTATTTTGTTGTTTTTTTACGTTCAAGTTAACTTTCACATAAGCAATATTTCCTCTTTGTCGCTATTGTTTGAAAAGGAAAGTTTAGAAATCTTTTAATAATTAGTTTAGGTAAAGATTCATTCGTTCTACCGCCTAATTATAGAAAAAATATGCTCAATGAAAATTATATTCAGTAATTATAAACCAACATAAATATGTACATCATATATATATATATATATATATATATATATATATATATATATATATATATATATATATATATATATATAGACACACATACATAAACATATATTCCTATATTATAAATTATGCATACATGTACCATACGTAGACTAATACGTGATTAATGAATACAAATACAACCTTCATAGCCATAATAGCAATGAAAATAAAACTTACTATACTTAGAGCTCAAAATAAAGCATATTATACGTAAAATGTAAAATAAAGCTGTTTTTGGACAGAGAAATAACAAGTTTTTAATTTTCAATTGTAAATTTATATTGAATTTCTATAATAATTTCAATTACCATGTAATATTTCCTATTACACATGTCCTCCACATCAATTTCGATTAATTTTTAAATAAGCTATTAGGCCAAATAGTAATTGACTGCCGCTCGTACGGTTCCCCTACCGATTGAAATCGGTTCTTCGTACGGTTCCTCTACCGGTTGAATTCGGTTCATCTGCCGATTCCATGTCCGACTGGCTGAAAACGGTTCTAGTAGACGCCCAGGCTTAGCGTTTAGATAGTTATCTAACTATCCACATCCTTTTGCAAATCTCCCTTTATCCAACAGTGTTAGGTTCCAATCCTTCCTCTCAGAACAGTCGCAGTGTGTTGTCGTCCCAAGTCAACCTCCATCCAAACCATTTCCTGTGGTGTCCCTCAGGGTTCGTATCTGTCTCCCACTATGTTTGCTATTTAGTATAAATATATATATATATATATATATATATATATATATATATATATATATATATATATAGGGTGTACCAGCGGACATGGATCACGCCATGTAGACTTCAGAATATTGGGCCAAGTTCTTCTATACACTCTCTAGTGCTTTTTAATATGAGACCATTTCAGGATATAATTATTGGAGTTATTATTACTTTATCTAAGTGATAAAGTGTTTTTAGTTCTAAGGCAAGCTCCTGGTACTTTCTTATTTTTTCAGCCCTTGTAGTGAATAAGTTGGAGTCATTTGGGACAGCTATGTCTATTATTCTGGCTATTTTATCTTTTTTGTGTATAATCAGAAAATCTGGTCGGTTATGTAATTTGCTCATCCCAGTAAACTTTTATATATGCATTTTTAACTAGTTTATCTGGGGTATAGCGATAGTATGGGACCTCATCATTGTCCAATAACCCCAATTTTTATATAAAATATAAAATCTCCCATGTAATGCTTTCGATTTCCATTCTTCCAGTCGTTCGCTGTTGGTAATAATGTTGGACGCAACTTCTTGAGAGACTAATTGCAAGGCAGTGTGCCCCCGGTCAAGACTGCATATTATTTTATGCAATGGCACCTCGCTTTGTTTGAAGTACTGTCCTAGGGCCATTTCTTGCTTTCGGCACGCCTCTTCAATGTTTGTGAGACCCCTCCCACCTTCCTTTCTAGGCAGATAAAGCCTTGCGATGGATGCAGTCGGATGCATGATAGGCTCACCCTATCATATTGGAGATAGATGGCCAGAGAGTGAGGATGGGTGAGGAGGTGACGTATTTAGGAGTGAAGATGAGGAGAAGATTCGACGTCACCCCTCACCTAGACTACCTGAAGGATAGGGTGACCCGGTCTATAAATGGCTTGTACAGGATTGGGGGTGCGTTCTGGGGCATCAGATACCCAGCTACAATGACCATTTACAAGGGCGTGGTCATGGGTATCTTGAGGTACGCATCCCCAGCATGGAGCCAACACCTCACGCAGTTGCAGAGGAAGAGACTGGCGACGATCCAGAGACTGGCTCTGCTTAGGGTCACTAAGACATACAGAACGGTGTCGCATGAGGCGGTGCAGGTGCTAGCCGGAGCGATGCCCCTAGACCTCGTCCTCAAGGAGGACAGAATAAAGTATAATGTGAAGAGGCAGGGGCTCGACGCGCTACCGGAGGGACTCCGTACCAGAATCGGCGAGAACCCCAACCAATGGAAGAAGATATTGAGGGAGGATACCATCGAGGAGTGGAATGGACGGTGGGTAGGGAGTCAGAAGGGAGCTACCCTAAGGAAGTTCTTCCCCACCGTCCAAGAAAGGCTGAAGGCAAGATGGGTCCTCCCTGATTACTGGGTCTCGCAGATGCTGACAGGGCATGGAGGTTTCCGGGGGAAACTACAGGAACATGGAAAGGACATAGACCCCCGGTGCCCCACCTGTGGAGTCCCTGAGACTGCAGAGCACGTGATCGTGTCCTGCACCGCAGTAGAAGGACACCGAGCCAGGTTGTCGAGAAGTACCGGGATCTTCGCCCTCGCCGAGTCGGACTTCCCCCGTCTGATGGAGGAACAGGTGTACCCCTTCTTCAAGGACTTCGTGTACGGGTGGAAGGAGGTTGTGGGTCCTGAGCACTTTACCTTGGGAAGGGCCAGACCACCCGACTTCGGCGAGCCTCATGATGGTTGATGCACCCTGGAGGAGATGGGATCCGGACGGATGCAGCGGACCGGGAAGGCTGGACCAGCTTCCGGACGGATGCAGCTTGAGACAGAATCCGGACGGATGCAGTGGACCAGGAGGGCTGGACCGGTATCCGGGCGGATCCGGAAAGATGGAGAGCGCCAGGATGGCTAGCCACGCCGCCCGGCAGAGGATAAGGTGCAGCCCTAAGGTACGCAACCGCTCACCGGGCTGCTCCACAGTAGCGGATAATAAGGTGCAGCCCTAAGGTGTGCACGCGCACCGGGCTGCACCATAGTAGCAGGATTCATTGTCCCCATAAATAAATGTAAAATAAGATATTAAATAAATGAGCAGTTTATTGGTGGTAGTGGCATACGCTTACCCCAGCGTAATACCCCACTGCCGCCACGACCCCGTATGACCGAAAGGTCGGGAAGGGGGAATAAAAAAAAAAAAAAAAAAAAAAAAAAAAAACGATGCAGTCGGATGATGCATTCTGGACCCAGCCATACTCGTTCGTATTAGTCTATCTAATTCTTGGAGAGATGTTGTAGACCATTTTAGGACTCTGAAGCTGTATGATATGGCTGGTATAACCCACGTATTTATAGCTTTTATTTTCGATCCTGAGGATAGATATGTTGCAAGGATAATCTTCAATCTCTTCTTTAATGATTCCATGAGGCTATTCTTTGCATCCTTCCTCGCAATTTTAACATGATGTTCTATCCCAAGATACTTGTACATTTCTTCTTTTTGAAGATGCTTAATCCGCAGTTCATCATCAAACATACTTTCAGAAATAACTGGTTTTCCTTTTATCACATGAAGAACAGCGCATTTCTCAATACCAAGCGACATCTGTATTGAATCACTAAACTGGATTACTGTTTTTATCATAGACTGTAACTGAGATTTATTCTTTGCATAAAGCTTCAAATTGTCCATTTAAAAGCTATGGCTGATTACTGCAGTTGATTCATTAAATTTTATTTTGTATCCGTTTCCTTCTCGATTTAATAAAATCGATAAAGGAGCCATCGCAAGACAAAACCAAAGGGGGCTGAGGCAATCTCCCTGGTATATACCTCTCGAAATTGTAATGTACTCCAAAGGGTCGGACAGCTGATCAGGTCCCATCCTCAATCTTGTATTCCAGCTGCTCATGAGTTTCCTCAGTAGATCTTTAACATGTGGATGTATTTTATAGATATCCAGGACTTTTAACAGCCAGCTGTGAGGGACTGAGTCAAATGCCTTTCTGTAATCAATCCATGCTAATGACAGATTTCTTTTATTTATGGTCGTTTGGCCTGCAATGAACGAGTCGATGATGAGTAATGCTTTACATCCCTGGGCTCCTTTCCTACAACCAAGTTGCTCGAGTGGGATCAAATTATTGGATCGCAGATGAAATTCAATTTTGCTTGTGAGAATGGAGGTTAAAATCTTATAAACTCCGTTAACGCAGATTATTGGTCGAAAGTCTTGCGGTTCCAATCGGTTTTCCTGTTTTTTAGGAATAAGTACTGTAATGCCCTGACAGAAATTTTTAGGAATATCTATCTGCCCTCTTATCATTTTTAGATAATTGGTCGCTAGTATTTCATGCAAATAGGTTAGATTTTTCAACCAGTAATTTTGAATTCTATCACTGCCTGATTATTATTATTATTATTTGTATTTTTAATTATTAGATAATAAAAATGCATAAATAAAACAAATAACCTGAAGCCCAATCACCCTTTTTTTGACGTTTGACACCTTATGCTGTTCTATTATTTATTATTGCCATTCTGATACTTAGTGTTATAAAATAAAAATAGATTCATTTCAAAGTGATTTTAATGCTCTACAATGTTAATTTCAATCGTTTTCTAAGAAATTGTTCCTTCACAGAAATTTGGAACTTTGTATAAAAACGGTGTTTTTCGCTCTCGGGGCGCATCGGATCAAAATAGTACCCGATTTGAATTCGTCTTAAAATTTTATTTCCCATCAGAATCTGTAAAAAAAAAAAATTACCCCATTCCATTCGAAATTTCAGAGTTAGTTGCGCTGTAGAAGAACTGGAGAAGGTTACGGGGACGGTAATATCATAAAAAGATACTTGACAATTCATAACAAAGACCAACCGAGTTTCATCTCGTTATTCCAAATACTCTGGATTCTAAAGGGGGTGATCCATGTCCGATGGGACACCCTGTATGTATGTATGTATGTATATATATATATATATATATATATATATATATATATATATATATATATATATATATATATATATATATATATATATATATTTATTATAATATTAATATAAATAGCAAACAGAGTGAGAGACAGAGACGAAACCCAAATCTATCCTTACGATTTCCAATACCTGTCCTTCCCGACCTACTTATCAGCCACAAAAAAGCTTCAAGAGGACTTGAATGGAATTACTTACTGTGCTTTTGTTAACTAGCTGAAGTTAAATGCAGAGAAAACAAGAGCAATTATGATTAGTTCCCTTCATCTCTTTAGAACTGTTCCTCATATCCCAAACTTGTTCCTGAATTATAATCCCATAAAATTCCATCCAACCATAAAAAAAAACCTTGGAATCACCTTTACCAAACTCTTTCCTGGAAAAACCAGGTCTTCGATATCTTCCGTCGTACCTTTTACACTTTAAAGCAACTAAATTACCTTCATCACCTATTTCCATTTGAAACCTGTAGGCTCCTGGTTCCTCCTTAAAATCTCCTCACTTTGACTACTGTTATACTACCGGTGTACGGAGGCGTCTCTGGGGACCTTGAGACAAAAATAAAATGTTTGATAAATTGTCTCCTATTTTATGAAGAGCTGAAGAAGCTTTACCCTTCCCACCGACAGAAGTATATCCTGGCATCCTTTCTCTACTACGTTATCCAAACTCGCCGACCATCATTGACCTTCGACCTCCTTCAATTCAAATCCACTGTCCATTCCCGCCGTACCTGTTCGACCTTCAGATTTATTTATAGCGGCCCACCTATCCTTTGCTTTCGACAGACCTTGTCTAATCCAATCCCTATCCTTATGGAATTCAATTCATTCTTCCATCCGTCGCTCCAATATCCTTTCCACCTTCAAATCCTGCTTATTCAATCACTTCCTATCCATCCAGTTCCAAAAGAATTGTAAACAGAGTTTCTTTCATTTCAATCAAAATTTTCAAATATGTACTAATAGATTCTGTATGTCGAAGAAATGAGAAATGTTATACCACATGCGCAAATAAACAAAATCCGTTACACAAACACTTCGCATCAAAACACTAGTTGTTAAACTTGTGAGGGTGAGGGGAGCGCCTGTGAATTTGAAGTGAGTCACTATCATGGTAACACTACGTAGGCGGGGAAAGTTGGAAGGTAACAGTTGGTATTGGAGAGAGACCGGCTCTCATTTGTTTGTATGGGCCACAAATTTTCTGTCCGAAGACTGACCACTGTAGAGAATCCTGGTACAACTTAAAAATAGTGACGCATTATCAGAAGCTCCTGCCGGAGTAACCCGGAGGTCGACGTACTAGCACTTTCTAGCGCCATTAGTACTAACTGCTTCGCAATCAATTGTAACATTCGTATTCATTGGAATTATTGAAATTACTAACGATTTAATAATATATTATTTAAAATAATTAGTGCTATCGACTTCCGCTCACTACGTCCGCCCAAGAGATAAACAAAACACCAACGGATCCTTTTCAGTTGAAGTCGAGGAACCTTACCGTAATTTCATTTATTACTGCTTTAACTAGGTAGATCACAGCTGTCGATTTCCGCTCGCTGCGCTCGCTTAAGAGATATACAAATCCCCAAAAGTTCCTTTTCAGTTGAGGTAGAGCCCTTACGTAATTTAAATTATTACTACAACTTCTCCAGGTCACCGGAAGTCGATAACACCAATAATTTTAAATATTATCTAATTAAAGCATTAATAATTCCAGTGAATACGAATTTACAATTGAATTCAAAACAGTTAGTTAGCACAAATGGCGGTAGAGAGTGCTAGTACGGCGACCATGGGATGACTTCGGCAGGAGCCACTGACAATGCGTCGCGATCGTAAAGTTGTACTAGAGTCCTTGCTTATTGTTATACCATCACAGCCAGTACGTTCTTTATCCCTCTATATTACTCACACTCACATTCCATGGAATAGTTCAAACTTTTGTTCACCTTCTGATCAATCGGGAATGAGAGTTCAGTCGATTCTTAATGATCGATTGTTAGGCTCAGAGCTGAGAAAAAATTATCTACAGACAACAGCTAAAGGATGAAATCATCTATCATTCGATGTGGCGTATAAAGATAACAGCATCATCCGTAATTCGCAAATAACCAATAATTCAGATTTATCTGTCATCTTTTATCTTAGATTATTATTCGAATTCGACGAATGAAATTACAAATCATTCCACAAATAAATATCACTCAAAAAGTTATTCAATTCGCAAATAAAAGCAATTAAAAGTTGTATTTGAAGAAATATTGGTAGCATATAAATGCTATCGACTTTAAGGCCACGTTCTAAAGTATCGATTTATTCCCAGAGCTCACATATCGATTTATTTAAACGTTTCTGATTTCTTCGATATTAAGGTCCAACTTCATGTTTTCGGGGTCTCAGTATTTCAAAATACGATCGATTTTAAGATCACGCGTCACCGATATGCCAATATCATACCTCAATATCAGCTAAATCCTAAAGGTTAAAAGAAATCAATACTTAATTGAGCGATCTCAAAGCCAATTGCATTTTAAAAACTGCAACCCCGAATACATAATAGCGGACCTCAATATCGAATAAATCCAAAAATTTAAAATAAATCGATACTTAATCGCATAATTAACAAATGGTGGCTGGTGTCCCGGTTCGAGCGCCAATTAACAAATTGGATGGTGGCCAGTGTTGTCCAGTTGGCAGCACCAGCTAACAGAGTCGATGAATGTAAGCCTTAGAAAATACTTTATTGGTTAATGGTACTGAGTTACACGGCTTAAACTAGAGACCTGATGACAGGGTCGACTGGTCCATGGACCAGCGACTGCTAGACAAAAGATGTAACGTACTATACTAGAGACAGAGTTACATTACCATTAGACTTAATGCTGCAATTGTCATTTAATTATCATTCTCTTGCATTATTTGAGATAGGTTTTATACATGCAAAAGAGGAGGGGATGTTTAGAGATATAATATTTGTTGGCATGCTGACAAGAAGGAAGTAAAGCAACAACTTTCTGGTTTATAAATTCTATTTGACAACTATAACATTCTGGGTCAAAACCCATGTGATAACTCCTCCCACCTTTATAAAGAAAGCGAATTCCCTTGAGCTTTTTTAAGTATTAAGTAGGTATTTAGGTAGGACATAGCTCTTGCATAAAATTATGCGGGATAAACAAGCACTGTGGATAGTATAGGTTCATTTGGAATGGGATTTATCCCTCAACTGGCAACATACGTCTGTGAGACGCACCTGTTTGCTAATAGGAACGTCGCTGACGGCAGCGCTGCTAGTTTTCTTCCTCCTTCAGTGTATTATTTGTCGGCATGGATGCAATATCGTTCCCCGTCATTTCAGGTTCATACTTTTTGTAACTTCTAGATGATTTTCATTTGAATGTACGACCTCTTAGAGACGTATATTACAAATAGTGTAATACATTTTATTCGTCTTCTGGGCGTATTTTACTATTAGTGGTGTAATTTGTACATGTCTGGGGGACGGGTATTACCAGTAACGTAACTTCTTATTATTTCACAGGTTTTTTATGTTTGCAAAACATTTTTTTTTCTTCTCCACACCTCTGCACGAGCCAGTCTTTCGCTCTATTTCTCTCCCTTTCCCCCTTTTCACTGCCTTCTTTACGGTTCGTTCCCGATCCACGTGACTTAGTGGCGAATGGGAGTCCCGCTGACTATTAGTAGCCACTTCTACTTCTCATTTGTGCGGTTTATTAGTTATTAATAGGGGTCTATTAGTTATTTTTGTGTTTTTTTCAGCAATGTTTTCCGCCAGAACGAAAAAAATTATGGCCATGGTATCTCTCCCTGAGGAAGAAAAGACAAGTGACAAAGACGTTGATTCAGACGATTTCTTTAATGAAGATGACACTGTCGAACGTTCTGAACACGACACGGACTCTGAGGAAGACCTGTAACTTTTAGAGGACGAGAACATTGAAGGAGAAGAGTCCCATTCTCATTGCGACAGGAGGAACAAGTAGCATTGAAGAAGGCAGAGACACACCGGAAGACATTGGAGATTCGGGTGGTGAACAGCAGATTACAATACTGGCTAATAAGCCACATCTTATTTTCAAAGTTTTAGTCAATTTTGGTTACATTTTCTATTCACATAAAGGGACTATAATACAACATAATTACAATAAACAAATGGTAGAATTAGCAGATAATTAAATACAATGAGTACACATATAAGAAATAATGATACATTTAAATCAATTTAAACTTTCTAATATCCAACATATTAGACATATATAACTTATAATAACTTATTTTTATTTACCAGGTTTAGTTTATCAGAAAACGTTATGTCAAATTCATTTTATATTATTAGTAATTATTTTTTAGCTTTCTATTATAAGCTTCTAATAGATAAATGATTTAATTACACATATAACAACTCTAATATATAAAAAGAATTCGACATAACGTTTACTCATAAAATAAACCTGGGAAATAAAAATAAGTACACACACATATATAGTATATATATATATATATATATATATATATATATATATATATATATATATATATATATATATATATATATATTATATATATATAAATTCGAAAAATTCAAATAGGGCATCATTACTGAGGCATTCCATAAATAAAAATTACAGTAATTAATTTCTTTAATAGACATTATTTTAGTTATTAATAACATTTTTTTAAATTAATTTAATAGTTAAATTGAGTAATAACTATATAAGGGTTGTGAATTTTGTTTCTTATAAGAAAGTTTATTTAGTTCTTGTGTATTATTTGAAAAGTAACAAAAATCTGCGGTAGGCAAAGAGCTTTTGCAAAAATCTGTTACAGACATTATTTTTTGTACTTTGATCTTATTTTTATTTAATATTTTTTTTTGCTGAATAAATATTTCTTAACTAAAATTTGTATTTAGGTATTTTATTCGGGAAACGATATTGCCTCTTTACCGACAAAGAATACACTGCAGAGGGGAGATACTAGCAGCGCTGTGATCAGTGACGGGCATATTAGCAAACAGGTGCGTCTCACAGACGTATGTTGAAAGTTGAGGAGTGAATCCCATTCCAAATGAACCTACACTATCCACAGTACTTTTTTATCCTGCATAATTTGATGCAAGAGCTATGTCCTGCCTAAATACCTACTTAATACTTGAAAAATCTCAAGGAAATTCGCTTTTATTTATAAAGGTGGGTGGAGTTGTCACATGTTTTTTGACCCAGGAGGTTATAGTTGTGAAATAGGGTTTATAACCCAGGAAGTTGTTGCTTTACTTCCTGCTTGTCAGCATGTCAACAAATGTTATATCCCTATACATCCCCTCCTCTTTTGTGTGTATAAAACCTATCTCAAATAATGCAAGAGAATGATAATTGTAATGACGATTGTAGCATTAAGTCTAATGGTAACGAAACTCTGTCTCTAGTATAGTACGTTATGTCTTTTGTCTAGCAGTTGCTGATCCATGGTCGTCAACCCTGTCATCAGATCTCTAGTTTAAGTCATGCAGCTCAATACCATCAACTAATAAAGTATTTTTTTTTTTTTTTTTTTTTTTGGCTTACATTCATCGACTCTGTTACCTTTATTTTCCGATTTTTCCATTACTGCTCCCCTTAGTCTTAATAGTTTGGTCTGTTTAATTCTCGTTTGGGGGCACAAATCCCAATTAATAGAAATACCAGTGTTTTTAAGCAAACGAACATAATTCATTACTTGATTCATCTCATTTATTGTTCTAAATTGCACCAGTAAAGGTCAATTATTTTAAATCCGATGAACCTAAAAGGTAAGCTACCTTGATTGAATTTTTTTCTTCAGTCTTTAATACCTTATCACACAGTCTCCTCAGCATCTGTACTCTCTGACAAGTTTAGACCTCGGAAGATGAATTTTTTATTTCGTAACTTGTTTTGAATAAATTCCAATCTCTGTGTTACAGTTCCGTATTATTTTCTAAGTATTTTTATTTCTTGTTTAGTGTTTTCCAAAATAAATTCGTTCATTTGCTTTTCTAGTTCATTTATATCAGCTTTAGTTGCCAGAACTGAAAATTTAGTTTCTAATTTGGAACATGATATAACTAATGTAATAAAAAATAGTAAACAATTAGCGGAAACATTTAAAAAAGATGTTGAGTTATTAAATAAAAATAATGAAAAGATGAATCAAGTTATTGACACAATGGACAGAATACAAATAATACTGTATTTCAATGAGCTGTATAATGCTCTCATCTATTTAACCATTAAAGTAATCGGCATAGATAATTCTTTAGAACTGTGTAGAATGTGAATTTCCCACTCTGACATAATTAAACAGACATATATATTGATGATAAAACCTTTATTTCAAACGATTTTGAAACAATTTGTTTATCAAGCAAAATCTCTAGTACAATTAGGCAAAATATCATTCATTATATAGTAAAAATTCCAAAATTATCTAAAATCTTTAATATAATCTATCTTTTACGAGTCCCTATTAAAGACAATAATCAAGTTATAACTATTATTGTTAAGCTTGGCCTAATATTATATAACGTACATGAAATATTTTCTGGGAATTGTACATTTCTTAAAGATAATTATTATTGTACAAACCATAGAATAGTTAATGATACTTGTATTCTGAATGCCTTAAGAAATAATCTCTCTAACTGTATTTCTACCAACATTCTTAATATTTCTCCTTTTATTAAATATTTAGATATTATAGACGCTTATGTAACTTTTGATATATCCTATGTTGTATTGTCTAGCTATGGAACAATTCCTGTAAATTTGCCAACCACTTCTATTATTAAGTTAGAAAGTAAGGAAATAATTGTAAACCATACCAGGAAATTTGATATTAACTCCAATACCTTATCTATTAATCATAAATTAACTAACCTTAAGAAATTAAATATTACATTTGATAAAATAGATTTACCTGTAATCTTGCACGAAGAATTTGAAACATTAGACACTATTGATAATCCCATATTGTATTCCACTCCATTATTACATATATATCGCTATATCTTATTTTATTATAATCCACATACTCCAAATTCACTATATGATAGTAAAATATTGTAAGCAAAAAACCTTTCCTAGCCCACCTATAAATTTCTCTCTTATTGTACAGAATGTGAATATGTTCTCCCAGAGTTCGAATCTTCAGAAGGGAAGAGCTATGAACTCATCCAGTCCTCAGCAACTCCTTAGTCAGCAGTATGATGGTTCTAGTGTTTAAATCCCCCAGATCTAGAGCATCCCATTCATTACAGTCTACTTATTCATGCTTGTAGCTTCCTATAGTTGTGTCGTTAGTTCAGTATTGTAAGTTTTCCTTAAATGAACTTTTAAAAAAAGTGATTTAGTGTGTCCAGTTATTTAATTGAATAAATCCAAAACGTTAAAATAAATCGCTGCTCCATTGTGCGATCTCAAAACCCATTTCGTTTTAAAAAACTGCGACCCCGAAAGCATTAAATTGGACCTCAATATCGAAGAATTAAAAATCATAAATAAACCGTAATATGAGCGCGGGATCTTAAAATCGATAGTTTTCAAAAACTACGTCACCGAAAACCTAATAGTGGACTTCAATATCGAACAAAACAGAAAAGTTTAAATAATTCGATATGTGAGCGCTGGATCCCAAAATCGATATTTTTTTAAAAACTACGTCGCCAATTACCCAATAATGGACCTCAATATCGAATAAATCCGAAATGTTAAAATAAATTGGTACTTAATTGCGCGATCTCAAAATCGATTGTATTTTCAAAAACTGCGACCCCGAAAACATAAAAATGGACCTCAATATCAAAGAAATCAGAAAAGATAAAATAAATCGTTATTTGAGCGTGGAATCTTAAAATCAATCGTGTTTTCAAAAACTGTGACCCCGAAAACATAATATTGGACCTCAATATCGAAGAAGTCAGAAAATTATAAATAAATTGATATATAAAGGGGGAATTTTAAAATCGATTGCATTTTCAAAAACTGCTACCCCGAAACATAACAAAACTGCGACCTCGAAAACATAATATTGGACCTCAATATCGAATAAATCCGTGAAGCTAAAATAAATCGGTACTTAATCCAGCGATTTTAAAATTGATAGTAATTACTGCATAACGTAAGGTTACCAATTTATTTTAAATAAACGTAAGTGTACTCGTTTAAAATAACTCAGTATGTTTTGATTTATTATTTTCAATAATGAATCTTTGCAACTGACAAAGTAAAAAAAAATACTACCCCTTCCTCCCCTCAAAATTTGAGATTTTACGTTTCAAGATACGCAGAATTAATAAAAATGCAGTTTTTCAAAACGGATAACAGATAAAAAATAATGAATAACGAATAACTTGAAGTTTATTCGAATAGCGTTTGATGTGTTCACAGATGAAATTATTATTCGAATAACGAATACAAATTTATCCGTCATCCGTCATCCGAATAAAAGTTTAATCGAATAATGCCGAGCTCTGGTTAGACTATCGACAGTACATAGAGGCATTTGTGTTACAGTGGCGGAGTCAGAGTCTGGAGCCGTCATTGTGCAACCTGGAGCTAATGTTAATGTCTGCGGCGTTGGACTGTATGTTGTAACTTCGGGCCTTTTAGTGGGGAGTTTAGTGTGGCCCAATATATAAAATGGATACTGATTATCCCCTATGATTAGTTTTAAAACCCTTCTATTTGAGTATTATTATTTATGTATATTATTACTAATTATATAAGTTATAATATAGTATATTAGATAATAATTATATAAGTTGGAATTTATTGCAGTGTTTTTTATAGTAGTGCGCAAATATTGTATAGCTTATAATTTATTATGTAGAGTAATTTATACCCGTTATATTGCACCAAGTATAGTTAGTTATTCCAAGTTTTGTTCCTTCATCCTGGCATCCCCTTACAATATTACCTCAATAAAAACTTCATTATCATGAAGGTAACCAGTCAAATTTAAAAAAATTTACTAACCATGTCGAGACCTTGTAAATTTAGTCACCAATTGTTGAGGTGAGGATGATAGGAGGTATCAGAAGGCCTCGAAAAATGCGTGATTATTTGGAGTAGCTGCACAGGTTAAGGAAAGGTTTGAGATAGATTAATTGGATGTGTGGAAGGAACAACCAACGAACCACACGTTATCAGCGAGCTAAGGGTATTTGCCTTAGAACATTGCAGAATGGTTACCATAAAAGGAGGGTATTAGCCTCTACACTTAGTTGGGGGTAAAGAAAAAAGCGAGGGGTAGCTACGAGTCCTCAGACCCTGTATGTAGGAATATCTCAAACGGAGGGTATTCGCCTCCTGACTAAGTGGGAGGTTGAGATACAAGCGAGGAGTATTAGCCTCGTGACGCTGTGCAAAGAATAGAAAGAGAAGGAAAGAAATTAGAAGCCATGTGCAGTAGTAGACAGAGACGTTTTGATTTACTTGTACGGTCAGCTCGAGAGAGACTGGGAGAGGAACTTCGTACCATTAAATCAAACATGGACATTGAGAGGTGATTCTATTAATATGTAAAGAGAATATAATATAAAATTATTCCAAAAATTTAAATTTTCTTTTTCTATAGGGGGGAGGCGACCCCTGCGCTCCCCCTTCCCCGACCGTCAATGGTCGGGGATTTATGGCCTCTTATTTAGTACCAGGGCCCGGTCTAGAGATATGTAGGCTCAGCCATCAAGAAGTAAATCAGGTATAAAAAATCAAGGAATGTATCGTTGGCCATTACCTATTTCAAAACAATGTGCATACTGAAAGAAAGGTAATGGAAATTAGAAGTTAAAGTTTCTGTTCAAATTATAAAATTTTATCAAAACTAGATAAAAAATAAATAAAATATTTACTAAAAATTATATTGATTATAATATATAATTAATTATATAGATATACAAATTATATAATATATATATATATATATATATATATATATATATATATATATATATATATATATATAACCAAAAATTGACATATATTTATATTTCAAATTTAAAAATATAACACTTGAATAAATGAGAATAATAATCAAATAAATATTATGAAAGCTCCAACAATGACCGAGGGAACGGAAATGACCGGGTGAACTAAGAGACCGGGTGAACTAAAGGACCGATTGAATTAAAGAAACGATTGAACTAAAAGTACCCAGTGAACTATTGAACTAAGAGACCGGGTGCACTAGTGAAATATAGTTCACTGAACGAAGACCGATACGAACTAGTTCCTTTTACTGATGTATGCATTCAGTACTGTTCGCGAAAAAATTGAAAAAAAATTTTCCGAACTTTTAGAGTTCTTCTCTCATCCAAATAAGCATACACCATCATATCTGATATGTCAACACCTCCCTTAAATTTATTGTAATTATCTATGATCACTGGTTTTTCTACTTCTCTTGCTGGTTCCTTCTTTGGATTGTAGTTGTTTTATTTTGGGCAATTCTATGTATTGATAAAAGTAAAACATTCTTTCTCTGCGATTTTTTTTCTCGGTACGCTAATAATAATATATCCCTATTTCGGAAATACTTTCATTGGCCAACTTTTAATTTCTGTTTTAGATGCGGAAGAATTTACTTATTTTCTGTTACTGCGTAATACACCAGTCAATAATTTGTTTTTCTGTAATAGAGATCTTGCTAATGCTATGCTTGTAAAAAAAAATTCAGTTACTACATGACATCCCTTCACTACATAATTACCCGTAGTAACCCTCCGTCGGACGCTAAGGTTTTCATAAAGTGAACAGGTTCTAGCTGTACTTTGGACGTATGCAATTTGTGCTGTGTTTCTCATCCCTAACGATGATTATATTGGTCAGAATTATATGATTAAATTATAATTAAGTCAGAACTACTTATGTTATTTCTAAAAAAAAATTTTAAAAAAGTTTATATAAACATTTATTTAAAAAAAATGTGTATTCAGTGACAAAATATGTATTATTTCTACAACTAATTAAATTAATTTTAAATCATCAAATAATTTATATAATATTAGGTTGTATTAGGCTTTTCTATTATATTTTGCAATAATAATTATACAATTATAGATTAATTATAAAAGTATATAGTAATTAAATTATATAATCATTTAAAAATTTAAATATTAAACTATATATAATTAAATTATATATCTATTATATAATTATATAATAAATATATAATTATATTTTGATTTTTTACAGTTACTATATTTTATATTATTAGGTTGTATTAGGCTATTTTATATTATTGAGGCTATTTTTTATACAATTGCAAATACGTATACAAATTTATATTTTATCAAGAGGTACGTGGGTAACTAAATAAAATAAATAATTAATCAATAATTTGAGATAAATAACTCAAATTCGTTGAATAATCTAAAATAAGTTTAAATAATCCATAGGTTTCGAATTGTTCGGTGGCATATGTATAAGACCGGAGGTTCCAAAAGCAATGGGCGAGGATTAAAGTCAATCATTTATCTAGGTAACTTGGAGGAAATTCACCGAAAAATCTTCTGAATCACTATTATTCTCCTCAAGTAGAGGTTCTTCTTCAATACTTTCACTATCACTTATTCTAAGAGGATGCCGATTTGTTGGCGCCAGTAATGGTTTATCATCGTCAATACTTCTTCAATTATTTGCAACCCGTCAATGAAGTGAACTGATTTTGCATCATCCATAACGGGGGTGACGTTTTTCGAACACTGGCTGCTAACACGCTATTTACAAATTTAGTGGTAAGACTAAAATATTACCGTGTCGATGTAAGATTTTCGATATTAGGAGCATTCTATTCTAGCAGTTATCTATATCCTTTTATTTTTTTCGCTCTAGCTTAAACGCAATATTATAGTACATAATATAGCAAAAAGTTAAATCCATAAACAATTTTTTCAGTTGCCTTGCAACGAAATTAGACTATTTATAACGCTTTATAAATTTATTTTGAGACAGTGTTCTCTTGGAATGTGAATAGTAAGAAGCCATCACATACGTAATGATATATCTTCGTTTGTCATTAAAAGGGCTAAAATAATTTCATGCCAAAAATTTCTGACCTATTTGTTAACTTAGCTGGGACCTCTTTGTTCTTCATTACTGAACGACTTAATATTTAAAACTAGTGTTCAAATTAATTTTATCTTCTAAACTTAAATTATATTTTGAAAATGGAAAGTATTAATGATCGTTTCGGAGACATTTCATTTGATGCCGGACCCATTCAATGCAAAGAACGAAAGTTGATACATTTTTTAGATCCTGATATTATTCCTAAGATTGAACATCGTTTTGAAGAATATGAAAAAGTATCATTATCTTTTTTATTTTTTGATGATGTTCGCTCTTGCTTAAACATTTGTGAAAAATGTGTAAATAATTGTAACTATAATTTTATGTCTGACAATTCACTTGAGAAATACTCTAATTGGGATGAGAAGCTTATTGAGTGCATTTTTTCTGTGCAACATATTTTACTCTTACTGAAGCTCGGGATAGAAAAATATGATGCTGAAATATTTAAAAGGCCAAAATTTGTTGCTAAACATCGATCACTACTATATAAAATTTGTGAAAATTTATCTAATGCAGAAACTTTACAATTGATGGAGTCCATACCTTCCATATCACCTGAAAAATATCTTGAAATATTTATTTTAAAAATTCTTTCATCAGATAATGGTCTGGAAAATCTTATGTTGTCATTGTCTTCATTAAATAATTCTGTTATTAATAGCTTTCTGGAAGAGTTGATGGAAGACTCCTATATCAAAAACCGTATTAAAGGAATTCAAAAATCGGATTTATTACCTAAATCAGTGAATTTTTCTGATGATGGAATCTATCCCATTAAGGATCTAAAGAATGTTGGGCTTTGTTTTATTATAAATGAAGTTAATTTCAAAGTAAGTATTTTTTTCATTTTTTTATTTTTTTTTATTTTAGAGGCCCTAATGATATTACGGAAAATAAAGGTTTGCAGTATATTTTATAAATACATATATTTATCATTGTATTAGCATTTTCCCTTAATTTGTATCGAATTCTGTACTTCAAAAACTATTCTTAGCCATATATAGAATGAAGAAATTGCTTACAAGTAATTAATATTATTAGAAAAAGCATGTATTACTTAGTATTATTAAATTATATTTATTAGTGCAACTTGTACAGAGGTTTAATATACGGAAATCCAAAGTGAATTATGGAGTGAGGGATTAAAATGTTGAGAAATTATAAAATATATATTTTGATTTTATTTTGTGTTAGATAAAATAAAATTTTATTAAAAATATGTTTTGTATGATTGTTAATTTATTTCTTTAGTTAGATCTTATTTATAATTGATACCATTATCAAAGCTCCTGTTATCTCCAAGTATCAATTTCCGTATTTTTTTTATTATTCACATCTAAATACTTCCTTATATTTAGTATATGAAAAATAAGATTTTATTAGTTTCAAATTAGTTATTTAGGTACTGTATGCTTTATTTCAGAAAGTAATCAGGGCAGAGTTGTTACTCTTTAGGGTTATCCCATTCATCTGGGTTATTAGTGAGTGTTAAGATTATTATAGTTTAGGTAAACGACTGCTTTTGTTTTCGCTCTATTAAGAAATATACAAATATTAATGCGTAAAGTGTCCAATATTAAGCATAAAGCATCTTTATTAGTATTTAATGCTGGTTCTTGTTTTCTTATTAATAATAGTTAAACAAATAATCAAATTCTCTTGTGTCTTCCGATCAATAAAACATATTTGTTTAGTGTGCAAATGCTTTCGGCATTATTGCCAATATTAAGTGCTGATTATATAGATGATTAGAGCTGGGCTAGACCTTGTACTAATGCATGACTAAAATTATCATACCATCCTGAAAGAAATGATATTTTTGCTTAGTATAATGGCTCGTATTTTGACATTTTAAGGATTATATGCTTAATTTTTATAATGAGATTTTTCTTAATCACAGTTTTATCTTTGTAATAATTGTTTTTTTTTTCGTCAACATTCCTTAAGTTAGCCTGTTAGTCTTAATCTAGGCCCAACAGACATAGTCAAAAAATCATTTTCTTGCTATGACTACTCCTGGGGATCCCCCTCCTTTCAAGAGTGTGACTATGTCTTTTGTAATGACAGAAATAGTGTTTTGGAAGTTTTCAAAGTGATAACTTGGGTGTGCCATCAGTTATATACTCAATTACCAGATATCTCAAACCTAGGTTACTGTTAACGGTATGCAAACGGTAGGTCTACTGAACCTAGTTCATCATTTCACTATAATAGGTTTTCTAGACCTAGTTTACCAATTCATTTTTCAGATAAAGGGAAAGCATATTTATTAGACTTTGTTCTCATAAAAATAGTTGCATCTGGATTAATTTTTTCCAATAAAAATTTTTAATGATAAATCAATTTTTTTAAGTTCTAATGAAGATATTTAAAATATCTTATTTTTTAAAACGTATAAAGAATAGTGATAGAAGTTTTTATGGAACTCATCAATAATTGGATTGTGAAATAAAATATATTCTACGTATTTTTTTTTCATGTTATAAAAATGTGTTATATATTTTGAAGCCAGAAATCAGTTAGCTCAAATATGATGGCTGAAGTTGATGGCCGAACCAGGAGTGGCCACGGATCATCCAGTCAGAAATCTGATACAGATCTGAAGATAAATTGCAAAAAAATAAAGTATTGCTCAAACTGTGATTACAAAAAGTAGAGGAAGGCTGGATATAAGAGTAACAAATGTGATAAACCAATCTGCCAGAAATGCTCAAGAAAAATTCAGCGCTGTGTCTAAATTAATACACAAGCAGAATTGTATATCACATTTGAATCATTTATATGCAAAATATTTGTTTGGAAAATGAATGTCCTTTTTTATTAAATCCATTTAATTACTGATTTTTTTTTTCATTTTAATGTAGGTTTCCTTTTATGATGTATTTATTTTATAATTTAAATAAAAAACTATCTATTTTTCAAAAATGTGTGTTTAAAACCTCAATCATATCCTTGACATTTCAGTCTAGGTTTAACCTACCTTATCAATATAGTCTTCTATAAAAGGTTATGACTAACAGGTTAAGCTCCATCTTCAGTTAAACATTTTCTGGAAATAGAATATTATAAAAGTTTATGATGAAATAAATAATCGGAATGCAGTCAACATAGTATACTATGTTGTAAAAGTTAATGCATATTTTAATTTTTATTTTGTTAGTGTTTCATCCTTAAAAATGATATGTGATTATTATATAAGATTGACTCTTGTATAATGCATCCTGAAGGCTCCTGACCCTTCCCTAAAGACCAAAGAATCCAGATGCATCCTTACCTCCAAAAAACGCTTAACAGAAGTTTGGCTCAAAGAGTGGGGATAAAATAGAGCCAGAGTGCTTAAAAAATCTTATTTACTCTATGCCAAAATGCCTTTATACAGTTACTGATACAAATGAATTTCGGTACTTACGCACTAAACGGTCGACCATTGTTGTAGGTTATAACCTACGCTATTAATCTTACCACTTTAATTACACTTTAATTGGATCACAACTATTGATTGCCACTCAAGAGATAAACAAACCCCCAGCAGTTCCTTTTCAGTCTTGGCATAAATTCCAGGGACCAAAACAAACTGTTAACTTCTATTATAAAAAAAAATATAACTTTTATTTTTATTTTGGTGGGATAAAAGTTTCATTATAATATAAAACTTTTTTATATCAAACCTTTTCATAAAAGTTTTCTTAAAACTTTTATTCTTCAAACTTTAAAATAAAAAGTTTTATCATTGCTGTTATTTTCAAACTTTGTGGACAAATTATTTTAATAAAAAAAGTAAATTTTTTATAAACATTTATTTATTTCAAACAATGAACAATGAAACACTTTAAGATATTAATGCATTTTTTTATCATAACATTTTAGTTTAATTTTATTAATAATATTTTCTGTAGAATGTCACTTCCCAAGGATATTATCTTTTATTTCTTGAAACTTTTAATACATCCCAATAAAATAAAAGTTAAGATAAAACTTAAAAAAAAAAAAAAAAACAGATTTTATTTAAAAGGTTTTTAGAAAACTTTTATAGACAAAACTATTAATTAAAACTTTTGAAAAAAAAAGAGTTTTGGTGAAACTTATTGTGAAAGGTGAATAATTGTTTTGTCCTTGCTAAATTTGAATAAATACGAATCAGTTTTTGGTGTCAGACTATAATCTCAATGTTTGGCCTACCATTTAGTATGGAAGTACCTGAATTTCATACAAAATACGGATTGTTAAAAAATTAATTTGTATTATTAAACATTTTTTCTTAAAGAAGTGAGATTTCATTTAATTTTCTTTATGTTCGTTAACATGTTGAAATACAAGGACATTGCATTAAAAAAAATCGGACTCACCGTTTTCTTATAATTGGCTGTGCTCATATGATCATGCTCAGGCTTTCCCAGGATGATTTATTTAGTGGTGAAAGGAAGTTTTTAATTTGGGAATTTTGCTATTTAAACACATTTTTAACATAATCTATAGTTTATATTAACTTATATAATTACTACAACTGATTTACAAAAAAGGTAATGATTTCATTCAGAACTCCTAATTATATTCTATGGAACCTCCCAGAAAAAATAAGGGACTTTTTGCAGTAGATGTACACATTCTTTTTGTAGGATTCTATAGCACATCGGTGACGATTTCTTTCAATTATAGAAGAGTCGAATTTGATTCTGTCATACCTTATGTCTTCACTGATTCAGCCATATCGATGATTGGGATGGATCGTCACGGTTTTAGTCACAAGTCAATAATGACATATCTTTCAGAAGGACTGCGAAGGCAAAATTGATTAAAATATGGGTGGGGCCTAGGGTATCCTTTTAGAGGGTTAAAAGAGAAGTATATGCAACTACTTTTGAAACATATTTTTTTCTTACTTATTTATTTATGAAGTGATCTAGTTGATTATTAGTTTTAGTTTATTGACTTTGTAAATAAAAAAGTTAGCAAGTCTCCTTAGTTCTTAGACCTCAATACTATTAAGGATCTGTGGGAAAAAGGCCACTTTGTTGGCCTCCTTCAGGGTACTGGTATTGATGGGGGGACTAGCCTGGCAAGTCCTGACAGATACCTTTAGTTTTGCCACCACGTACTAACCAGAGTGGGAGTATCAAGATTCATTTCTCGGGATCGCAAAATAAATATTAACTTACCCAGATGGGAATTGAACCCACAACGTTCCAAACCAGACACTCCGGGATTCTCGCCCCAACGTGCTCAGCATGATGCCCTTGCTAGAAAGGCAAGATAATACTATAAGGATGAAGCTATTATGACCAGAATAAAAAAAAAAATATATATATATATATATGTATAAGAAAACATAATGTAAATATATATAGTAAAATGAAAAATAAAAAAAGTAGGAGCAATATGAAGTTTGAAGGTTTTTTATTAATATACTTTCTGAAGTAAATCAAATGTGAAAAATAATTATAAAAAGTGGTTCTTTGTAAAAAAAAAAGCTTCAAGTTCAGGTCATTTAAAAAATTGAGCTATGTAATTGTTTCCTCAACAATCTCATTTCAGACCATTGCTTATCAACCCTCATTTTTCACTCTTCCTGTTATCTTTCTATCTTAATTGTGCTCACTAGTACCTTCGCTTATTTTGTCTTTCAATATGAGCCAATACTGGTGTAACAGTAGTTTACTCTTTGGTAATCAAATCCATTTTTGTAATTTTACTTTATACCTAAGGTTATATAATAATCATCAACAAAATTATTAAATAACGTTTGTATGCTACATATATCAAAACAGAATAACAATGATTAATTTGTCAAGTGGGTTTTGTTAGTAACAAATTATATATATATATATATATATATATATATATATATATATATATATATATATATATATATATACTAAGTAATCAATTATATATATACTGCTGAACAAATCTATTAGTGCACAGAAATATTTCTTCAGAGATTTTTTAATATAACTGAAACTTTTTATTACTGTGATTTATTATATTATGCACTTAAAGTGCATTTGATTTTCTCTTATGTTATACTAACTAAACATAAAACAATTTTAGTTAAAATTTGCTAATTGCACTCTGTGGTTTACTATAGTACCCCAACAAGTTTTAAACTCATATATTAAAAAGTTTAAAATATATCTAGAAAAACAGATTTGTTTTTTGAATAATTTTAAATCCCTAATTTTATTTATCTTAAAAATGATTTTGAGTATTGAGAAGATTGCCCATGCTGAGGCTTCCACAGGTGCTTGTAGAAGTTTATATTCAGTCTGTGCTTTTGAGCAACTCAAAACAACCATCCCTAGAGATATTTAAAGATATGTCTTAGAAAACATTACACAAGGAGGTTTCTGTACCTGAATCTGATAGAGAATTTTTAGGATTTTTTTTTTCCCTTCATAGTTTTTTCCTGTTTCAAGATCATACTTTCCTGATCAGCTATTTTTTTTTTTTCCTATTAAAAAATAGGTTTTATTATAAATTAAAATATTAGAAATAATTTATAAAAATGTGTATTGTCATTTTTTTTCTAGGTAGTTTATTAAATAGAAATCATAATTATTTTTTATTTTTTTACTATTTCTTATGGATTTTTTAATCATTTTACAGACTGAGCAGAAAAGAGATGGTTCTTCAGAAGATGTATCAGTACTTGAATCTACTATGGAATATTTTAATATTAAAGTTAATATTTTTACTGATGTCCAAAAAAAATTTTTTGATGATTTGAGTACAACTATCGATATTCACTTCAAAGAAAAAAATTACTCGGTCTTTTTCATGGTAATCATGTCCCATGGAGTACCAGGTAAAATGGAATTTATTTTTTTTATAGTGGCATTTTTATTAATTGCTTAAAATACTTATTCATTAAGTATTACTCATTTGCAACATACATATTTACTACTATTCAACATTTGATAATTGTATTTATATTTAATAAAAGTAATAAAATATTTGAATCGTCAATTTTTTAACATTTAAAAGATAAAGTGAAATAAAAATATGAAGTTAAGTATACCACATATCAGTAGAGCCTTATAAAATAAATGCTTTGAGATTAAGATAGACAGGGTGGATGGTTTGAAGTTTTCCAAGAATGTAAATTTTTGAATATGAAATGGAAAATCACATTTTTATATGTGATCAGATCAGAACCATTCACTTCCTGAGTGTTTAGCTCTTTTTCATTTCTAACATTTCAATGAAATTAACTAGGTCTTAAAAAAAAAAATGAAAATGAAAACTTGCAATTTTTATGGATTCTCATTTACAACATTTACATTTTTTTCTACTAAAAATTAGTAGTGGCTATTTTTTAAGTATGTGTGGAAATGGCACAGAAAACAATTTTAACTTTATTTGTTCATGGGCATAATTAACATTGTTTCTTTCCACTAATGTCTTTAGATTGCCCGCATGATTCTTGGGAACCAGAAAATATATTAGTTACTGTATTAACTGGCCTAAAATTTCTAGGCTTGAAAATGTTCTAGGATGCCCCGGAAGGTTCTGGACCTTTGAATGGGCTTCTGATTCCAAAATTTTAGAAGTGGTTCTGGACCATCGAAGGGGATTCTGGTTCCAAACATTCAAGAATATTCTAGAAACCGGAAACAAAAGTCCAGATTCTTCTGAAACATTTTCAAATCTGCTAAAGGAGACCATCCAGGGCTGTATCAAAAAGAAGGAAACAGAAAGAATAGCGAAGATATGAAACAGCTAAGGAGTGAGAAGCATGTTTAGCTTCACTGCGGAAGAGAATGAATAAATGGAGAGAAAGTTTAACAGATGAACAAAGGAACGAAAATAGAGAAAAGGATCAAGGTGAGACACTCAGTGTTTTGGGAAGAGATTTTATTCAATACACCATATTCAAATTTTCTGGCAACTTCAAGTGGACCCCTTCACAGCTGCTGCTATCTAAAGGCCAGCCAGAGAACTATGCAGTAGTATAATCAAGCACTCAGCAAGCAGAGATAGAGAAACTTTTGATGAAATAAGATTACGAAATAAACTAAGTAGATGCATAGATTGCATGAGCGAAAAAGTTCTATTAGCATCATTAGGCCTCGTCCACAACGGAGCACCACCCTTCGCACTAGAACCAGAGATAATCTCTTACCCCTAGCTCCCGGTTTGTCCACATCGGAGCACCACCATCACCTCTCTCCAAAGTTAGCAGGGACGGTATCTCCCTGCCCCTTCAGTTGAATTTCAGACATCATGTTGAATGCAATATCTTCTGACGAAGAAATTGGGCTCGATTCTATCTCCAATAAAACTCCAAGAAACTGCCATGCCATATGTATAACAAAATATATTAAAAATATAACATAATACAAATTATTATAATAGTAGATAAAGCCTATCCTTTGATGAACAATTTATTGAAATTTTACTGCCGACTTGATCTTGACACAAGGCAGGAATACTTCAATAAAAGGTTATCACGAGCCAGAAGAACATTGGAATGTTCCTTGGGTATAATTAACGCCAAGTGGGAAATTTTGCAAAGGCTAATAAATGCAACCCTACAACTTTCTGACAATATATGAAAGCTATATGTGCTCTTCACAACACTACTATCATTATGGAACATAATCTAACTGATCTTTTTTTACAGAACAAAAAATTGGTTACAAGAGGAAGACATATTGAACAAGGAAAACATATTCGATATGATCGTTCAAGGATTACTTATGGGCAAATCCTATTTGTTTAATAGACGACATATTTTAATTGTGCAGATTTTATACAATGAAAAGTTTATTAAATTATCTTTATTTTCAGAACTAACTTTCAAAGTTATTTACTTCTAATGTTTTCTATGTTACTTCTAATTTTCATTTTAATTGAATTTATATGATAATAATAAATGTTGTAGATATTTTATTTGTGGATTGCTAATTATAACATCTTACTTTACGTTTTTTTTTTATTAAAATAACAAAATTATTTTAGTTTTCTTATATTTTTATGTTGTTTCAGTTTTCATAAAACGCTACTAACCTGTTGCATTCATTTCCTCCGCAACGTTGACCCAGCATTTGTGCAGTACTACGCAGTTATAGTTGGGAAGACTACTAGACTTGTGATCCCCTTATATGATTCTAGTTCATTTTATTTGCTAAGAAATATTAAGAATTCCATACAGATTATGGAGATAATATGGTTGGAGATACTAATTTTCAAGGAGCTACTTATTTAATTTACCAGTGTCTGTTTGAATTATTTTCACAGAATTGGAAAACAACTTACAAAAACAAAATCCTACAACATTTGAAATATTTTAATCAGGAACTAACCGCGTAACACTTCATCTGTCTCATTGCTTCCAATTAGTTTTGTTGAATTAAAATATAATCAATTGATGTTTGTATTGCGCCTGTTTGTAGGGTGTTAGTCGATTAATTTTTTATTTAACTAACTAATAAAGAATAAATCTTTATCCATTATTCGTTAGTTGTTTATAATTCATTTATTCATTATTTAAATTAATTTTCTCTTTCAATTCAAAATAATAAATAAATAAAAATAATTCACCCTTAAATAATTCATCCGTTCACGAGACATAAGAGGAAAAGCGAATGAAAAGTTGGCCCGAATAATTATAATTCAATTATTTGATTTTTTTTTTGTTGAAAAAATCAAATAACGAATAAAAGCATTACTATACTTTAAATATATGTATGAATAATTAAATTAAGGAGCATAAAATAAATTGTAGCACAAAAATTAAATATTTAAGCGAATATTATTTGCTATTTTATTTGGAAATATGATTAAAATTTTAATATTTGTAAAGTACATCAAAAGATGAACAATTAAAGAAATTCAATTATGATTGGTTGTTGTAAAAATGAGGTAATATAAAAAGATTTTAATAAATATCAACGTTCTGAGGCCGGGAGGTGCGAGGATTCAGGGTAAAAGAATTTACGATACAATTCCTTGCTTTGATGCTAGGCTAGGGGTGAGGGTAGGTGCATGGGACAAGGCTTCGTTATGGCCAGTCCTATAGGAAACAATGTGTTTATTTTTATCTTGGTGCGAGGCACCATGGGCGGTGCGTGGGTAGATGCTCCATTGTGGTTGAGGCCTTAGAAGTCCCTCAAGAACTATTTCAATATATAATTAGAGAATCTCTGGAATTAAAACATTATATACAAAATATGAGAGCGTGCAAATATAGTACAATGTTGCACAAATATAAGTGGATTGAGACAAGAAATGATTGAGGATCTGAAGAAGGTTTTACATGAGTACAATCAATGGGCTTTAAAACATCGCTGGGTCGAATGGTATCCAATGAGCATAAAGTTGTGATTGGAACCGACTAAAGACCAGTTGGGGAACACGAACGTCAACTCAGTGCACCTCAAGTCAATGTAATTGCCATTGTAATTCTGGACAGTGTTTACACAAGTCAAAATATAATTAATCATCAGAAGAGAAGGACTATGATATATTGCAGAAACACATTGTTCTTACAATGCTCTTCGATATCCGTTAATTTTTATTAGAGAAAAAGACTGATAATCTTCAAAATTGACTCTTTGGTACGAGTGTACAAGGTGCATCTAAAAAAATGCTGAGGGCTTCTAACTCCAAATGCTATTGCATGAAATCCATGGACCATTATGTTTCACAGATTTAAAAACATTCGATGGATATATAAGCATGCCAGCATTTAGGACTACTGGAAAATGATAACCTTTGGGAGTTGACACATCGAGAAGCTCCATTGACCGCAGCTACAGAACAAGTGAGAGATCGATTTGCAGTAATATTGACGTGTAGTCCATTCGAATCCAAATTTATTATGGAAGATATTCAAAGAAAGTATGATGGATGAGGTTAAAGCATTATTGATATTAGCATCATTTGCAACAGAAGAATTAAAATGTAAATTGTAAAATATAGTAACCATGAGAATTATTTAAACTTTTATTGCTAATATAAATATATTTTATAGACATTTTTTGTATTTTTTACATCACTAGTCCATTAGACTGTGAAACAATTTTGTTTTTATTAGCATTTGCTTTTTTGATTATTTTCAGTGACGTATGCAGAAGGGGAATCAAGGTGATTTATCCCCCTTCTGCGAAATGTACGAAAAAATATAATTTTCATACGCACGCATTTTCATCTTGTATTTTGAGTAATATTTTTGGTAATTTTAACAATTTTTTTTTATCTAAACTTCATGTATATCTATAAAACTTATGCCAATTTGGTGATTATAGACATTTAAGCAATTATTTGCCTTCTTCTTATTGTTCAAATAATAAGCAATCAATAGCTCGAATGAAAACATGATGTACTCGTATATGAATTCAATAGAAAGGTTATGATGCAAAATAATAATAATAATATAACAAGAGGCAATAATTAGGTTTAATAAAAGATAAGAAGGACATTTCCTGAATTGCTTTAGTGTTTTATTATTGGTCATACATTGTAAAACTCCCCAAAATCTCTCAAAAACCAATATAGGTGACATCAGTGGACTCAATGATCACACTGAAATCTTTTATATATATCAATAAACATTTCTCTAGGGTAGGAATAAAAAAATTAACTTGTGTAATTCGAATTTTTTCTTTGGTCCCTTCAACTTTGAACTAAGCAAGTTCCACTGTAGTTGATGATATTAATTTAAAAATTAAAAACATGAATTGTAGTGAGGAAAGAATATAAAAAGTGACTGATTCAATGGTTGATGCAAATGGAAGTATTAATTTTCCCACCGAATGTTTAAATTTGATGCAAGTGCCAGGAATGCCTTTACATTATTTCAGATTGAAAGCAGGATCACCAATTATTTTGTTGAGAAATTTAGATCCACCAAAATTATTTAACTGAACAAAAATGGCCTTGAAACAGATATATATATACCTGGCATGCCTACTTTTTAACATGGCGCTAGAGAAAGCAATAAGGGACTCTCAGATACAGACTACTGGCAGGGTATGGAACAAATCGATACAGATGTTGGCATATGCAGACGACATAGATATCGTGGGGAGATCCAGACAAGCGGTAGTTGAAGCCTTCCTTGATCTAGAAGCTGCTGCGAGATGCATGGGACTCCTTATCAATTAAGCTAAAACAAAGTGTGAGTGTTGCTTTTGGGTCTTACAGGTTTGAGAATTTCTCAGGATTTGTCTATCTTGGATCTATGGTAACTTTCAACAACGAAACCGCAGTTGAGATCAAGAGGAGAATATAGGCTGCGAACCGCTGCTATTTTGGACTCCGAAAGCATTTTTCAAGCAATCTGGTTACAAGGCGAACAAAAATTATCATTTATAAAACTCTTATCCGGCCTGTACTTTGTTATGGCCCAGAGACCTGGACTACATCCAGAGCTGAGGACTAGCTCCTTCTTATATTTGAGCGGAAAGTGTTGCACCGAATTTATGGAGGTTTGTTTGAAAACAATGAATGGAGACGGAGAATCAATCGGGAGCTGTATGATTTATATCATGAACAGGATATCTCCCGTTTCAAGTTTGAAAGGCTCAGATGGGCAGGAAATCATTTACCACCTTGGAAGATTCTAACTGAGCCCCTATTTAGTCGTCGCAGAGTTGGGAGACCAAAACTACGCTGGGCAGATTGTGTGGCCAATGACGCTGGAAAGTATCTGAGCATGGGAAAGTGGATGGCAGTGGCACAGAACTGGGACGCATGGAGGTTGCTGTTGGAGGAAGCCAGGACCCTTCATGAGTTGTAGTGCTACCAAAGAAGAAGATATATATATATATATATATATATATATATATATATATATATATATAAACAGATATATTAATTAATATTATTATATTATATTAATATTATTGTGTATGTGTGTACATATATATAATTTCTGATTCTTGGGTCTGATTGACAAGACGTTAAATGATTCTATAAACCAGTTTTATTAATTAATAATTGCAAAATATAATCACAAAGAAGTGTAACATAAACAATAGGTATCTTATCTATAAAACAAAATTGTTCAACAGTCCTTTACACAGAATTAACAATATAAGTCCAACCTCTCGTATAGTTTAATTACCTATGGTTGTAATCTTCCTTCGGATGATTTTAAAAACTTTCCAGAACCGGATTTCTGGATAAAGCATCAGTTTCCATATTATCTTTTCTTTCCTTGTATATTACTTTAAAGTTGTATTGTGAAAAATACAACATTAAATCATCCATTGCTTCTTCAGTTCTTGATTTTGACTTCAAATTCATGAGTCGTTTATGATCTGATATTACTGTGAATTCTTTACCAATCAAATAATGCTGCCAGCACAAAATTGCTTCTTTAATCGCCAAACATTCCAAATACATTATTTCTTTTTTTATCTGACTTGGAGTTAATTTTTTTGAAAAGTATTCAACTGTATGTACAATTCCATCTTCTTGAGGTTGTTTCAGGACTGCTCTTACACCTACTCGGCTTATATCTACTTCTATTACAATTTATTTTTCTGCATTGTAAATAGTCAAAACCGGTGTTTAGCTTAATTATTGTTTTATTTCTTCAAAACTATTCTCACTTTGTTCAGTCCAATTAAATTTCACGCATTTTTTCAATAAGTTGTGCAATGGTGCTAATCTCTGAGAACAGTGATCGATAAATTTGTGATAGAAATTAATTTTTCCTAACCATTGGCGAACCATTTTCTTCCTTGTTTGAGGGTGCCTAAAATTTTTTATTGCAGTAAGATTATCACTTTGGGATATACCTTGCGATCTTTTTTCAGTACAAATTCAGCTAGAGAACCAAACATACATTTATAATAAAAAGCTGACCAAATTGCAGACCAACCTTTCTTGCTATAAACTGATAAAAACGATTTTTTCCAGCCTTCCCAGTCAGATAATGGAAATTTAATCAAGTTAGCACCGTACCATTCTTGTACATTGGCATCTATTAAAAATTTTAAAGCGTCCACTATTCTTACACAATCTGTTATATTCAACCTAGCAAATTCTTGTGGAATTCATTAATCCAAGATTTTGCATCTTGTTTACCATTGTATTTTGACAATAAACATTTACGTTCTATTTCTGCCAAACTAATCTCACTCGCTTTTGAGATATAGGTTTCTAATTCCTTAATTCATTCGAGAAAATAAATTTCATTTGTTCCCTCGTTTGCTAATTTCTTACAAACATTACTACTACTGTACATTCTTCAAGATAATTATCCTGAATGCAAAAAAAAAAAAAAAATATATATATATATATATATATATATATATATATATATATATATATATATATATATATATATTTTAGAGAAAATTGAATTGTTGTTAGAGAAAATATTCTGTATATTGAATAAAATTTCTATATATCGATACTGGTTTGCAAAGCAGTGGAAATTCAGAGAAGATCTTGTTTCAGAAGAAGCACTAGTGTACCTAAATTCTCTGAATCTTTTTCCTAACATAGAGTATTAACTTTGTCTTTCTTGTTGTGAATATTGCGCCGAAACTTGACTTATGTGATGAACTATATACAAATAGATGTTAGAACCTATTTTGCGCGAAGACAAAAATAAATTAATTTGTATGTATGTTTGCATATTTTTAATACATGTCCTTATTAAATTAAAAATGAACATTTGTAAAATTCTTCAATCATAGATGTGATTTGTACAATTTTTCAAATAAGTGCTATTGATCATTCAGTTTTCTTTTTCTTAAACCCTAATAAATTACCTTTGTTACATCAATAACCCCCAAAAATTGCTTTTGATACTTCTTTAGTCCTAAGAATAGCTGCAATTGTTTTAAGCTTGAAACAAGTGAAAAATTGCGATCTTTCTATATATCGAAATTTCCATATCTCAATTTTTTTTCAAGGAACCTTCATGTTCGATATATAGAGGTTCGACTATATATATATATATATATATATATATATATATATATATATATATATATATATATATAGACATATATAGTCTATATACATATATAGATTTATATAGACACACACACATTTATTTGTGTTATTCAATTTTTCAATAATAGTATATTTTCATATATATTTTAGGTGCTATTTATTCTTCAGATGAAAAGCCAATCGATATAAATTTCATTATTTCAAAGATGCATTGTAAATCACTTAATGGAATACCTAAGGTGTTGATTATTCAAGCATGCCAGGGACAGTTTTTCCTTCTTAAAGGTTATTTATCTTAAATTTAATTTATTGTAACTAACCATAGTTATTAAATGAAACTGTCATGTAATTATAAGTAAGTATATACACATAAATACGGGTCTATCTCTTTATACATTGAAAGGGGATGATTTCCAAATTAAATTAATTAATTTTTCATGTATAAGGATTAAGTAAAAGAATAGTATTTGGTGTGTAATACAAAAAAAAAAAACATTTGCCAACTATCATTCATTGAAAGTTCTGTATTCTTAGAGTCGAAGTTTTGTGTTATCTCTCGCAACATATTGGCAGGTATTTCTTCAATCTCATACGGAAGGCGTTGTTTGAGGGCTTGGATAGTTCCGAGTGGATCAACCTAAAACATTTAGGCGCCCCATAAATAAAACTCCAGACCCATTAAATCGGGATTGGCCTTCTCCAAGGAATATCCCCTATTGAGAAATGACATGGCCCGGATACATAGCTTTCACAGAATTCATTCACTATCACCATCTCCCCCTTAGCTACACCAAGGCTGAACTGCACTTAAGGGAGCGGATAGACGAACAGTGCCCACCACTATTGTCTGCAGTCTCCTCTTAATGTAGCTACCCTTTAGCAACTTAAATGGGTTTCCTTTGTAAATGACGTAATATGAATTTCTTTGGCTAAATCAGTGGAACCTCCTGTCATTGGGCACAACACCTGTTGGCAGGCTATTGTAAATAAATAAAAATAAAAACATGCTTCCAAAAGAAATAAAATCATCCCCTCTTTCTAGTTCGTCTTTTGAGACTGAGCCTTTACGAGCTCTCAACCCCACCTTAAACCAAATGCCGATTCTTGTGCTTTTTATTTATACATGAAAAATGTATTAAAAAATAATTGTTTAATAAATAATTTTTAAATCATCCCGTTTCACTGCTGAACCCTGTATTTCTATATGTGAAATTTGGATTGTAATTATCTTAAAAACAATAAGCAAATAATGAGCTTTCTTAATAATGAATAATTAACATTATTTTATAGGTAAGTACATTTCTTTCTGTATGGATATATGTGCAATTAGAAAAAATACTTGTAACCTTGCGTATACAATTTACAAGTTTTCACTTATAACCTGCTTTGAAAAAAATAAATAAAATATTGATCTGAAAATAAATATCTTTTTCACAAATTTGTTTATAACTGTTATATATGAAGATATTCTCTTTTAGAATAATTCCTCTAAACAGAACATTTATAGATAGCATAATCTATAATATATAGATAGCATAATGTACTTCAAGTTGTTTTACTAGAAATTGAAATATTTGTTACTTAATTATTTTTGTCCTTCATTTCAAAACTTTTTTTGGTACAACTATAGACTAGGGGCGCGTTATCTCTTGTTCATTCTGAGGTCACCCGAACGTTGCCGGACTAGCACACTCTAGCGTCATTTGTGCTAACTAACTGCTTTGCATTCAATTGTAACATTCATATCAATTGGAAATTAAAATTGTTCCTGCTTTAATTAGATATTATTTAAAATTACTAGTGCTGTCGACTTCTGGTGATCTGGGCAAATTTTTGTAATAATTTAAAGGAGTGCTATTTTAAATTACAGTAAGGACCCGACCTCAACTAAAAAGGAACTTTTGGGGTTTATTTATCTTTTGAGCGAGCGGAAGTCAACAGCTGTGACCTAATTAAAGCAGTAATAATTGAAGTTACGGTAAGGCCCCGACTTCAACTGAAAAGGATCCGTTGATATTTTGTTTAGTTCTTGGGCGAACGTAATGAGCCGAAGTCGACAGCACTAATAATTTTAAATAATATCTAATTAAAGCAGGAACAATTTTAATAATTCAATGAATACGAATGTTACAATTGAATTGCAAAGCAGTTAGTTAGCACTAATGGCGCTAGAGTGTGCTAGTATGGCAACGTTCGGGTGACCTCGGAATGAACAAGTGATAACGTGCCCCTAGTCAATACTTGTACCTTTTTTTTTTTTAATCTTTTATTTATAATTTAAAGGAAAGTCTTCAGGGATTTCAATATTTTTTATTGAACAGATCTTCCTTTAATTGATTTATTTATCACTCACTCGCATATCTTTTCCATTTTGACGTTTTCAGGCCTTCTCCCCATAGTTGTACGGTCCTGTATCTCAGTAGTTGTTCCGAATTTTAAAAAGTACTAAGAATAAAACTTACAGGAAATTTAATGTTCTTTAAAATTGGCATTGTCAAAGTTTTACCTAAAATGCACTGGGAGCGAGTTACTCAGGAAAATCTGAAAAAAGTGACGAAAATGTTGAATTCATTGATCTATAAAAATTGATTGCAACCGATCTAGGGTTGCAAAACGTTCATATTTCCAATCTATTATGAGAGTACTTCCGGTCTAAGCGATCAACAATTTTCTTGAAATCAGATACGTTTTTTTACCCTCAGCTCCCGAACTATTCAGTATCTGCCATGATTAAGAAACATCCGTTTGTTGGATGCTTCGGCATAACATAGACAAAAAAGTTTAGTTGCCTGATGTATCGGCCTTGGATATCATCTGATACCTATAAACCGGCAATAGGCCGATATAAATATCGATATCAGTTGATCCCTAATTTAGTTATTAACCTTACAAACAAGGCTTGAACAACAGAAAGGGTTGTCGGGCAACAACCCCTAGCATTAAAAAAAGGCTATTGAACAGATTCTGGTTATACAATTGTATTAACTCAAAATAGTCACTTTCAGTGTTATATCCCCTGTGTTGTGAACATGCAATATGAGTTCATTTAAAACAATAAATTATATTGGTGAGAGTATGGTTGACTGTGGAGAATGTATGTAGGAGAATCTTGGTTGGGGGTGCGGTCAGTAAATAAACTTATATTATCATAATTATCTTCTTATACTTTTCATACTCCTAAATCTTCATTATAGTATTTATTATAATTAGTATTTTTCATGTATTTTACTATATCTTTCATATTTTGAAGGATTTAAGGAGCTTCGTTAATAATAATAAAAAGATATAAAAAATAAAATTCAATATATTGAAATAAAAACAAGCTTGGTTTGAAAATAAAAATAATCTTGCTTGAAAATAAAAATAAACTTGCCTGGATGTAATAAATAAATAAAAATACTTCTACTGGCTGCAATTGATACAAATAAACAAAAAATTCTACTAAAATAAACAATCCACACACAAAACTTTGTTCACCAAACTTAAAAATGTCCACCATGTTGGCACTTAATTATCATAATGCCTGGCCAGGTAATTGTTGGTCACCCCAGTGTTGCAGGTATAAGAAATTACACAAATACATAATTTAATTCAATTACATAATTATTCTTATCTGGCAACACTGGGTGGTAACCGTCGCCAGGCATAACCTTCTTGAGTGTTTATGGGAAGTGCCGTAACAATATCATTCATTATCTTTCTTTCTATATTTTCACAATATTTTAAATACTTTTTTTTTTCTTTATCTATAAACATATTTTTCTTTATTTCTTATTATTCACATTATGACTAACATATTTTTCTTATTACACTTTATTAATGTTATTAATACTTCATTAACATATTTTTCTTTATTTCTTGTTTTTCGCATTAATACTAGCTAGCATATTTTTCTGTATACTTTATTTTTTTCATCTTACTGTTTGTTAACTTTTTTATTATTATTACTAGTACTGCCACATCTATAGTTATCATGTTTTGTCCTAGCCCTGATGATGCCCGAAACGTCGGCACACATTATGATAAGTTTTTCTTATTTGTGTTTATTGATCGCATCCCAACCAAGATTCTCCTACATGAATAAATTATATTCTTTGATTACCCGCTATTTGAACGTGTACCTTACTTCTCATTAGTATTAATTATCTAATTTTATGTATAAAACTTGTCATACACAATTTTATATCTATGCAATATCGTCAATTACCACCTCTGTCAAGATAACCTACACATATAACAAAGATGACCTGTGTAAGATCTATTTATTTACACTTAATTTACACTTTCCTTTCAATTAATCAGATGAAAATTATGAACTCTGGCTCTCCTATTCAGACTTGAGATTTTGACTTCAGAATCCAAATTCAAGTTTCAAAAATCAATTTCAAGTCATTTTTTTTTTAAAGTATTTTAAAAAAAATCAATTATTTTTTAAAAACAGGCATTTAATTTTAGTGCAATTTATCCATCAATATCAGAGGTATGAGAAAAAGATGGTGAGGGGTTTCCATTAATTTAGTATTAAAAAATTCTTCAAGAGTAAAAAGTATTTATATTTGATAAAGGAACTAGAGGTTTAGGGAAGAGGGGAAAAAGGGAGAGGTTTACTTTTACTTACAAAAAAACTGAAAAAGGTTGAAAGTATAAAATAATATTTATATCTTGTCCTTCCTATAAGAAAAATATATATATATATAATAATAATAATAATAAACTCTTTATTTATTCTGGGACAAGTCCCTTTAGAATAACAATTACAGGTGGCTACAATGATAGGTGGGCTTCAGAGCCTTAGAGTTGTTGATATAGGAACATATGTGTTAACAGATAATTAAAAATAAAAAAAAAATAAAAATAAAGAAAAGTCAATAAATAAATACAAATGAAAATTATAACAAGTCATAATGCAATAACTTCTAGCATATGAAATAGGTATTAATACTCTAATTGATTATGTCTTAAAACAAAAACCACACAAAATTCGTGTGTTAATAAGATATGACAAAATTATAAATGAAGGAACATATTCACAAATGTTGATTGACATAATAGAAAATCTATTTACAATGTTTTTTGGAACTGGATAGAAAATAAGTGATTGAACAAGCGGGATTTGAAGGTGATAAGAGTATTGGAGCGACGAATGGAAGGAGGAATGGAATTCCATAAGGACGAGGATCGGACAAGAAAAGATCTGTCGAAAGCTGCGGATCGGTGGACCGCTGTATATAAATCTGAAGGCCGAGAACGGGTATGACGAGAATGAACAGAGGATTTGAATTGAAGGAGATCGAAAATATAGGATGGACGGCGGGATTGGATAACTTGGTAGAGGAAAGATGCAAGGATATACTTACGATGGTAGGAAGGATAAAGCCACTTCAACTCTTCGTAATATCGGGAGACAGAGGCGTCTCTCGGGATCCCGAAGATGAATCATACAAAGAAATTTATCAAACGTTTTATTTTTGCTTGAGGTCCCCAGAGACGCCTCCGTACACCGCACAACAGTAATCAAAGTGGGGGAATATTAAGGAAGTAACTAGGAGTCTACTGGTCTCAAGTGGAAATAGGTGACGGAGGTAATTTAGTCGCTTTAAAGTGTAGAAGGTACGACGGAAAATATCGGAAACATGATTTTTCCAGGAAAGAGTTTGGTCAAAGGTGATTCCAAGGTTTTTTATGGTTGGATAGAATTTAATGGGATTATTGTTTAGGAACAAGTTTGGGATATGAGGAACAGTTTTAAGGAGGTGATGGGAACCTATTACAATTGCCTTTGTCTTCTCTGTATTCAACTTCAGCTTGTTGGCAACAGCCCAGTGACTTATTTGATTCAAGTCCTCTTGAAGTATTTTGGTGGCTAGTAATAGGTCGGAAGGCGGGAAGGACAGGTATATTTGGAAATCGTCTGCATAGATATGGTATTGGGAGTGACGGATAAGAAGGGGAAGGTCATTAATATAAATAGCAAATAGAGTAGGAGACAATGAGGAGCCCTAAGGGACTCCAGAGGAGAGGGATCGTGTCTTGGATGGAGGTTGTCCTGGAACGACTACATACTGCGACCGATCTGAGAGGAAGGATTGGAACCAGCGCAAAACACTGATGGATAAAGGTAGACTTTGTAATTTGTTAAGGAGGATGTTATGGTCAACTGTATCAAAAGCTTTGGAGAAATCTAAAAGGATGAGGATAGTTAGGTTTTGGTGTTCAATGGCGGTTTGGAGGTCGTGGGTTATTTTCAGGAGAGCGGACTGTGTTGAGTAACAAGGTCGAAAGCCAGATTGGAGAGGGTTAATGAGGGAACGTTCTTCTAGGAAGTTTGAAAGTTGAATTTGTACAAGGCGCTCCAGTGGTTTTGAGAGGTTAGGAGAGAAATAGGACGGAAATCATGGGGTGAGGCGGGATTTGTAATTTTATTTAATGGTCGGACTAGAGCAATTTTCCAAGAAGAGGGGAATATGGAATTTTGTAGAGAAAAGTTGTAAATATGATAGAGATGGGGTATAAGGATTGGGAGGCAGGATTTTATTAGCTTTACTGGGATGTCGTCAGGACCATAATCATTGGTGAGGGATTTTATGATAGTGGAAAGTAATTCGTCATATGACACGTGGAAGAAAAAGAAGTTTTCTGGGTTGAAGCTATGATGTTCAATATCTACAGTAGGTGAAGGGCTAGAAGCAGAGGATAAGAAATGGTCATTGAGATCATCTGGGGTAACTGGGAAAGAACTCAGGTTATTGGATTCTGGTACGGTATATATATATATATATATATATATATATATATATATATATATATATATATATATATATATATATATATATACAGCTCTGTGGATATTAATTTTATTTAGTTTAATGAAAGTATGCCAATTGAGATCAAGAAGAAATTAAAGACACACAACAATTTGACTACTGTATTCCTTTCTGATAAAATGCTCAAAATTCTTGCTGTTATAAAATGCTATTGCTCTTCTGGCATGCTCTAAATTAAATTTTCAAGAACTATAATTAACTATTCATTGGTTGCTGGAAATCTGATTGGCAGGTATAAATGTATGAATAATCTATTTAAATAACATCTGTAAGCGATAGGATGAGTGGTTTAGACATGTAAATACTTCCTAGGTAGGACTTCATCAAAGGATATTTCAGTATTGATTAAAGTGATGATTCATGATGACAAATGGTCAATGTTGACTTAATTAATGGCATGGGTAACCTTTTTTATGGTAAGGTGCTTCCTATTGATGTGAAATAGATTAATTCAATTAAAATCTTTTATGTAATTTTTTAAAGTAAAATGAGTTTTTTTTTTTTTTTTGTTATAACAAACTTTTTTCTTTTGGTTTGTTAAACAAGCAATTTTCATTTAGAGTCATCTGAATATTCCTGCTGATTCTACAATTTTTTTTAATAAATCTTAGATTGTTATAAAACATTTAAACAAGTTTTCAAACTTGGTAATCTATATGTATTGTTTCTCTCCGTTACAATAGATTTGGCCACAGATGGACCTACATCTTTTCAATTTGATCAGGCACATGAGAAACGAATTCAGATTGCATCTTATATTAGTGACTTACTGGTAGTGATGTCTACTGTTAAGGGTTTCAAGGCATTTCGAAATACGAATAGAGGTATTGCTTTCTTTTTTTTTTTTCATTTATGTATATATCTTTTTTTTTTTAAATATTCATCTTATTCTTTTCTCTAGGAACATGGTTTGTACAAGCGCTTTGCAAATGTATGAGAGACCATGAAAATGAATGTATTAACAGTATTATCACAGAAACTATCAGAGAAGTTAAAGCTCACACATTCCCCATAAGTAATAACCATCAATGTATTCAGCAACCAGAATTCCGAAGTCTTTTTGACAGAAAACTTTATTTGAAGCCAAAGCCAAAATTAAATTGAAGATATGTATAATAAATAATTATATTTATTCACAAAATGTACTTAAATTGCTGCATATTCTAACTTAAGGCTCCACCATAGCAATTTTACTTTCTGCTACAATCCAAACTTTCCTTTTCACTGTAAATTTTCCTGTTTTCCTAAAACATTAATTCTCTCATGGCATATTTTGATAAATTCCTTGATTATTTTCTCCTTAATTTCTACCACTGTATTATTGCTGGCTCAGAAACTCAGCTTAAACCAAATATTCTCTCTTCATTTGTATCTATTCCGAAGCATATCCTCATTCGTCAGGATCGTTGTAACCGAACTGGTGGAAGACTTTCTCTGTTGGTTCATGAGTCTGAGGATAAATGTCATCAAATCTCCATCTCCTGATACTCTACATATAGAAGATTAGGTTAAGTTTCTTTTGGACACTCAACAGCTTGGGTTTTTAGTGTCCTTTATTTATTTTTATTCTTTCGCTTTTTATATTATACTATATTTTGTTAACAAGATTGTTATTTTTAAGAAATTCAATTAGTTTTCCAATGTTTGTGTCATTATCTCCCAGTATCATTTGGAGGTTTCTTTCAATAACTAAATTTTGTAAATAGCTGTTATGTGATGGCAGTCTTCTAAGATGTGGCTGATGGTCAACTATATATTGCACTTTTTGGAGGTGTATCTTCTTTAATAAGGAATCCATGTGTAAGCCCTATATGGCCAATCCTCAGTCCTCAGGCTTTAATTTTTTTAATTCTTTTTAATTTATTATGTCATTCTGTGGTTTCCCAAAGCTGGACCCAGCTCATCTTGCCTTGGTATTTTAGATATTTGTATATATCTCATAAGGCCATTCATTCTCTTTGTTTTCTATATGTGATGGTTTCCAAACATGTACTAAGTTTTTGTTTAGATTATAACCTAATCTAATTATTTATCATCGATGAATAAGCTTGGGCTTTCTTTATTACATCTTTTGAGTATATATTAGTAAATGGCATCATAGCATACAGGGAGTCTTTGAATATAACAAAATTTTCAATGCTGTATAATATGGTAGGTACAGTGCTGGACTAATAGGATAGCATTATGCGTTAAAGCTACTGGCTGTATGAGGAACCTTGTATTTTATTATGTTGCAATCTCAAGCAATTACAATTTTATTTGGAGCTTTATTTTATAAAATATTTTATCTGTATAAATATACTTGCTATTGTTACATTCATCTTTGATTTTCTAGTCTTCCAGATCCGAAATATTATAGAAATTTAATTAAAAGGGCCATAAGCCTAACAGACAGTAAATATATAGAAAACATCATTCATAAAATGTTAGATAGCAATTTTTATCCATATAGATTAGTCAACAAACTTTGGTATGAGTTAAATGATAAATATGATAATGTTAATAGGCAAAATGATTACAATGAGAAAACAAGTTCTAAAAAGCAGAGAAAAATAGGAATTATAACTGATTATTTTGAATGTATTAACAATGAAGATGGTCATAAAAGTGAAAATAATAAATATTAAATAGTTGAAACAACTAACTCTGACCAGTTTTACAAGCTTAAATATATACCTGGGATGAATGACAAAATTAATAAGGCATTTTTAAAATATGACCATGCAAATGTCAGATTTGGAATCTACAATAATAAGAAACTTGAAAATTGTTTGACCAACATGAAGGACAAAATAGAAAAGGAAAACAAATAAAATGTCATTTATAAAATAATTTGCAAAAAATGCAAGGATAAGTTTATATTGGAGAAACTTCACAAAATCTTAAAATCAGGATGAATCAACATAAAACAAACATCAAAAATGTTAATGCTACTGCGTTGGCTAGACACAGTAAAGGCAATAATCATGATTTTGATTTTAATGAAGTCAGGATTTCAGGTAGTGTTGAAGATAGTAAAGTCAGGAAATTTTTGGAATCAATCTATATTGCAAAAAATATCAATAATGTGATAAATTTTAAAATGGATGTAAAGGTATTGGTCAGCACAATGCTGATATAATTAACAAAATAGATATTTAAAAAATAATGAATAGAGGCTTATTTTAAGTTAATTAGAGACAAGCACAACAGTTGACGTATAGGATTAAGTAAATGCTGTATTAACAAAACAACACTGGGCACAGTTCAAATAGATCACTCAGGATAGCTGGTAATGAAAAAATGTGACAATTGCAAATATATTAATAATTTTTTGCAATGAGTTTTACGGTTGTTTATTCATTTAGACCAAATTAATAATTGATTTTAATAATATGTTGTAGAACTACAATGACAAATAGGAATTTCCTATACTAATTAAAGCACATGGACAAATAGGGAAGAAGCAAATACAAGGTAATGAATTTTATATTGGTTATGAAGCACAGTAAATTTTTGAAAACTTTTGTCCGGGCATTTGAGTAATTCTCTGTTTGGCATGTTTTTGTTTCTTTGTGCTGATATGAATATTTAGAGTCTTAATATTATATGAATTTTAATTTTTGATCACTTGTGTAAGCTTTAAGTTTTGAGTAGTTGATTTTTGTCATGAATGCTTTATGTTTAATGTACAATAATTTTTATATCTCTTGAAATTGGGCAATATGAGCCCAAAACGTTGTGGTGAATAACTAATAAAGTTGTGGAAGTGGATAAGGGGAAATTTTCCTGAAAATTGATAATTTAAATATTGAATGTACCCTTGTGAAAACAGTTTTTAAAACAACTAGTTTTTTCTATTGAAAATTTTAATCCAGGTTGTGTGGACCATAATTCCAAATTTATTAAACAGTTTTGTAATATTCTTTTCATCCTATTTTTGTCCCTGGATGGAAGTAACAAGTCTAAGTCATCAACAAATAAAAAGGATCTGATAGGTTTGGGAATCATATTAGTGACTTTGTTAATAGCTATAGCGGAAAAGGGCACAGCTCAAAACACTTCCCTGAGGCATTCTGTTGGTCATTACTTTTACTGAAGATAAATGATTACCTACCCTAATTTGAAAAGTACGATTTCACATAAAAGTGAAACACCATTCCCGTAACTGTTGCAGGAGGAGTGAAGGATTTAAATTTCAGTCATAAGCTTTTTCAATATCAAAGTAAATACTTATGTACTCTTTTTCCTTGGCAAAGCAGTTCAGGATTTCGTGTTCCATTGTTATCAGGTGATCTATGCTAGACTTATTCTAAATCCAGTTTGTGTTTCTGATATTAGTTTGGGTACAACTTTACAATCAGGGCGCATTATCACTGGTTTCTCCCCAATCTACCCGAAGATCGCCAGACTAGCATACTCTAGCACCATTTGTGCTAAATAACTGCTTTGCATTCAATTCTGACATTCGTATCCATCGGAATTATTAAAATTATTACTGCTTTAATTAGATGTTATCTAAAATTACACTACCCAACAGCAAAAATGCTTCCGGATTGAAAGTAGCAAATTTGTATTTCATTTTGGTTACAAAAAACTAATTTAACCTTTTAAAAGTTTAGCTAGCTCTTATTTTGAAGATATAATATAATTTAAATATTTTTTTAAGGACTTTTAGTGTTGAATTGGTAATTTTTTTTCTGCAGTTGGCAAACCTGCCTGCAACAACTGTTATTGTCACTTCAGATTATGTTTTTGCTGACAAGAGTGAATTTGTGAAAGCCAGTGATATTTTCTAATTTTTTGTGTAAAGAAAACTGTGAAAATGCCTCGCAAATGCGTTAATAGTACCGACAACTTTTGCTGTATACGTTATGTGGTGAAGTGACATTCTTTGCTCAAAAAAAGACCTTTGTCCAAACAGTAAAAGCAACCTATTTTCATTCCTTAGTAGTCTAGGTAGGTGATCAAGATAAGTCATGGCACCTTGCTTTTGTTGTAATGCATGCCCAGTGAATTTTCGCCGCTGGAATGAAACATTTGGTGAACTTTAGTGTACCGATGGTATGGATTGAGCCAACAAAGCATGCAAATTAATGTCATTTCTGCATAAAACCACCTTTTCAACAGGGAACATCAAAGAAAAAAAAGAGGACTATAGAATATCCTAATATCCCATCAGTTCTTCGACCCGTCCCACATGGTGAAGGGCTTCTGGTGCCTAACTCTTTAAAAGACTATCAACTGCTCCCTGATCATTATGAAATCATATCAAAAAATGTTGTAAGTGAGCCTTCTGTGTCACAAGATTCCGGCAGATGACTTGAATGAGCCACACAGAATTACACAAGGTGGGTTAAACGATCTGATACGGGAATTAAACCTCACGAAAGACAAAACCGAGCTCTTAGGATCTAGACTTAAATAATGGAAGGTTTTGTCAACTGATGTTAAAGTTAGTTTTTATAGTGATCGAAAAAAATGTCTGATGCCACATTTTAAGAATGAAAATAATCGTTTTCGTTGGCCCTCAAATTAGAAAGCTGATAAGAGATGAAAACTTGAGAACTATACTTAACCTAAATGAGAAAGAAGCTTGAGAGGCATTTGAAAAAATAATCAAAGGCTTTTTAGGTAAGAAATTACATGAAAATTATATTCAAAACATAAATGAACTTTTAGAAAAGTTAGGATGCAATATGTCTTTTCTCCACTCACATCTGGATTTCTTTCCTGACAATTGTGGAGACGTCAGTGACGAACATGGTGAATGGTTTCATCAAGACATTGCCACCGTGGAGAAAAGGTATCAGGGTTAATGGCACATATCCATGCTTGCAGATTACGGCTGGACATTAGTGAGGAATGTTCCAGACCAGATGCACAAGCGCCAAGCAAAAAGGAACCGTTCAGAGGATAGGAAATAAACAATTTGACTAACAATATGAACTGTTTCAATTATTGATTTTCTTTTATTTAACAATGTAAGTATTTTAAAAACTATTCTGATTTAAATTCGTTTATTTGTATTGCATAAAGATAAATATCTTAATGTTATTTCTTATTCTGGACAATGTAATTGCGTATATACTAAAATCCGTATATCAATAAAATAGGACCTAAGAAAAATTTCTGTCTGTTTATTATTTTTTCTTACTCAATGAACAATTAAAATCAGCTATTTTCAGTCCGGAAGCAAAATAATTATTTTTTTTTGTTGGATAGTGTTATTAGTACTGTCGACTTCCGCTCCCTACGTTCGCTCAAGAGATAAAAAAAACACCAACAGATCCTTTTCAGTTGAGGTCGGGGCCTTACCGTAAGTTAAATTATTACTACAACTTCCCCAGATCACCGGAAGTCGCAGCACTAACAATTTTAAATAATATGTAATTAAGGCAGTAATTATTTTAATAATTCTATTGAATACGAATCTTACAATAGAATACAAAAAGAAGAGTGCCTAGCCTGCTTTGGTAGTTTTTTTAACATATCATTGTGGATGTTATCTATTCCTGGTGCGGAAGGTTTCAGCTCCTTTATGCAGCTAATAGTTCTGCTTTTGTGAACGGAAGGTTATAGGCTATTTCAGTTTCAATTTATCACTTAACATGGTTGTGGTAAAACATAGCAAATGTTGTATGCTGTCCAATATGGCTGGCGCCCGGCGATGTTATAAGAACCTTAGCGGAGGCGGAATGTCGGCTCCCTTAGGAGATAGTAGTGTCGCTCTGCGGGCCAAGGTTCTGAACCGGTTTGATTAATCGGAAACTACGCGGCTAGACATTGGAAAAGAAATTGAGCTCTTGGAGGAGACCACATTGTATAAAGTGGATATTCTTGATATAGTTGGTATAGAAAAAAGGAAGGAAATTAAAGAACAACGACTGGATTTAACTGACAAGGGGGAGTGCACGATGTGTCCGTCGCCGAATTTGGTTAAACTTTTTTTGAGTGATTCTACATTTAAAAAAGTTGAGCCATATCCTACCCTACCGTTTTGTCCAATGGGCCCTTTTTTTTTATTTATTCAAAACTGGCGTCAGCTTTGTTTTTAGCACTGTTAAAAACCCCATTATTCAAATTTCTTTTTAATATTTAAATAATCGCTCATTAATCAGGAACCATTTGAATAATTCAAAACAAATTTGGGGTCATCGGTAAACGTTCTTAAACTACGCGATTTACTTTAACCGTGATGTTCCTATGTGTTTTAGAAGCAACGATATCGCCAAAAAACTTCAATTTTGTTTTTATATGGTATTCACATTTTTTTTATACAGGTCTTCTAAGATAATGCAATAGTAGTAGTTTTATGTATGGAAAGAAGAAACTCCCCTCTTTGTAATGAGTCCAAGAATGTCGATATCGGGGAAACTGAAGACAAGGTACAGAGCTTCAAACGTAATTTTGTGTCTAACAATTTTGAGCTCACTCGGAACTAATAGAAAAATTTGTTTTGTTTCCGATAATTTTTTTCAATGGTTAGGTTTTTTGGTGTGCTGAATTCAAATCTGCCATAATTTTTAGTGTGAAAAAATCTATAAGACTTGTTTAACTAATAATTTTAAACACTTTTTAAAATCTATTTGACCGAAAATCATGTATTTGTTAATGCTTATATTTTTTCCATTAATATGCTCTAAAAAATAAATGTTTAGCTAGAAAAAACATGTCGATTTTATTTTTCAAGCACGAAATATAAAAAAATAAAGCATTCTCAGAATGTTTTACCATTTTTGTCTCAACTCCTAGGACATATCAAGGCCTATTGGACAAAACTGTAGGATATGGGTCGACATTTTTTCAATGCAGATGTTTACCAAAATCGGTGACGGACACATCTTGCACTCCTCTTGTAAGACAATTTTTAAACTCAGGGAATCTCTTTAAAAGTTAAAAAGATCTATTATAAGGAGTGGTCTTGTTAAATTCTGGGCATCGTGTAATCGCATGGTCATTATAGGAAATTAATCAATTTAATTTGTTTTAAGATTCAGGTTGATCCATTAAAATTGTTTTCGAATGATTCTTTATTTTTGAAATTCTTTTTGAATGACTTATGGTTATGGACATGGAGGGAGCAATTACTAGGTGAATGGGAGGGTAAAAGTGTCTCTACTGTCCGTCATATTGGAAAGACCTAAAGTCTCAGGGACTTTTTCTTTTTAAACTACTTCATAAGCAGATAAGCAGAAAATAACTTTAATTTTATTATTAAATATAAAATATTTAATGTGAAATTAAAATATTTAAAAAAAAAACACCAAAAATAATATGTTTTAATAAATTATAAACACAATTTATATTGTGGCGGACCCGGAATAGGGAGAGCAGTCAGCTGAGCCGGGCGGTAGTGGGGAGCGGCGACTGGCTCGTCGCCCCCCCCCCCACCCTTGACGGCCGGCTATAAATACGCGCCCTGGCCTCACAGCAATCACTCTCTATAAAACTACAGTCAGAAATCTGCAGGACTACCAGAACTCCATCCTTCGGCGGATCGTCCGTGGTACAACGCTCCAGCTGGCCAAGAGTAATGTCATCCATGAGGAGTTCGAGCTCCCAATGGTGCCGGAGTACATCGGCCGGAGGCACATCAAATTCTTTGATGGGCTGAAGGCCTGTGCTAACCCCCTCTTCAAAGATATCGCCCCACCACCCAGGCCTGGAAGGTGGCAAGGCACTAAATTCCCCTTGGTCGACGTAGTCGCCGAGGGAAGGGGTCTGGGCTATGCAGTCTAAATCCTAAATAATAAATATAAATAGCAGAATGGCCCCTCCCCATTCCGTCAAACTAATAAGGCAATAATGCCACAAAAACATAACCGCACACAGCGGACAAAGAAAAACATTACCTCAGAATAACATTTGGTAACATAAGGTCTTGTATATATATATATATATATATATATATATATATATATATATATATATATATATATATATATATAAGTGTACATATATTTATAATTTGTTATGTATTGTATCTTGTTTGAAATAAATAAAATCGGAGGGGGAAAAAAAAAAAAAAAGGCAATTACTCAGAATGGTTCAGTCGAGTGCTGGGGAGAAAGTGGAAGAGTCAATAGACATTCGGAGTCAGAGTCAGACAACAATTCAGAGTGGAGTTCGCAGTCACTCATCAGAGTTCAGTTCTCGTTCTCAGTTCTCAGCAAGCTTCGCCTCGTGACAGCTGATGCTTGATACGGCCTGTGATTGGTGCTCCTCGTGGTGCCTTCGTTACGGACCGTCCTGGTGCTCCTGTCACGTGAGTATTCTTTTACTTATTAAGTCAGTCAGTTCACAGCTAGCAGTCGTGGAAGACAGATCTCTCTTGAAAACCTCTCTAGCGTGCTGAAGAATTTCTCGCTTAGTGACAGCTGGTGCTCGAAACGGCCTGTGATTGGTACTCCTCGTGGTGCCTTCGTTCGGTCCGTCCTGGTGCTCCTGTCACGTGAGTACACTTTTACTTATTAAGTGAAGTGATAGTTATATTTAGTTTAGTTTTTTATTTTATTTATAAAATGACGACACTACCCAAACCTTCCCCAATGGCTCTAGATGAAGTTGCTTCAACTTCATCATCAACTAACTCGCCCCCTCTTATTAACTTAAAACTAAAACGGAAATTCATTCCGATTACTGACAGCGAAGGCTTCACCACGCCGAAGAAAAAACTCACGTTTGTGCCCCGACCCACAAATGACAAAACAGCTACAGCCACCTCCAATAGCTTTGCCGCACTTAGCGGCCAGTCCACCTCAAAACCAGATATACCCATCCAAGCTACCCCCACCAACGCTACCCCACCAACCAATCAAAAGCCGTACAAACCGGCTCCAATTGTCATCCGTCCACCAGTGTCATCGGTGGAACTACGAAAACACCCCTTAGAGGCTAAAATTACAACTTTTATTATCCGTTCTAATCAGAACGAAAATAAAATTTTTACCACCACAAAGGCTGATTACGACGCAACCATATGTGTGCTAAACCAGTAAGATGACATCGACTACCACACCTATGCCCCAAGAGGCACTAAGCCTCTCAGAAAATATATTTTAAAAGGGTTCGACATTAATCACTCAGTCAACTCTATAGAAAATGCCCTCAAAGCCCGCCTACCCGGGTTCAAAAGCATCTGGAGGATGCAAAAAACTGATGAGAGCGGGAATAAAAGAAACCTCCCACTCATAATTGTTACCACTGACGAAACTGTCACCCTACAGGTTATGGAAAAAATTGGTCCAATCGACCATATGGGATACTCAGTTGAAAAACTGAGAAATATAAGCGGTCCCAGGCAGTGTCACAATTGCCAGGAATTTGGTCATACCAAAAATGTCTGTGGGCGCATTATAAAATGCGTTCGTTGTGGTGATAACCACGAAACGAACGAATGCACCAAAAACACCCCACCCAAATGTGCAAACTGCGGTGGCCCTCATGTGGCCTCATACCGTGATTGTCCGAAAAGGGAAATCCTTCTTAAAAAGAACTAAACAAAGGTAAGACCAACGAACAATACCCAGGAGACAGCATCTCCTACCTCAGCCCCAAACTCATACGCCGGTGTCCTATTCAACGGACAACCCACCCCCACACCAACTCCCGCACCCGCAACCATACCCCCACCCCCAACTCCTCAGCCGTCCACGGATCAACCCCCTAAACTAAACAAGCAAACGCGAATAAATTTTCGCGGTTACAACACTTACAGACTGGACTCACAAACCCCTCACGGTGGCGTTGCACTTCTGGTGCGTTATGACGTCCCCTCTAAACTGATAAACAATAATACACTCAATGACGAAAAACACACAGCCGTCACTGTATAAGTAAAACTTAAACACACATACAAAATCACATGTATATACAGAAGACCAGGAGCTCAGCTCGACACCTTCAAAACACTCTTACGGGAAACCGAAACAGACAGACAACACATCATCGTAGGGGACCTAAACGCTAAACACCACACATGGAATTGCACAACACCAAATGCATTAGGTACCCACCTCACTAAAACAAAATACACAATTATACACCCCAACGCCTACACATACAGACATCACTCAAACCCAGCGTACACATCTACACTAGATCTGCTACTCACACAACAATCACACAGATTCACAAATTGCACAACAATAGACTTCAGCGACAATGATCACAACCCCGTCATTTATCACCTCGGCCGTGACACAATAAGAATCCCACCAACAGAATACAAATACAACTTCAAACAGGCAGACTGGAAACTATACAAGAACGCAGTCTACACTAACACACCCAACATCACACCACTCACAAACACTCAAGACATAAACAATGCCATAAACACTCTCCAAAACATCATACACGATGCCGCCTACACCTCGATACCCACTTTCAACCCCACTTCCATCCACCTACGCCAGCCACCAAAACACATACTCACACTAATTAAACAACGAAACAACATAAAAAACTGCTGGTATAGGACTAAAGACCCAACATACAGACCTATCATAAACAGTCTCACCAGACAAATCACATCTCTAATGTCGCAGTGGAAAACATCCCTCTGGCACGAACAATTACGCCGTACCCATTACGGCCCCAAAAACTTCTGGAAACTAGTCAGAAGCCACAACACCAAATCAAAATCGGTGAAAATACAACGAGGCGATGAGCTTCTCACTCCCGCAGATCAGGCTACCATACTTGCTGACTATTACGTCGATAGAGACTCAGCACGTACCAACACCACATACAACCACAGTCCACAGACTGATTTAACATAAACCATATTTTCCTCCTATAAAGAACTGACTGCAACTCTGAGAAATACGAGGGGAAACAAATCAACAGGAGAGGACAACATACCCTATGTCCTACTCAAACAACTCCCCAGAAAAGCCCATATGTTTCTCCTCAATATTTTCAACTCATGCTCACGCCTGAGATATTACCCTACAACTGAGTGGAAACATGCTATAGTTGTTCCACTTCTCAAACCCAAAAAACGAGGAGCGGTACCGGAAGAATACCGGCCCATCAGTCTCCTCAACCACGTCTCAAAAATATATGAGAAACTAATCCTCATACATTCCGAATACACTGCGACACACATGACATCATCCCCCCGGAACAAACCGGGTTCTCTCGCGGCGTTAGCTTCTATCAACACGTAGCAAAACTACAGTATGATACAGCTAAAAACCTCAACAAAAATCTTGCAACCGCAATGATCTCATTAGATTGCACACAGGCATTTGAATCTGTATCACACTCCACTCTAATTGATCAACTCCGGCTTCACCAATTCCCGGACCAACAGGTCGACATTATTGGCTCCTACATAAGTGGCCGGACATTCTCTGTCCGTGTCAAATCTGAGACCTCTTCCCCGCGTCCAGTTACCTGTGGTGTCCCTCAGGGCTCGGTCCTTGCGCCAGTCCTCTTCAATATATATACAGCCCATATAGTAGGGCAAAAGATTGACAATGTTCAAATCGCTGCATATGCCGATGATATTGCTATATACTCAGCAAGCATGAATGCAGATCACGCCATGCGCAAGGCCCAATCAGCAGCCCAACATATCACAGAACAATTTAAAAACATAAATATCCACATAAACACACAAAAAACAGATGCCATCACATTTTCATACAAGAAAACTCTAAAACAACAACCAAAACTGAATGGGCAAACCATTCAGAACAAAAGACAGCTCACATACCTCGGTATGAAACTAGAATCACACTTGTCATTCACAGCCCACACAAAACACAGAATACATATAGCCAAAGCCACAACACACCAACTAAATCACTTACTCTACTCACCAGGGCTGTCACTCAGACTCAAAATCCTCATTTACAAAGCCATCCTCAGGCCTACACTGCTTCACGGTGCCCCCCTCCTGCACTACCTATATCCCACAGCCCTGAAGTCCCTCCAAACATTCCAAAATAGCGTCCTACAAAAAATCACAAAACGAACGTCACTCGAAAGACGAAACATGATACACGTTCACAACGAACTACAACTCGACACTGTTCAACAGCACATCACAAGAAGACACGTAAAGTTCTTCGACAACCTTCCTGCCTCATTTAACCCACTTTTCCGCTCCATCACCCCATCCCCCCTTCCTGCCAGATGGCAGGGCCGAAAGGGACCAATTAATCCTGTAAACATCATCCTCTAACCCGCTTCTGGAGCTCCCCCATCGCCTATATCCTCTTCCATCGCCCCGTCCTACCAACTTCCAGGTCCCACCCCAGCCCCGCTCTCTCATATCCATCCTTGTAAATATAACCCTGTAAATATTGTAAATATTATTATTATTAACCATGTATATAGTTTTTTAGTAGTAGGTTATTTTAATTTTAATAAACAACAAGAAGAGGACCCTCACCTCTAAAGAATGAGAAGATTTCCTGACTGGGAAATATCATTTCAATTTGTAAATAGTCATCAGACCTTCAAGTACCAACAGGTAGAAAAAGGTAAAGTACAGGAAGTTTTATAATTCTTATAATTATTTGTTTTATTAATCCTATTTTGTTTGAGGGATTTGGAAAAAAAAAAAAACTTATTAAGTGAAGTGCTAGGTTTAGTTAGTTTACTTTTTATATATTTATACAATGACATTGCCCCAACCTTCCTCAATGGCCCTAGATGAAGTTGCTTCAACTTCATCTTCGTCAAACAGGCCCACCCAGATCAATCTTAAACTAAAACGGAAATTCATTCCATTTACTGACAGCGAAGGCTTCACTACGCTGAAGAAAAAACTCACGTTTGTGCCTAGACCCACAAATGACAAACCAGCTACAGCTACCTCTAATAGCTTTGCCGCACTTAGCGGCCCGTCCACCTCCCAACCTGATACACCCATCCCAGCTACCCCCACCCCAGCTACCCCACCAATCTCATCGGTGGAACTAAGAAAACACCTTTTAGAGGCAAATATTACAACTTTCATAATCCGTTCTAATCAGAACGAAAATAAAATTTTTACCAATCAAAAGCCGTACAAACCGGCCCCCATTGTCATGCGTCCACCAATCTCATCGGTGGAACTAAGAAAACACCTTTTAGAGGCAAATATTACAACTTTCATAATCCGTTCTAATCAGAACGAAAATAAAATTTTTACCACCACCAAGGCTGATTACGACGCCACCCTAATCCTTCTCCACCAGTCGGATGACATCGACTTCCACTCTTACGCCCCAAGAGGTACTAAGCCTCTCAGAAAATATATCTTAAAAGGGTTCGACATTAACCACTCTGTCAGCTCTATAGAAAATGCCCTCAAAGCCCGCCTACCCGGGTTCAAAAGCATCTGGAGGATGCAAAAAACAGACGAGAGTGGGAAGAAGAGGAATCTCCCACTCCTCATTGTTACCACCGATGAAACTATAACCCTCCAAGATATGGAAAAAAAGGGTCCAATCGACCATATGGGTTATTCAGTTGAAAAACTGAAAAATATCAGTGGCCCCAGGCAGTGTCACAATTGCCAGGAATTTGGCCATACTAAAAATTTCTGTGGGCGCATCATAAAATGCGTCCAATGTGGTGAAAACCACGAGACTCATGAATGTCCCCAAAAAATCCCACCCAAATGTGCAAACTGTGGCGGCCCTCATTTGGCCTCGTACCGTGAATGCCCAAAAAGGCAAATCCTTCTTAAAAAGAAAGAAACAAAGGTCACTCACTATAAGACCAACAAAAAACACCCAGGAGACTGCATCTTCTGCTTCAACCACCACCTCTGCCCCGAACTCATACGCCAGTGTCCTATTCAACAGACCACCCACTCCCGCAACCGCGCCCACACCCCCACTCCCACCCCCAATACCTCAGCCGTCCACGGATAAACCCCCATGGGTGGAGGACCTTGTCTCCATGTTTAGTGACATGAAGGCTATGTTCCATACCATCATGAGCACGCTTAACATCGTGCTCCAACAAGCCTTCGCACCTAAAGTTAATGGATAGACACTCTATCCTTAATTATAACATAGCAGGGCTCGTAAAGCGTAAGCTCGAGCTGTAATCCCTCCTGACCTCTCATAGGCCATCAGTTGTCGCACTCACAGACACAAAACTAAACAGGCAAACACGAATACACTTTCGCGGTTACCACACTTACAGACTTGACTCACAAACCCTCGCACACGGTGGCGTTGCATTTCTGGTGCGTTATGACGGCCCCTCTAAACTGATAAACAATAATACACTCAGTGACGAAAAACACACAGCCGTTACTGTACAAGTAAAACTTAAACACACATACAAAATCACATGTATATACAGAAGACCAAGAGCTCAACTCGACACCTTCAAAACACTCTTACGGGAAACCGAAACAGACAGACAACACATCATCGTAGGGGACCTAAACGCTAAACGCCACACATGGAATTGCACAAAACCAAATGCATTAGGTACCCACCTCACTAAAACAAAATACACAATTATACACCCCACCGCCTACATATTCAGACATCACGCAAACCCAGCGTACTCATCTACACTAGTTCTATTACTCCACACAACAATCACACAGATTCACCAATTGCACAACAATAGAATTCAGCGACAATGATCACATCCCCGTCATTTATCACCTCGGCCGTGACACAACAAGAATCCCACCAACCGAATACAAATACAACTTCACACAGGCAGATTGGAAATTATACAAGAACACAGTCTACACTAACACACCCAACATCACACCACTCACAAACACTCAAAACATAAACAATGCCATAAACACTCTCCAAAACAACGATGCCGCCTACACCTCGATACCCACGTTCAACCCCACTGCCATCCACCTACGCCAGCCACCAAAACACATACTCACACCAATCAAACAACGAAACAACATAAAAAACTACTGGTATAAGACTAAAGACCCAACATACAGACCTATCATAAACAGTCTCAGCAGACAAATCACATCCCTACTGTCGCAATGGAAAACATCCCTCTAGCATGAACAATTACGCCGTACCCATTACGACCCCAAAAACTTCTGGAAACTAGTCAGAAGCCACAACACCAAATCAAAATCGGTGAAAATACAACGAGGCGATGAGCTTCTCACTTCCGTAGATCAGGCTACCATACTTGCTGACTATTACGTCGATAGAGACTCAGCACGTACCAGTACCACTTACCACCACAGTCCACAGACTGATTTAACACAGTCCATATTTTCCTCCTATAGGAATTTGACTCTGTATCCCACTCCACTCTAATTGATCAACTCCGGGTTCACCAATTCCCGGACCAAATGGTCGACATTATTGGTAGGAGCCAATGAACACACAAAAAACAGATGCCATCACATTTTCATTCAAGAAAACTCTAAAACAACAACCAAAACTGAATGGGCAAACCATTCAGAACAAAAGACAGCTCACATACCTCAGTATGAAACTAGAATCACACTTGTCATTCATAGCCCACACAAAACACAGAATACATATAGCCAAAGCCACAACACACCAATCACCAATCACTTACTCTACTCACCAGGGCTGTCACTCAGACTCAAAATCCTCATTTACAAAGCCATCCTCAGGCCTACACTGCTTCACGGTGCCCCCCTCCTGCACTACCTATATCCCACAGCCCTGAAGTCCCTCCAAACATTCCAAAATAGCGTCCTACAAAAAATCACAAAACGAACGTCACTCGAAAGACGAAACATGATACACATTCACAACGAACTACAACTCGACACTGTTCAACAGCACATCACAAGAAGACACTTAAAGTTCTTCGACAACCTTCCTGCCTCATTTAACCCACTTTTCCGCTCCATCACCCCATCCCCCCTTCCTGCCAGATGGCAGGGCCGAAAGGGACCAATTAATCCTGTAAACATCATCCTCTAACCCGCTTCTGGAGCTCCCCCATCGCCTATAACCTCTTCTATCGCCCCGTCGTACCAACTTCCAGGTCCCACCCCAGCCCCGCTCTCTCATATCCATCCTTGTAAATATAACCCTGTAAATATTGTAAATATTATTATTATTAACCATGTATATAGTTTTTTAGTAGTAGGTTATTTTCTTTTTAATACACAACAAGAAGAGGACCCTCACCTCTAAAGAATGAGAAGATTCCCTGACTGGGAAATATCATTTCAATTTGTAAATAGTCATCAGACCTTCAAGTACCAACAGGTAGAAAAAGGTAAAGTACAGGAAGTTTTGTTTTATTAATCCTATTTTGTTTGAGAGATTTGAAAAAAAAAAAAAAAAAACAGCAATCACTCCTGATTTAGGAGCGGCGCAGTGGCTAGGCTGCTCTACTATTCCGCTCCTCCCATCCTTCTCCTCTGGCTTACGGCCTTTTTGGTCAAAGCTAATAAAAAGTTGTTTACCATACCTAGTCTACCCTTTTCTTTTTACCTCTCTCATACTTCTCTGAAAGCAGTGCGGTCTTTATAATCGACCAAGTCTTCAACCCGCCAGTGAGGCTCTGATAGGCCAAGGCGGGGTTTCCTATCTCGGAAGTGCGGTCCTAATCGGCCTAGTTTTCAACTTACCGGTGAGGCTTTAAGCAGCTGAGGTAAGGTGCTCCTCTCCTAACGAGACAGTGAGGCTCTGATCTCTCAAACACGGTCGTGAGGTGCTCATCTACCGAGCAGTGGGAGCTACCTTCGGGTTGCTCATCTCCTCCCTAAGCGGATTGCACGAGCACGCATAGTACCTGGGCCCTTCTGGTTCTTGAGGAAACCAATAAACATAGACCCAGAGTACAATATGAAATTAAAAAATATTAAATTGTTACAATAAAATGTATTAAGTGTAAAATATTATAGGTTTGTTGATTTGAATACTTTAATATATAAAAATAAAGGCAAGCTGTTGCTATTTCACCAATTTATTTATTATGATGCAAATTTTCGGCCTACAAGCCATCCTCAGGCATCTCTGTAAAAGGCCCTTATTTAGTTCAATTTATAACATTTCACAGAATTAATTATACTTAAATATTCTAATAAATACCATATATGTACTAAAATTATTTAAAATGCATATATTGTCATATTTAAGTCCAATCCGGACCAACTCGAAATATACAGCGTCACTAAAAAAAAAAATTAATTATAATAAAAACACAATAGCAAAATTGAGGTTGGATCAAATTTCATTACAGTTTAAAATGCAAAATTCCTATTAAATTGATATCAATAAAACACAACTTCAAAAATAAAATAACAATAAGGGAGCCATCACAGCCATTAAATCTGATACTAATGGTTTGAATAGCAATATATGCTAATATAATTACTAAATTGGTTTTGATTTATTTAAATTGATATGAATATTAGATTTATAAATTAATAGATTGTATTTTGGGGGGTTTCAATGTATGTATATTAATTGTTGCATAATTATTAATGATAGCTTAGTAAATTATTCAGTTGTCATAATTGGCTGTAACATTGCATTGCCTTCTTCTTTGGATTTTCACCTGTGATGACTGAGATGGCTCCCTTATTGTTATTTTATTTTTGAAGTTGTGTTTTATTGATATCAACTTAATAGGAATTTTGCATTTTAACCTGTAATGAACTTTGATCTAACCTCAATTTTTTTATTGTGTTTTCATTATAATTATTTTTTTTTAGTGACGCTGTATATTTCGACTTGGTCCGGATTGGACTAAAATTAAAATATTATTATTTCGTTTCCTTCACATTCCCTGTAAAAGTACCAACTTATTAAACTGCTGCCTTTTTTTGTCAGGAACTAAATCAAAGGTCATAAGTTTTGTCACATGATGCATTCTCATATTTAGATATTTGTAGTTAACATCTTTCGCCAAGTTGATAAAATGGTTCCAACATATGGGATTTCAAGATTTGTCGGTCAAGAAAATGCGCTAAAACTTAGGATCCTATGTTTTTTAATTTTTTTTCCATCAACATTTGCATATGATCTGCGATTCTTCGAAGTGGGAAGAACACAATTTGCTATGCACGCTAGGTGTCCAATTTTCCCTTCGTACAGCCTAGACCCACTTTTCTTTTAGGATAGGATCTTTAAGAAACCTCTAAAAATCACAGGTAAAATTATTAACTAGCTATCCACCTACTTACAAAGGATTAATATTGGCTGATAACAAAAAGTTTAAAACTTATTAAGAGAAACCCTCTAATTATGTATTTATAATCTCTAAATAAGAAATTTCTGTTAAATTGCATACCTCCAAGTGAGCCTCTAATCTCATTTGAACCTGTCTGAGGCAATGTTTATGTTTTCTTCAAGTGAAAACGCGATTGAAGGAATGTATTTAACACAGATTTCTTACTTAGAAATTTAAATTGTTATTGCCTGGTGCATTTATAAACTATGGTCTATATAAATAGCTAAAAGTTATAATAATCAAATGAATAAGTCAAGAAACATGATTTCATAATAAAATTTGGTTAATTATTACAAAACTTTTATACTTACTTGTAAAATGTTGGTCCAATTCTATCATTGCTTCGATTTTTACAGCCGAATGCTGAACAGTAAACCATTTTTTAAATAAAAACCTTAAAAAACAAAACAAGCAAATGAAACTTTTAAAATAACATTAAACAAGAAAGCAAATCTTAACTGACAAGAAAATCAAGGGAGGGTTAGTTCCATAAGTAAGGTCCACTCAATATGGCCGACCCCTCGTCTCCAAGGAGATAATTTTCAACAAGCAATGCTCCCTCCATAAGTATCTTCCATCCTCCTAGAATCTAGATGACCGATTATCAAAGGGTTGAGACCAGCAAGCATAGAATTAACGGGAGAGACCGGCGAAGACAAGATGTGTACACCTCTCCCCACTCCTCACGGTCTTCCATCCTACTATCTCAGCCCATTGGATTCCCTGATTTTTGCTCCTTCTTATTCTATATCTCACTTAATATTCGAAATAGAGGCATGTGATGAACATTCATTTATTCTACAATAATTATATTTCATTTTAAGTCAATATTGTTCTTTCTATAATCAAATCTTTGTTCTCTTGTGGTGTCTTGGGTTCTTTAACTAACTTAAGTACATTTATTATAAAAATATCTGATGTGGACAACACATGGCTTCTTTGTACGCCTGTTAAACCATAAATCGGTGGCTCAAAAAATGATCCTAAATTTGGTTACTAGTTTCCGAAGATTGCAGAATGTCAAAAAAGACACTCGGCATCGCGATATCCACGCACACACAAGCTCTTGTTTCTGGAGGTCTCATTCCGTTATTATACGTCGTTTTCTTTCAGTATGTAGTAAGTTCCTAAGAGAGTTCTTCGTGTTCCGTGACAGCATTAGAACTGTCAATGTCACTGGATAAAGCATTGGAAATCGACCGTTTCGACAATTTAAGCGAAAGAATCCTCTTAACTTATTCTCCTGCTGCAGACTTTTTCACTTCACAAATGGAGAGGAAAACATTTTTTTACACTCAATTTTAACTCTTAAAACAAGTAATAAAAATGTTTAATTAGAGTGGGAAAAAATCGCATTTGTAACCTTTATTACCGAACTATACGATCTCTGTATTTAATTTTAATATAATTTTTGATATAGGTTTATTATGACCTTCAATTAAAGTACCCCTTTCGGCTCAAAAATTTAAAAAAAAAAATCTAGTATATTATTTATATTGATATAAAAGTCCAATTTACCAAATTTGAGATGCTTTAAATTATATTTAACATAATTTTTTATGAAAGTTTATTATGACCTTCAAGTAAAGTACAGCTTCCGGTTTTTCCAATTTAGACCCAAATCTAGTATGTTATTTAAATCAATATATAAGTTATAAATACTAAATTTGAGAAGTTTTGTATTATATTTTAATATCATTTTTGATGGAAATCAATTATGACCTTCAAGTAAAATTCCACTTCCGGTGATCATACAGTAACCAATTCTTCTACATTTGTATGTAGAAGAATTAGAAATCAAGTGCTGGAGTTATTCGCAGGATAATTGTGCTTTAGCTATCTCGGTGAATGAAATGGTAGATGGAACAATAATTGATACAATTCAAGAGTAAACGTCGGCGGCAGTATTCTTCTCTGGTAAGTATCTGTAAGTGGAATATAACAGTTTAAACCTAACCCCTCAAAAGAAACAATGAGTCAACACTTAAGAATTAGGAATGCAAGACTTTGCGCAATACAGTCGACGCATGCCTCACTCAAGTAGTGTGTTTCATTCAAACTGATGAATATGAAAACCACACTTTTTGGTAGGGACGATATATATATATATATATATATATATATATATATATATATATATATATGTGTGGGTATTTTTAACTTTCCCTTACCAGCCTATAATAATAATCTTTAAGATTATTTTGAAGAGTTCACATAAACACTACTCGAAATGAACTCAGCAGAATGGACTTCTAGTCTTTTCTCACACAAGTATAATAAATTAGTTTTTTAAATAACTTTAGTATAATTCTGTACACTAAATATTTTTGGATTGTCAAGCTGAAAATATATTTTAAAAGTTTCGATTTAGTCTCCATGGAATCATTTTGTTTCCATTAAATAATATAAAAGCAGAAATTATTAAGTTAATTTCTATTTTTATATTATTAAAATACATTATTACAGAGCGTTTTTTTAACAATAGGTTTGCAGCTTGGTGGGAAGGAGGTTGGGTCCCATTATCTCCTTCCGGATGCGCTGGTTTTCCATCTAAGGTCTAATAGTTCTTATGAAATACGCTGCATCTTTACTAATACATGCCTGATTTAAATATTTTTTTTTTGGTGTTTAATTACCTTTCATATGATTTCATAAAAAATGCTCACTTTTTGAGTTATGCTCAAATAAAATTTCCCACCTGCATTTTCTCATTGATATACTACGTAGATGAAAAGTTAAAGAGCTTTAAGGAGAAGACATTAGGTAAGTTTCAACAAAATCGTTAAAACCGATTTCGAGAAAATTGTAACAGTGTAAAATCGGTGATATAATTGCCACTTCCGGTTAGTCAGATGCGCTGTATCTTTGCCAATACTGGTCCGATTTTGATGATTATTTTTTGTTTTTTAGATAATTTAGTTACCTGTCTTATCATTATATAGATAATTTACCATAAAATGCATACTTTTTAAGTTATGCGTAAATAAAATATTCTTTTCATTATAACTTTTTTCTCTCCATTTCTTCGGTGATGTATAAATGAAAAGTTAAAGGGCTTTAAGGAGAAGACTTTCAGCAAGTTTTTCAAAATCGTTACAGCAGTTTTTGACAAAATTGTAAAAAAGTGCAAAATCGATGATATAAAGTGATATTTCCGGTCAGTCGATTTTGACGAAAAAGTTCCTGTAACATCCCATGAATATACCTACCTTAAATACGTAGTTTCAGTTTCTTACGACTTTTCGTTTTTGAACTAGGCTGTTCACAAACACACATACCATTTTAAGATATTTGGTTATTTGGACTCAGGGGACCTTAAAACGTGTATTTACGTTGAAAACTCGAATTCAAAATTTTTCAGATCGCAGCTCTTCCCCTTACCATATATTTCATATATAGGTGGGAAAATAAAAATATGTAAGAAATACAATTTTATTTTTCATTGATCTGATCACAAGTGTATACTTGGAAATTTTTTATATTGATTTGTAAGATGGGAGTTTTAAAAATGAATAAAAATGTCATCAATATTCATTCCATTTACAAATACAATTCTTGCATATCACATAACAAATAAAATCTATTTTATATTTTATAGATCTTCACAATTACAGTATCTTTAGTTATTATACTTTCATTACCTTTTGTACTAATTAAAATAAATATAATTAACATATTTTAAACAGAACCATAATGTATATCATTCATTTATATAACTTAAGAAAATAATTATGTTGATATTCCAGTATACAAATAGTATATTTGGTATCTGAACTGGCTACATCCATTTTTTTAAGAAAATTTAAATTTCTTTTTTAACAAGTTTTTAAAATCAGGAATAATGGGTTAAACAGATCCATTCAGCCAAGAAAACAACAGACAAACAGATCCTTCAGAAAAAATAATCAGAAATATTCATAACATGGCTAATTTTCCATATCAGGATGTTAACGATAATCAGTATGTACTCCTATAAAATAACATGTATACATACATGGCTTGTTATAACAAATAACAGGATTTTGTTTCCTTCAATGTTTTGTTGTTTTTCAAATACATTTCACCATTAACAAAAAAAAATAGTTATTTCTTTGAAAACCAGGTAACATATTTTTGTGATTTAACTGAATTGAAAGTCAATACCACAAAAGTTGTGAATAATTTAGCAAGTGTTTTTAATGCCAGAAATATTGTGTTAAACTTGTTTTGAATCCATCAAGATCCTTTGAAAATTACGAATTTTATGATGTTAACAAAAATATATATAAAGTTCCATATACACATATATTGGTTGTTATAATAAATAACAGTATTATATTTTGAACAATGTTTTATTTCTTTCGTTATCTTTTGAAAGATATATTTAATCATAAACAAAAACGTGTATATTTAAAAAAAAATCCAGTTATGTATTTTTGTAAATTAACAAATCGAAAGTCAATATTACAAAAAGTTGTGAATACATATATATTTTAAAGTCATTTACACGTCATATAATACAAAAATAATGGAATTATCTTTCTCAACCCGAGAGAGGTGTAGTGGTGAGCATTTCCCTCACAACTATTGAAAATTTATGATAACTCGTCGTTGAATATTTGTTCTTATTGCTCCTTCTGTCTAGCTGGAGCTTAGGTTCGTACTGAGAGAATAATGGTATAAAAATAAACCTTATTTTTTATTTACTTAATTTTTTTTCAAGAATGATTATAAAATAGTGCTATTCAAAACTAAAATCATTTTGGAGACAGCAATAATCCAATATAAAGCAACAGAAATACAATGTGAGGGAATCACTCATGGGACACCTCTTGTGTTGAGAAAATAAGGCATATCTCTGCCGGGTAAAAAGATATTATTCAAATGGAATGGTTTTTCATCACTCCTGAATAATTAATGAATAATGATGTATCTGGTTTTGAAACAAAACATCTCAATTAATAATTGTAGAAACAATCATTATTTTTACTTGTTCACAAATCAAATATTGATTAAATATCTATTGGGTTCCTGTAGACAGTAAAGCCAGCACTCCTCCAGCTGTTCCCAAGGAAAATATATAATTTCTATTAACATATTAAGGAAATTATAATGAATACTTAAGCCCGCACATATAAATAAATATTAAATAGAGACAGATAATAAAATTTCACAATACAACAAAATAGATAACATAAGCAAAACTTCATGCACCTTATTGATAAACATAGAAATTACAAGTATAGCATGAAATGCATGACAAAGCCTTTTTTCTTATACCCAGGAAAAGGAAAGATAATTTCCATGAAAATAGATCTTTAACAGTTACACAACTGATTACCAGATACATTGAATAATTAACTATCCAAAGACCATAAAGATTCTGGGGAAAGACCACCCTGCAATCATTCCAAAGATTATCTGCCAGACAGGTCCAGGATGATCTAATATAATAATAATAATAATCTAATCCTGTAAGGTGAAGTGAAAATTTTTTAAGAGGAGCCTGGGCTGTGGAAGTATAAAGAGAGTCCACACCACAGCATCTTCATGGACTGAGAAGCAGGAGTAGGTTTGGATAACCAATATTAGATGTTGCTAAGATAATGGTCTTCCTGTTGTGAACTGGAACAAAGCAGAGTCCTTCAATAATATGAATAACACATTACTATCTAAGAATTTCGTCAGCATATTAAAATTAATTAAAAAGTGTTACTAATCATTCATGCATAATATTCCTACATAAAATTATTTTTTTTATTTAACATGCTTTAAATTTCTGTAATATTAAAAAAAAAAAAAGAAACTATATATTATTTAATTTTACTTCAAAATTATTTGGTCTCTAATTTTTCATTTTAAAAATATATAATTACTTTTTACAGTATAACTGTTCCCTGTTGGTTCTACCTGATGAGTGTTGCCTTTATTTTCAATTGTATCTGTATATCTTATCATATATTAGTTCTAATTTGAAAGGTTAATATTTTATGTTTTTATAAATCAATTTTATTTATTATATCAACATAATTACCCGATATCCTTTATATCAGTTTTAAAATAAAAAAAATGGCAAGTATGAATAATAGTTAAATAAAATCATACAATTATAAAGAAACGTAAATAATTTGGCATTTTTTTATTTAATTTCAGAAGCTGTGAAATTATTATTGTGAGTAATATTGAAATATTTTACATGAATTTTTAATTGTAGTTATATAACATGAGAATGGATGCATATACATCCATAACGTTATTCTTGATAGGAGATTAAAGCACGAAAGATTTTGAAGGAATCTATTAAAACTTATTTTACAATAAAGTTGCTTTGGATTTCAACAAATATTTTATGTTAATTCCCAGAATTTGTAGAGAGCTCACATTTTTAACAAATTATTCAGTCGTTCTAAAAAGTAGGACAATCTCATTAAGAGGTTGAAATACGGTACAACTTTGCAATAGCGTTATCACTGGTTCCTCCCGAACTTAACCGATGGTCGCCAGACTATCATACTCTAGCGCCATTTGTGCTAACTAACTGCTTTGCATTCAATTGTAACATTCGTGTTCATTGGAATTATTAAAACTATTGTTGCTTTAATTACATATTATTTAAAATTATTAATGCTATCGATTTCCACTCATTACATTCACCCAAGAAATAAACAAAACAGCAACGGACCCTTTTCAGTTGAGGTCGGGGTCTTACCGTAATTTCAATTATTACTGCTTTAATTAGATCACAGCTTTCAACTTCCGCTCGCTATAGAGATAAACAAACCCCAAAAGTTCCTTTTCAGTTGAGGTCGGGTCCTTATTATTAATACAATTTCCCCAGATCACTGGAAGTCGACAACACTAACAATTTTAAATATGTAATTAAGGCAGTAATAATTCCAATAAATACGGATGTTAAATATGAATACAAAGCAGTTGGTTAGCACAGATGCCACTAGAGTGTACTAGTCCGGTGACCTTCAGGTAAGTTTGGGAGGAACCAGTAATAACGCGCACCCCACCAATTTGTACTGTATTTCAACCTCTTACTGAGATCATCCTACTTTTAAAAAAAAAAACTGAATAATTTGTTGAAAATATGAGCTCTCTGCAAATTTTGGGAATTAGCTAATAAAATATTTGTTGAAATCCGAATTAACCTTATTGTAAAATAAGGTTATTGGAAGTTTTAATAAATTCCTTCATAATTTTCTGTACTTTAATCTCCTATCTGGAATAATGTTCTGGATGTCTATGCATCCATTCTCAAGTTATAAAACTACAGTTAAACTTTCATGTAAAATATTTCAATATCACTTCAATAATAATTTCACAGCTTCTGAAATGAAATTTAAAAAATGCCATATTATTTATGTTTCTTTATAATTGTATGATTTTATTTAACTATTATTCATACTTGCCATTTTTTTTATTTTAAAACTCATATAAAGGATATCGGGTAATTATGTTGATATAATAAATAAAATTGATTTATAAAAACATAAAATATTAACCTTTCAAATTAGAACTAATATATGATAAGATATACAGATCCAATTGAAAATAAAGGATCAGGTAGAACCAAAAGGGAACGGTTATACCGTAAAAGGTAATTATACATTTTTCAAAATGAAAAATCAGAGACCAAATAATTTTGAAGGAAAAATAAATAATATATAGTTTCTTTTTTTTTTTAATATTACAGAAATTTAAAGCATGTCAAATAAAAAAAATAATTTTATGTAGGAATATTATGCATGAACGATTAGTAACACTTTTTAATTAATTTTAATATGCTGACGAAATTCTTAGAAAATAATGTTGTTATTAATATTATTGCTTTGTTCCAGTTCACAACAGGAAAACCATCATCTAAGCAACATCTAATATTAGTTATACAAACCTACTTCTGCTTGTCAGTCCATGAAAATGCTGGTGTGGATCCTCTCTATATTTCCACAGCCCAGGCTCCTCTTAAAAAATTTCCACTTCATCTTACAGGCTTAGATTATTATTATTATATTAAATCATTCTGGGCCTGTCTGGGAGATAATCTTTGGAATGATTGCAGGGTGACCTTAGTTCCTCTCCCCGGAATCTGTATGGTCTTTGGATAGTTAATTATTCAATATATCTGGTAATTAGTTGTGTAACTATTAAAGATCTATTTTCTGAAATACTAACTAGAGACTGATCCCATTTTAAGGAAATTTTTGATATGCATGTGTGTAACAATGTATATATATCATTATTGTGTATATGTGTATATATATATATATATATATATATATATATATATATATATATATATATATACACACACACACACACACACACACTCACACACATACAATAATGATTTTTTAATTATAATAAAGCAAAAAATAAATAATAATTTAGCAGTAGTCCAAACAGTGGCCGATTCGAGCGTGGGTCGAAAAAGGCAAAATCCTGAATTATGCTAAATTTATAATCGGCCACTGCTAACCAATGAGCTCAAGTAATTAAGAATATATTTTTTTTATCAGAATAAAATGTTGAATATTATCTATTATGTTAGTTAATCAGTAAATCATGAATAAGCACAAAAATCTCACGCCCTCAATTTTTATTTATTTATCATTTAATATGTCTCTAATTCAGTTGCTTTCTTAATTGGCTAAAATTAATTTATCTCATATGCTTTGTAATAATTTAATAATAAAATAATTTAATTAAAAATTATCGAAACTACAGATATTTCAATAAAGCTATATGTTTTTAGTTTTACTGTTACTATTTCCTTGTAATATTCCCTCATCCTGAATCCCCCACTTTACTATTCTCACACCCACACTTTTGAAAATTGGAATATTTTGATTTATCTTCCGTTCTAGAAACAATTAATATGATATATTAATACAACAGTACTATGAGATGCAATTAAAATCAATAAAAAATTAAAAACGAAATTACAGTGCTTTTTGAAATAATAAGAAAATCTCCATATTTTTGAAGAATGACCCATATATAATTAATCTGTAGATTGTACCTCACAACTCAATATTTCACTATCTCCACTTTGATTCCTTAATAGATCTCTATATTTTTAATTTCTTCAAAAACCCCCTGTCCTACACTTGATTATCAACACCTTCTGAATAAATTCAAGACTAAATCACAATATTCTAAAGTATCACTATTTTTTTTTCCTTTCACTCTTAAAACCATAATTTAGCATCTTATTGACTCCTCTATATTCAAAATTATTATACCAGACCTCAAACTGAAAGACTAAAGCACCTCATGTTCCACAGATTTTATAGTTGATCACCTAACCTAGGTGATAGGTTAAGATTAATGCCCTCCACGCTAAATATACATGAAAAACAATATTTTTCAATTTTCCATAGATACCATGAATTACAAAGCAATAACATTCAAGTTAATTAAGAAAAGTGCTCCCTAAAGAAAATGGACACAGATCAAACATACAAAAGGTATTATTATTAGTTTGGCGCTACAACTCGGCGACAAGTACTGACCTGCTTAACCAGCATTCTCCTAACGTCTCTGTCTCTTGCAGCCACCATTCAGTACTTGATGCCCAGCATAGTTCAAGCACCATCAAACAACTGAAGCTTCTATCTTCCTCTCCGTCTTTGCTCAAAGATCTCCTCTTGTTAGCAGCTTTCTTTGCATCTCCTTCTATCCCATTCAAGCTGCATAACCAGCCCAATGTAGCCTTCCTTCGTGAAGAACTTGTACAACATTGTTCTCTCTTTAGATATCTAACAGCTCATAGTTGCTCCTATCCATTCGTTTCCTATTCTCTTTCCTCCTAGTATCCAAAGAGGACTTTTCTTTCAAAGATTTTAAGTTTCTCTTCACTATTCTTCAAGCAGGTCCAGGCCTCAGAATCATAGATTAATCTTGGTTCATTAAACAAATTTTCATTTATTTTTTTTTTTAAACCATTATTTTATTTTTCTCCTTTTTTTTAAGCTATAACTAATGCAATAGCCACACAACATACTTTATTTTTATCCCACATTTTGACTGCAGAAATTTCAGCAGTGAGCAAACTAATTGAACAATAATATTGTATCATGTGGAGATGCCCAGCAATATTAGTGACAATAATATTAATCATCTAGAAGCCACTTATAAATCTCTCTATAAAAAAAAAAAAAATACATTTAACTATCTGCCATGCTTAGGCTCTATATTACGATACATATTTTCCAATTCTTCTAGTCTTTCAAATAGAATCTAAAAAAGTTTGTAGGCAACTGGTATGAGTCTTATATAGCGGACTTTCATTATAATAAAGGGCTAGAGCCAACAAAATCACCCATGCCCACGTTGTAGAGGTATTAGCACTACAGCAAAAGCGGAAAATCATGAATCATTTAAGAATAGAAACTTAATGAAAAATAAGAGATGCTTGATTTATTTAATCCTTTAATGGGCAACGTTACCTCTAAGTCACACGGTTTTAGGAAAAATCTTGAAAAAAGAATATTATTCGTCAAAAAAAAAAAAAAAGTCAAATATTCCTCCAGTATCCTTCAACTTCCTTCCTACTGAGTGATTATAACCTTAACATGAGTTTGAACGGAAAAAGATAGGAATGTTTGGGGAAGGTAACGTCGTTTTTGCCCTGGCACCAGAACGTCGTGATGTGAGCAAGTTCTTTGATCGATTTTAGTTAATTATACCGCTATTTTTCAGTGTTTGATTTTTTCCTTGCATTTATTACGTTCTGAACTTTCGATTTATGGTTTTATTTCAACTGATTATTTGATATTTAGAACATAGTGCTTGATTTTAGTTCAGTGCCCTAGATGTCACGTTGCCCATTTGCCGATACTTTTTTCAAGACCCTTTTTCCACAGAAATCCTTCGAAAAGCAGGCAACGTTACCTCCAGGACACATGATTCATTATGGATTTGATGTCCATTGTGATAGGTATTTATGGTATATTCGGCCCGAGACAGGACCAATATATACCAGTTTATATATTTATAACAGTATTGTGGTTCAATTACATTATTGTCGCACCCAGTGATGCTGTACTTTGACTTGATCTGCATTTAGCTGTACTTTTTTTTCCCCCACGCTTGAGGCCATAATATCTGTCCTATTGACTGGAAATTTTGAAAAGAAAAGAAGCACATTCCAGTAGCAAGGCCTGATATCATAGCACAATACAATGAATGCATGGGCGGAGTGGTTCTCACGGGGCAGCTTGTGTCATTTTATCGGACTTAGAAGAAGAGTGATACTTGTATATATGGAAGAACTATTGGACGCAGCTATCAACAATTCAATGCTAAAATATCGCCGAGATGTCATAGCTCAACAAGACCTGCAAGGTTATTAATTTTCTGATGAAGTAGACGAAGAAAAAAAATAAGAAAATGATGTCTCTGAAAGATTTCAGAATTCTTCTGGCCCAGCAGCTTCATCATTATAACGGAAGGCCAAGAGGCAGAACTGCTGATGATTTATCAGGTAATAGGCTACATAAGGCTTCCAAAGACACTGGGAAGACTCCACCGAAAAACGGAAGGAAGGTTACCTTCAGGGAACAGACCTTGTTTTCCAGCAAACAGGCAACGTTCCTTCTAGGGCACAAGCCTTGTTTTCCAGTAACCGGGTAACATGCCCTTCAGGTTACGTATGTCTAAAATCTACAATAATGTCAAATAAATTATTTTCTTGTCTTTTCCCCTTAATTTAAGCCTCATTAAAGAGAAAATTGCGGGTGAAAAAATCCACCACCAAAATTCACATTCTGCCCGTTAAAGGGTCAACTTTTAACACAGCCAAAAACTATATGGAATAAGAACTGCAAAAGAACTCTAATTTTATAATATTTAGTTGACTTATTTTCAAACAAACCAGAGACTTGAACCAGACCTAGATCCATATTATAGCTGAAAGTGTGGTATAGCAAGAGTCAATAGTATATTAGAATGAGAAATGTTTTCAATAGGTAGCTTCTCGACCCGTCCAAACGCGCAATTGAAAATAAAACTGGGAGCACGTAATGACCTGAGAGGTCTCATATGCATTAGAATGTAAAACATACATTTTTTGGTGCTTTCCCTTACATGTCATCACGAGAATCAACCATGAAGGTTCAATTCTTTGATTCATTGCTAGGTTAGAAAAATGGTTCCTGAGGTATAGCTATCGATTCACTTGGTTAAATGTTCTTTGGATTTATTTACCGAGCGGGCATGAGACTACAGCATTTTCAGGAGTGTAAAGTTATGAGTAATTTTAATAAATTTCAAATAAAGAAAGAAAATTCGAATTATTTTAAGTTTATTTGTAATATGTAAAAAAAAAAAATCTAAACAATAATAATAGTTCTGATGCAGATACATAATCAAATCAATATACACAGAATTATAAAACTGATTGTTATAAATGGCACAATAACTAAATTAAATTTATTAGCAACAAATGACTTATGAATAAACAAAAATAAGGATATCTTGGAAACACTTTAGGTCACCTACCAGGTCTTTGCAAAAAATAACTTCAAAACTAACAATGACCTCACAGTTCCTGAGTCTATTTTACGGAATTCTAAATGCGAAGTATTCAGCAAGAAAATATATATGCCAAATTAAAGTTAGTAGCAACAAATAGCTTATGAATAAACAAAAATAAGGACAATTACCTGGAAGCGCACAAGAGATCTACCAGGTCTTTGTAGCTGCATGCCGCGTGAATAACTATAATAAATGCTAAAAATAGAATGAGGGTGAGGGGTGATGGCATCGGTGTATTTCCTACTTTCTGCAAATCAAACCCCCTTAGTACAGGAGATTAGATGTTAAATGTAGGATCTAGGGAGAGCTCACAGGTCACCTACATGCGCCCGGGAGCTAATAATTCTTTATTCAAGGACAAAGAAGCAGTTCTATTCATTATTATGTACAAATTGATTGTGTTTTTTTTCATTAGTGCTAATATAATTTGTTTCTAGATGATATATAATGGTAATATTGAGAACTGCTGTACTTTATTTATTTCATTATTTTAAGGTTGAATGAAAACATCCATTTTGGTTTAGATTTACTAAAAAAGTTTAACACTAGACATCATATTGCAACTAAAACGGTATTACATCTAACTACTAAGGAAACCATTTTTGTGCTAAAATTTAACTGCTTAGTTTTGAGAAAGATTTGTAATTTTGAAAACTGCAGGATAGTGCAATATTATCTATGACTTTTTTCCAGATCAAATCTATGAAAAAATATTTAATTCACAAAATGATACAAAATAAGACCAGAGAGAACATCGCCCATATCTTACTACTGCTCTTCATAATGCACGACGGCACAATGATTTTAGAAACTTTGTTATTCTTGGTACCAGCTACCGGCCTTGAAAGTATGACAAATCATATTTCCACGAACATCACTCTGTCCCATTCAACAGAGCGCTGGAAAAGTGATTTCAGAGGGCCTGTCACAACTATTACAAGTTCTGATCCAGTGACTTGTAATAGCTGAATTCACAGTGCAAAGAATATCATCCTATCACAGCAATGTTGGTGCTGAAAAATTCTCTTAACCAAAATGCTTCATTTGTAATGAATTATAATTACTTAATTACTTTATGATCGAATTAAAACTCCTACTTTCCAATAGAGACAGATCCTCAAAGAGAATTAGACCATTACATCTTTAATAAAGAGGCCTACAGGTTACAATACTTGAAAAAATAGAAGACTAATAATATTAATTTAGAAAGTACATGGCTGCATATATTTATATATATACCATTAAAACAACATAAAAGCAGAATAAAATAATTCAGCATCTTCCAAAATTCTGTGATTTGCTGAGTAAATATAAAAAATAAAAAAATAATAATAAAATAAGTAATTATTGAGAAAAAAATAGCAGAAAAAGGATACATGGAGGGAGAAAATGTTTTCAAAACATAAAAGCTAATAAATATAACAAGGGCTAAAAACAGAGCGTTGTTGTAGAAAATTGAAAAAGTAGTGGCTTCATAATCTGCAACTTCATTTTTTTTCCACAATATCCTGGAATTAATTCATACAAATAACTAATCATGACATAAATGTAGTATATTTAGCAGATGTGGGAAAATTTTTAGACCTTTCATCCTTTTCTTTTTTGCTCATCTTCTTATCTTCTGCTACTTTACGAGATATCTCTCTAGTGATGGCTTCTTCTCGTTTAACAGCAATCTGTATGTAATAATAATGCTATCAGAAAATAATGCAATCAATAATAATAATAATACATACATTAAAATTAAAAGACTAAAGTGAAAGAGTATAAATAAAATAAACGTTTATCTTAATAAGCCTGTATTAAAAAATTAATTCTTCACCACTTGAAAAAACAGGAATAGCGATGTTTAGTATTATAGACTATCAAATTGAAATAATAAAATTATTAACTGTAATAGAAACGAACCTTTCAAACAAGAATATTGCAACACTGCAGGTGATTGACAATAATATACCATAAATCACATATATGTAACAATGTAAATATATCATATACAGCAAAACTTTGTTATAACACTCCTGTTTATAATTCTTTTACTTCGGTCCCGGTTTCTGTTAGTAGTTTTCTCATGAAACATTATTCGTTATAATGACCCAATTTCCTGGTTATAATGCTCTCAATGAAATTTTTCTTTGAAATTATTTATATTTATAATGTTTTGTTTTGTAAATATGATTGAATTCAGTACCAGAAGGAAACAGTAAAGTAGTAAGAAATAACAGTATAATTTATTCCACGAATGCAGTTCCTAGGAATGTTTAGGTTTTGTTTGGATGAGATATTTCCATGAATTGAAAGGCTATTTAGGGATAGGGATTTGATTTTTGCCTCGGTTGCTTTGATTTCACCTTCAAGAAAACATGCCACAAAAATCTTTTTCTATTAAAGAAAAACTGATTAAATTAAAGTTTGACAAATCAAATATAAATCAAAAAGATTTTTCCTCTCCAAAAGTATAAAATGAAGAAGAGGAAGAGAATAGAATGGAACAGTGAATGGAGGAGAGAATGGAATGGAATCAGTAAAAACAAGATGATTACAAATTACAAGTACAAATTAGTTCAGTCTGTTTTCAAAAGATGGTTTTGGCTGTTATGAATGCTTCATAGTGACAACTGATTTTGGTGGTTTCAAAGAGGTTATAGATCTGTCAACAATATTCAGTTTATACATCATCACTGTATATATATATATATATATATATATATATATATATATATATATATATATATATATATATATATATATATATGTACACAGGGGCGGTTTTAAGTTTACCGGCGTCCTGGGTAAAGTTTTTTTTTGGGTCCCATCATCTATCTCATCTTGCAATGATATGAACTTTTTCGCCACAATTTGCATTTGAATAACAGAATCATATTTTTTATTTCATCAATCTAAACTTATATGACTACGTTTCCTGTCACGTATCTGGAGCTTGTCTTTTAGTATTAGTATTTCTAAGATTTGCAAATTGCGATCATACATTCATGAGGAATTCAATTATATTTTGATATAATTGAGTAATTAATTTTTTAAATGGTATTTAATTAATTAATTTTCATTAAATATAAACTTGACCGATAGTTATAGGAAAAATATAAATGAATATGACTCATTTTTCTTTTCAAATTTACTTAACTCTTAAAAATAAAATTTTATTAAAATAAGGCTTGCAAACTTAAATTAAAAATAACACCACATGAAGACCCTTTAAGCATTAAAAAATATCATAATTAGAGCGGACGGATGCTAAAATGAAATCTCAGGTTGAAATAAAAATGGAATGGAACGAAACCTAAAAACATTCAAGTTCCAATCTTAGATTACATTCCAGAGGGAACACTACTCAGGAACAAACACATTCCATCGGAACGAAATTTCCTATGTTCTCGTTCTGTTCCGAACCATTCTGATGGTGGAGCAGGTTTCTCAACAATTCCGCCCCTAACAGGCTATCCTTACTTCTCAATTATCCATCAATAATATAATTTAAAACAGATATAACTAGTTTTTATTGATGTACTTAGATATTATTCGCATTGATACTATAGATTGATTATTAAGCAGATAAAGGAATCATGGAGGGTGTTTGATGGAAAATGTAGAAGATTCAGAGACAGAAATGGGTAATGAATTCCTGAAAGGATACAGCTTTGATATCGGGTCGCATTACCAGTGTCCACATTTGAAGTTACCAGAAGGTAGCTGCACTACCACTCTCTAGAGCCATTTGTGCTAATTAACTGCTTTGCATTCAATTCTAAAATTCATATTCATTGGAATTACTGCTGCTTTAATTAGTTATTAATTATAATTATTAGTGCTGTCGACTTTCCCTCACCAACCCTCCTCAAGAGATAAACAAACCCCCAATGGATCCTTTTCAGTTGAGGTAGGGGCCTAAATGTAATTTGAATTATTTCTGCTTTAATTATATCACAGCTGTCAACTTCCCCTCGCTCAAGAGATAAACAAACTCCCAAAAGATCTTTTTCAGTTGAGGTCAGGCCCTTAAAAAAAAAAAACCTGTACCACAATCCATGAAGGTCTTGGATTCAGTGCTTGGTAAGGACCGTACTGTTTCTAAGCCAATAGTTGTGCAAGGAGGTGATTCGGCCAAGACCACGCTCAACCGCCAGGTTTTCTCCCCAATTATAACTTTATAGTGGCTGGGTGAGCCCAGGAGAGTCTCTCGATCCCACTGGGCTGATAAAAAAATAAATAATTTATCTGTCATAGCCAGTCTCGAACCCAGGACCTGGAGATTAGTAGCACCGTACCCTACCCACTGAGCTACCCCGCTCCCTTGACCTCGGGCCCTTACCGTAATTTAAACTATTCCTGCTAATTATAGCAGTAATAATTTTAATAATTCCAATTAATACGGATTTCAGAAAAGAATACAACACAGTTAGTTAGGACAAATGGCGCTAGAGAGTACTAGTCCGGCGACCTTTGGACTCTGATAATGCGGCCCAATTGTAAAGTTGTACTTCTGAAAGTGGTACTAAAGAAGGCAGATTGTGTTAAGGATTGAAATTAAAAACCTGATTGGAGAGAGATTTGCTCAAAATAAGGCATTAATAGTCCAGAAAAAATAGATGAACTAAATCATGTTTCAAAGTTCCAAGTAGCAAAAGTTTCAAGTATGGGTAGGGGTAGGGATGAAACTTGTCGAGCATTAAAAGTTCTTCAAAAACATAAGATAAATTGCAAGATTCTGCTAGCAATTTGCTCATTTTCGTTTTTCCCCTTTGAGGGCTATAACTTTCTAGAATATAACTAGAACATGTGGCTTATTTATCTATATCTATATATATATATATATATATATATATATATATATATATATATATATATATTTTTTAATTTTTTTTTTTTTTTAAATCTTTTAATCATGAAAATTATCATATAAATTCAAGCTGCTGTAACTTTCGAACACTTGAAGATAAATGGATATGTATAAGTATATTTTTGTAGAAAATTTAAAGCTCTGCAACATTTATAAAACAAAAGAGTGAGAATCTAGAAGGGTAAATTTTAAAAAAAATGTGCGGTAAAACAACTTTTTTCAAAGATTATCCATCTTTATCTATGAATATTTCGGAAACTATAACAGATAGAAACAAACTTATATATACCAATTTGTAGGGAATTATATCTTCTTTTATTTTCCCAAGGAATATAAGCTGAAGGTGGACTTATCTTTCCAGATAATATTGATAGATTGGAGAAAATCTACAATTGTCTGAAGTTGGAAACCAAGGTAGGTGAACAAGAATCTTTTCTATGCTTTGGGAAAAATGGTATTTTTATGAGGAAAAATTTATTTTTCGCAGGACAGGAAGGCAATGTTGGATCATTTTTATAGAAACTTGGTAAGGTTTTTATAGAAATTTGGTCATAAACTTCAGTTCTGGACTTGAGAACGGAAGAGAGTAGGTCTTCAACTTATCTGCTATCAAAAACTTTCCTTATAAAAACACAAATTTAAGAACAAGTTTTCAGTACAATTTAACACATGGTACAAACATGTGTCCATTCAGCTGACTTGTCAGACTTCATTATTTATTTGATTTAATGACCTTAGCCACTCCAACTAGACCAGAAATAATCTGTCATTACCCATTCTAACCTGAATAGGAAGGATTGGGATTTACTACATGGATCCAACAGAAAATAAATACTAATCTTGATAGCTGGAATGGAGTTGGTGCCATTTTTTAAGGCAATTTCATGATATGTTTGTATGTTAATACTAATACTAATTTTTGAAGTTCAATAAATTCATACTTTTTGGAACTGTTTATTATTCTTTTTTTTTTTTTTACTTTTTAAATGTTATTAGTATTTTTTAAATTGTATTATTTTTTTTTTTACAATTTCACATCAAGCCTGTTAGTGAAAATGTTGCACCTGTTTAAATCAAGTCTTAAAAAATAGCGGGAAAGTTTTTGTTCAATAACATTTTGATATAGAAGCCTCCAACAATATTAAAATGGATTATTTTTCTCCATAATTAGCATAAGAATCTTAATCCTGTCCATAGATAGCTATATTTAGCAAAGGGCATAGGTGGGGAACGTGCGGCCTCTGTGAATTTTTGCACTGTTCCCGTGTGTTTTGTGCGGGCTTTATCAAAGCTACCCATGGTATTAATTAATCTATATAATTAAATGTTAATTAATCCAGAGCTAGTATTTATGAAGGCCCCACATTCCCAACTATGGCATAGGGTATATGTAATATGTGAATAAAAAATTACATAATGGCAATGTTTTTTCAGTATTTGGAAAAATGCAATAACGTTTATTATTGAATTATGTAGAAGTCTTAATTTACTAAAAGCTATTAAGCAGAATCAAAAGTCCTCAGAGTAGAAGTCACTGATTATTCAACAGTAAACCATTAAAAAAACATTTTTTTTTTTTTAAAAAGACTGATACGATGTAGATGTAAAAAACATTGAATCTGATGATGGAGATATCGTTGAACATAGAGGTAAACAAGGAGAAGATGATTGAGTGATGAAATTTTGGCCAAAGTTAAAGGCCTTCATCAAAGTGAACATTCAGAAAATCTGAAATGAGTGTACTTGTTTACAAACCTACTTGTGTACTTCTTTCAAATCTTAAGATAGTTTCAGATATTTAAAATTTTAACATCTCATCAAGCCCAGAAATTACATTTTTATAACTTAGCCTAACTATTTTCTGTGAAGAAAAAATTATTTGAAAATTGTTTGATTGGTTAAATAACATTCTTAACATACTTAAAAAGTTTTAACTATGGCAAAAATTAATAATTTGATTTATTAATGTAAACTAAATAGGTAGTATGTGTAGTTTAAGGTTGACTAATTCTATTAGAATTTGGTTATCCAAAAAAATTAATTTCATCTCATTAGCTAAGTATTTCTTAAAACCTAACAGTTTTCTCCCCGATGTCCCTCCAAATTTCTTTTCTTTAATAGCAGGAATCCACTTGATATAAAAGCCACTGAAGAACTTCTCATAATTTTCAATATTTTTTCTGTTACATGGGTCTCACATAAATGAATAACATCAAATTTGCTGATGTCTTGAATGAAATTATTTTCAATTAATTTATTGCTTAGTCCACTTTTATTATGAGATAAAATTGAAAATGAACTAACTTTTCAAAGGAATTATTCATAACTAATGTTCTACCTTCAATCAGTCAGTCTTTAGTATTTTGTTTATTTAAAGTAACTGCTAAACTATTTTCTAGGTTTTTATTTGAAGGCTTAAAATTTTTTGGTTTTGTTAAAGTTTTTAGAGGTAACATCAATTAATATTTGTGACAGATCACATTTGTAAATGGAATTTAAAATAACCTTCCCATCTTTACTTTCTGAACAAAGAACATTTTCAGAATTCCAATAAAATCTCTTGATGTTTACAAATAAATAATTTTTCCAGACATTTACCTTTACATTGGGATTCAGTGCTTTAAGTTTTTTCCTTATAAACAATAATTTATGCTTTTCCTCCCTTTGAAGTAGTGTCATGTCTTGTTCAATGCTTATCCCTGTGTCCTTTAAGAATCTTTTATTCTTCAGTAGTGAATTCACTTCACTCTCTGATTGAAATTTGACTAATAACAGGCGAATTTCGTTATTTATTCTTCCAATAGGTTTAATTTGTAAGATGTTAAAGCTTGTAACTTTGAGAATAGATGAACAAATGTCTTTAATTAAATCATGAGAATTTTGTTTATCTGCTATATTAACACCACAAAAAACTAATTTGTTTCTCTTTAAATGTTGAGAAAGATATTCCACCTGATTTTTTAACATTTTAGTAGTGTTTTTATATTTTTCTAGCTCCTCTCTCATCATCTTATTCTCTTTTTGCAAGCTTTAAATTTTATATACTAATTGATTTATGTCTTCTTTTGTTGCAAAATTTTTTTAATCTAAAAGGTCACTAAATAGAGCTGTTCGACTGGCCAACTACCTACCTGGGGCATATCTGATGTTTTAGCTTTCTTGTCTGTGGATGTATCTAGTTCTGGTGTGCTGTTACTCCGAGTTCTATTTGTACTTTTTGGAGTAAGGTAGTTTGTTATTTTATTGTTCATATGTTGTATTAGCTCTATGCAAAAAATAACAAAACCGTATGATATACACTGTTATCAGAGATGGATAATTGGTATTTTATCTTAAATTAACACTCCTCCATCTTATCCTTCACTTCTATCCCTCAAACTAACTTGTCTTTCACCGATAAAAATACCTTTCACAACTTACTCCTCAATAAATTTAAAAAAAAAACGAGAAAAATTAGAGAGCACCTAAAATGGGTATCATCTATTATCAGAACCGTGACGTCACTCCATTCATTCATTCATAAGAGAAATAAGGAAAAACTTATTTTAGAAAAAAACATGGTTTTCTTGGAAACCATTTTGGAAAACGGACTGAGATATGAAGGTGCAGTTGGTGGCACTGACCTAAAATTTAGGTAGACTATCCTTCCCTAAATTACTGACATTTACTCCTGGGACACCCTAAATGTCAATGATTGATATTTCCTCAAGAAGCACATATGTTAATGGACCATGCCGATGTCTGTTTTGAAGGAGTTTTGTAGTAAAAGACAGAAAAAGTACTGCCTAGCAAATTATAATACACACAAAAGAAAAACAACCCAATTTCAGACCTCTAGCACTTCATGTTTATGTATACAGAAATAACAAATAACTACTTAGTATATTGCAACAGAAATACAATTTACATATGGTTTGTCAAGATATTAAATCACCTTTCAACAAATACTACAATAAATAATGCAAAATCTTTAGAAATGAGTTTTCTTTTAAAAATATGATCACTCAAAACATACTGCCATATCTACAATATACTGCTTTTTTGGGGACATTCTTGACTGTAGACTACTAACAATACAAACTACATCTTCTCCAAGGAATAAAAAAAAATAAAGAAAAAAAATAGATGCAACTTATAACTATCTTTAAGGAGGGTAAAAAGTCATCAATGAGATTTTATCATTAGAATACTCAAACATACTAATACAATTGTCAAGACAATCTGACGGATCACAGACAAAACTAAGTACAAATAAACTGCAATTAAAAACTGGCTAGACCAAATACATAATCTTTAGAGAAAAGAGGAATCTACAATTGAAAACACGGCACTGTAATACAACACTTTTGCTCAATATATAAATTGAAACAGATATAAATAGCACTCACAAACACAGCCAGACAACAAAATAATATGGTTTATAACAAACCATTAAAATGCTTTAACACAACTCTATTATCATATCTGATGAAAGTGTAATAGAAAGAAACCAACTTAGTCTGTAATGACAACAGAATAGAATGATTGACAATCCAAAAAAAATATATAACGCACACTTAGTTAAAACACTATGCATACTCTTTACTAAATTATGTAAAGACAATAATGAGATGGATTGACATAAACAGAATTAATACAGATATATGTGCTCATATAACTTTAAATCCGACGTTATGATAAAAAAAAAAAAAGTTACACTAACAAGAAAATGTGAATATTTTTAACTAATTATCAAAATAAATGGTACTTAATACAAAAACTATTAATAAAACAATATCTAGTGGTTGCATAATAATAGCATCAATTGTAATAATGGTCTCTTGTAACTGATAGAAATATGATGCTTTATATTTTAAAACCAGTTAATAAAAATTTGGGTACAGTCTTACCTTATGTTTCAGGATAAACTTAGTGTTTTTATAAGCAAAAGCCACTAAATATGTATTCAATAGAGTAACAACCACGAAAGCCAATACTGAGCTGTAAACATCAATCATATGTATCCTCCAAAAAAGCCCTATACAAAACAAAAATTATATAACCCTGAGGTTTTTAACAATCAAAAATGCTTATAAGTAAATAAGCATACTTACAAATTGGAATTGCAGAAACTATAAATGCATTTCCATAAAAAAGAGCCGAAGACTTAGTAGATACATTCCTGCTAAAATCTTGAAGCAGGAGCTCCTCTTCTTTAGTGAAAATAGGTTTCGATTTAATGACCATGATGAAGAATTGAGTTTAAAGGTAACTCTACACGTTCTCAGGACGAGACAAAAGTACTAATGCTTCTTGATGTTGAGTCCAACGCACTGAACACAATTTAGCTTCCAACTGGCCACATGACACGTCTACGGACCCCACGTCGGGGTCCTCAATTCATAACTAGGGCACTATCGAAAGTTGTAATCTAGTATCGATTTCTTTCACTTACTGAATAACCATCAAATCAGTGTTCAGTAAACATTTAAGTTAAAAAGAGAACAGTGTTAAATAATTATCATATAATAAGGAACACATTTTATTCTAACAAAGATAATACAAATTAACGTAACCTCTCTTCTTGTTACAATTCACATACTTTATCATAAGCATATGATATAAAAATGCGACAGACAATGCCTGACATCCTCCTTTTTTTTTTTTTTCTTTTTAGCAGAAAAATAAGGATTTCAAAAGTCACATAATCTTTTTGGAGGTCTACTGACTTTTCCACTAGCAGTTTTATATGACGACTTGGGCGAGTTTTCTGGTCTCTCGAAATCTCCAGCTTGATTATCCAGATCTTGGTTCTTCATTGTCTATTCACGTTCGCCTTGACTCCTGATAACCTCAGGCAGATTAAGGTAGAAAAACCAAGAGTTTATCCGATATCTAGATCCTTTTGGAGTTTGGATTGGGTAAGAATTTTACTCCGAATGTTTATGAATGTCCACATAACTTGTTCCCCCAAATCAAATTCTTGTTTGGGTGTTTTGACTTTGAAAAATTTGCCATATAAAGCCTACGCACCTCATGGGATTGGTAGATTTTTCATCATCGTTTTTTCAGGCATTTTTACTTAAGAATCCATTTATGCACACCAAATGTTTTAGTCCAAAAGATTACCCAATGAGGGATGAGGACCAAAATGTGGGACAGTCCCACCTAATGTGGGATGTTTGGTCACTTTACCCTAGTAGTATTATGATTATTTAGCATAACTAGCAGTGTAAGGAAGTGACAACCCCATCGCCCGGTCATTGTACCGCAGTCAGCCACTGACCCTCCAGGTTGGGAGAACAGTACACTAACAAACATACAGTACACAAAATCAGCACACTCTACGCAAGGTCATACACAGTACACACCCTAGGGTCACCTTCTCTAGGTAGCCGCCCCGAATGGAGATGCAGGTCTGCATGCACAGAGATGGCAGTCCCAATGTAGTGTACGCAGTGAGGGTTGATGGGCTACCTGAAAACATTTTATATTGTAAAACGTCAAACAGCCTTGGATCAGATTAGTCAAATGAGGAAATGACCAGGCAACCCCAATAGGGATCTTAACTTTGGACAATGGAATGTGTTATCCCTGCACCGACCTGGAGCTCTCAAACTGCTCGTAGACCAAATCGGTAGATATAAAATAGAAGTAGCCGCCATTCAGGAAATCTATTGGACTGCTCAGGGAATACTCGAAAAGAAACACCACTCGATGTACTAAAGCTGCATCGAAAGATACCACGAATTTGGAATTCATGGTCAGAGGAAGATACTGACAACTAGTGATCGGATTTAAAGCAATAATTCCGCGCATTTGTTACCTCCGACTCCGTAAAAGATTGCATAACTATAGCCTTCTCAGCTTTCATTCACCTACTGAAGTTTCGGAAGATCAAGAGAAAGAAGACTTCTACGAGCTTCTTGAAAGAACATTGAACCAGTGTCCTGGGCATGATATGAAGATCAGGGCTAATGATTTCAACACGAAAGTTGGAAAAGAAGGTATTATCAGACCAAAAATTGAGAAACATAGCCTATATGAGATATGTAATAGGAATGGGGTGAGACTGATCAACTTTACTGCATCACAAGACATGGTCATAGGAGGCTCTTTATACAAGGATATATATAAAGGAACCTGGGTATCACCTGACAGATCTTCGGTCAATCAAAATGATCATATTTTGATCAGGAGGCGCTATAAATCATCCCTGCAAGATGTAAGACCTTAAAGAGGAGCGAATATTGATTCGGATCACTACCTTATCATTACGCACATTCGAGAAAATTGCTAGGAAAGAATTGGGCTGGACCTAAAACCAGAAGGTTCAACATCAATAAATTAAAAGAACCTGAAATCCAGAAACGTTACCAGAAAGAGTTGGATTTATTCATGACTGACATTTCTGACCATGATGGAGATGTAGATAGCTGTTGGACAGCCTATTCTATAGCAATGCGTTGCAGACAAAGTTCTGTGACACCAGAAAGAGAACCCAGATCCCCTGGTTTGACAATGAATGCCAGATAGCCTCGGAATTCCAAAACCAGGCCTACAGAAGCATGGTCCAGAGAAAGATCAGAAATGCAGTTGAAGAAAACCGTGTAAGGCAAAGAGATGAGAAACACCTTCACCAGAGAAAGAAGAGGGAATATGGAAGAAAAGTACTGCAGAAAATGGAAATGCTGAGAGGGGAAAAGCGATTTCGAGAATTCTATCAGAAAGTGGACTCGAGTAGAAAACCGTTCATCCCAAGACAGCTGGGGTTATTCCTGCTTGAACAAGGAAGGCAAACTTCTGACCAACAAAATGGAAGTGTTAGCCATGTGGGAAGATCTCTTCTCCGGCTTTCTTAACTACAAAAGATTCAGAGACAATAGGCACAGCACTTGAAATAAATCAAATTACTCCAGACTTAAACGATCTCGAAAACCAGAATAAATAATAGAGAACAGAATAAGAAATAGAGGAAGCCATCAACAAATTATACAATGATAAAACGGCAGGTATAGATAGATTTCCAGCAGAGCTACTGAAATATGAAGGCAATGAGCTCATCAAAGTCTTCCAAGATATAATATCCGTCATCTGGATAAAAGAGGAGCTGCTATTGACTTGGAATAGCAAAAAGGGATCAGGATGATAAGTAACAACTATTGAGGTATCTCCTTACGATTGTCTTCAAATAAGGTGTTCTCCAATATTCTCTTTCAACCGATGTTGCCCTATGCAGTGAAATATCTAGGTCCATACCAATGTGGCTTCAGAAGGGTATTTCCGGTGTTTGCATCACCTTCGGTGATACTCTGAGCCACAGTGTGATGATCATAGGTGAAGTGAATAAAACTGAGCACATACTCATCCCTCAAAAAACTGGGTAGGTGCTCTGGTTCGATATTAATAAATAGAAGTTACTCAGTGAAATACATAAATACTCTATTATTATTTATTTAAAACCGATTATCGTTCAAAACTAATTTTCTTTATTACTATTTTACAATTCTTTTAATTATTATTTTACTAAGTGAATGAAGCATGTGCTCCACAAATATGAACTGATTATTGATTTGGAGTACCTGCTCACATTTGTAAGTGAATAAAACGGGAGAATGCATGCTGTGTGAGCAGGTACTTAGTAAAATTCCGGTCTACCCTTTTGTAGACTCAACATTTTAAGGAAAGATATGTAACCATAATAAAAAAATCATTTTTTTGACTTAATATCATTAGATACTTTCAGTTTGTTTATTAATAACGAATCCTGTTTGTAAGAATTATTTAGATGGAAATAGACACATTACATGAACACATAAAGGAACATATATATTTTTAAAAGAGCTATTTAAAAAAATAAATATTTATCGGAGAATAATGTGGTAATTTATGCTAAAAGAGCATTTATTTCTTTTTACACTAGATATATTAACAACTTTGACAAGTTATTTATAGCCTATTAATTACCATAGTATACAAAACAACATTGTCAGCATGCTTTGAATAACACATAGGTGATTCTCAAAAAGTTCAAAAATAGGCCTCCAAAAAAGTGAGTCTGTGAACTCTTCCCAAAAAATCTGAAAAAGTTCAGGAGTGATGTGGGGTGATTTTTAGGACAGTTTGAGTCCAACTCCAAATTTTGGACCACAAATTCAAAATTTTAAATTTTTTGAAATGGTAATAGTGATAATAATTTTTTTGTTTATGAGATTTATGGGCTATAATGAAGAAAATACCTGAATTGTTATTGAACAGTATATCGTCAGGACAATAATTCAAGTAGTATATAATAATTTAAAATACACTATACATGGCTGTAAATTGTGATTAAAATTGGAATTGATTAAAATTTATTTCAACACATTAACAAAACTGGGGATGTAATTTCAATTGATTGCATCCTTGATAAAACAGATAAAGTAATTGATTTTCAATCAGGTTTTCGTGCCACATCATTATCTCATTTATCTTCTCAAAATGAAATTATGGCAGTAATGAGAAGATTTAAGGAGTGGTAGTGATAATTTGTACCTCGAGAGCCTACCTAAGTAAAATTAAGAGAGCTATATCAAAAACTAAAGTGCTGTTCTGTTAGAGTTTTTATAGGGAAAAAAGTAATTAATTTTTAAAACTTGAAACCAATCTTTTAGTAGAAATAATAAGTAGTAGTAATCAAAAGAATAGAAATACTCACCAAAAACACATCAATTTCATGTGACTGCTGTAGCTATAACTTGATACTCATCATCTGAATGTAATGTACAAGGAACACGATTATTTAATTTTATCTGAGAATTAATCACGCACAGTTCAACCCTACCAATTATGTACTAATTAAAAATAGTCTTTACCCTTTTTTTCAAAATTATATAAAGTACAACCAATTGTAATAATAGATATTTTTGTTTTTGTCAAGTGAATTGAATCTTTTAATCTTGTAATTTAATCTTGTCAAAAAATAATTTTATTGAATTTTTAAAAATACCTGTAAGTGATCTTGAGAATATTTGTTATCTTTTATTTGGTTTCTATTAGTTTCTTTCTTATGCAAATATTGGTTGTTTAATACATAGACAGTGTAATAAGTAAATATAAATGATATGTATGCACAGACATACACACGCATATATAAATTTATGTATAATGATATATGGTCATTTATAAAAATATTTCTTCTTGTATATTAACAATAATTCACGGTGAATATAGAAACATATAATAGTTCTAATTATAATGAAATAAGTTCTTTTCTTACTCCAAACAAAATAATTAAAAATTATAATTACAAAATTAAATAATATAAAACTAAATAAATTGCTAACTTATTTTTTTATATTTTTATATTAATTCCTGAATAACAGCTTCTTCATAAACAAATGCACTGATTATTTACTCATATATTCATGACTCTCAAATCCTTAATAATGACTGGCAGAATATAAATTGCACAAAACTAACTTGTTATACACTGCAAAATAAAGACAGACTTAATTGGATCTCTCTTTTTTTTTTTTATAATCAGAACCCGGATATGTATGCTATTACATATTTTGTTTGCATGCATTTTTTAAACAGTTAACCAAATAACTTTACAAATTATTGTATTCAGAGACAATCAGCCAAATTTTATTTTGCATATTTGATGATAAAGCATATAATTGGATATTTTGATGGCTTCAATTACATTTAAAAACATATATAAATAAAAAATTAAAATGCAACATTATACATAAAATTCCAGTTTACAATCATAGGTTCATTTTCAATGGACAAAACAACAATGGAATGATTCAATTGTTCCCAGTGACATTGATCTTCTTCTTCATAGGCGCGACAGACGCACAAGGCGGTCCTTGGCCTGCTCAATCACTCTTGCCCAGTCTTGTCGGTCCGTAGCAAATCTCAGAGACACGTTAAGATTTCGAAGGTCCTCTGAGACGCTGTCCTTCCATCTGCCTCGTGGCCTCCCTCGAGCTCTCACTCCTTCTGGACAATCCTTATATAGCTCTTTGACGGTTCTGCCATCATCCATTCTATGGAGGTGACCCAACCACTTTAGACGTTGTATTCTGACATAGTTGGAGAGCTTCACATCGTCATATAGGGAATATACTTCTCTATTCTTTCTAAGACGGTATACCCCATTTTCTTTCACAGTTCCCAGAATGCGCCTTAATATTTTGCATTCAAAGATGTCGATCTTTTCAGCTGCTGATTTTTTTAATATCCATGTCTCACTTGCATATGCTGCCATTGGTCTAATGAGGGTTTTATATAGCCTTAACTTGGTTAAGCGGCTAACTAATCTACTTCTCATAAGATGAGCTATTGAGAAAAAAGCTTTATTGGCCGAGATAATGCGTGCCTGGATCTCCTCCTCCTTCAATGCTTCATTAAACTGTGCACCAAGATACTTAAAACTAGCAACACATTGGAATGTGTAGTTTCCAATTGTATAGCACATCTGGGGTCGCATGGGTTTCTTTTTCCTCAAGATCATAATTTTTGTCTTCTCTTCATTAATTTCTAGGCCAAATCTTCTGGCCTCCCTTTCCAGCTTCCCAAAAGCCTCTTTGACATTAAGAAGAGATCTTCCAGCTATCATCACATCATCGGCATATGCTAATAATTAGGCCCCTTTGTAGAAGATATTACCTCCCTCATCCAGATAGGCTCTTGCTACTATAGTTTGAAGAATGATGTTGAAAAGTAGCGGGGCTAGAGTATCACCCTGCCTGAGTCCATCGTTTACCTGAAATGCGCTGGCTAACTTGCTATTGACTCTAACTTTGCAGCTAGTCTCGTTCATTGTGCATATTACGAGTCTGATAATTTTTAAGGGAATATTCATCTCCTTCATTGCCTGGAGCAATTCCTCTCTCAAAACCGAACATATGCCGCCTTATAATCAATGAACAGTAGCCACATAGTGTTTTGAAATTCTTTCCTTTTCTCACACATCAGTCGCAAGGAGAAGATTTGATCGATGGTTGATCTGTTAGGCCTAAAACCTCCTTGGTAATCTCCCAGCTTACGCTCCACATATGGCAGTAGGCGGTTGTAAAGAGCTATAGAGAAAATTTTGTACGCTGTGTTCAGCAGGCTTATGCCTCTATAATTCTTGCAGTCCGTCCTATCCCCCTTGTTTTTTTAGAGTGGAACGACTGTTGCTTCTGACCACTCTTTCGGCGTCCTCTCTACTTGCCAAATGTTTGAAATTAGTCCATGCATCTCACTAGCTAATGACCCATTTGCCAATTTAAAGAATTCTGCATGTATTCCATCTGGACCAGGAGCCTTATTACTTTTTAACTTTTCCACAATAGCTTCGATATCCTCTTTATCTGGTGGGATATCTTCGTCGTCATCGCCAACACTCGCATAATTTACTGGTCTCGTGGCTTCAACCTCATGCTCCGATCTCTGGAGTGTTTGAAAGTATTTCTTCCAATGTTCTTGCAGCTCTACGTCTGCGACCAATTGGTGTCCATTTTCACCCCTTATAACCAGGTTGTTATTTCTAGTTCCTGTTTTCTGCTGCTGGACCTCCTTGTAGAATTTTCTAGTCTCATTGTTGCTTCTATTTCTCTAACCTTGTCATTCATCCAATTTCTCTTCTTAGACCTGATGATTCTTTTAGCATGGGTCCTAGCGTCATGAAAATCTTTTCTACTCTGCCGTATGTCCTTACCCAGCCACTTGGTTCTTAGTATATTGCGAGCCTTGATGGCTTCATTGCACTCTGTATCAAACCAAGATCTATTTGGAGGCTTCCTCTCTATTCGGCAATGTTGCTTTGCTGCTCCAGTGATTGACTCCTTCAACTCCTTCCACTGAGTTTCTACCTCTTTGTCACCACTTACAGCAGGGATGCTCCTTATGTTTTCTTCCAACTTTTCTTTATATTGCCTCCTTATATCCTCATTCCTTAATTTATCTCTACTCCACTTGCTCGATTGGTTGAGGTGCCCCTGTTGTGTACATGTTATTCTGGTCACAGTTTTTGCTATAACAAGGAAATGATCAGAGTTCACATCTGCCCCTCGATATGATCTAACATCATTGACATCATTAAAATACCTACTAGAGACTAGCACATGGTCGATTTGGGTGAATATTCCGTTTGGCGAGTGCCACGTTTGTTTATGCTTATCTTTGTGGGAGAAAATTGTACTCATCACTACCAAGCTTCTGGATGCAGCAAAATTTATCATTCGCACTCCATTTTCATTAGTTTTAGCGTGCAAACTATTTTTCCCTATGGTAGGTATAAAAATTCTTTCTTTCCCAACCTGAGCATTGAAGTCTCCCAGCACTATTTTCATATCAGAGGAAGGGCTGGCTGCTAGTGCTCTGTCCAACTCATCATAGAAAATGTCTTTTTCTTCCTCACTCTTCTCCTCCGTAGGTGCATGTACATTTATGAGGGTCACATGGCATTTCTTCCCTCTTATCCTTAATTTGCAAAGCCTCTCATTGATGGGCTGGAAATCCATGACAGCTGATTTAAATCTTGAAGGTACTACAAAGGCTGTTCCAAACGCATGCTTTTCAGTACTACCACTGTAAAAGATGGCATAGTTTCTACCTTGCAAATTCCCACTTCCCTTCCACCTGATTTCCTGTATGGCTGCTATGTCTACCCTCATCCTGCTTAGCTCATCGGTTAACTCTTTGAGTGCTCCTGCTCGATTTAAGGTCCTCACATTCCATGTTCCAAATCTGTAAACCTTTTCCGTTGCGCCGTGTCATTTCCGTGTGACAGTCCGATATCCGAGGCCTGGTTTTTGAGCTTGTTTAACGGTGAAAGTTTTTACAGAGGTTAGGTTGTCGGCCCTACCTCTAACCTTCCTGTTTTATCCGAGCTTGGGACCGGCAGTGCAGGCTAACTACTCTGGCACAGTTAGTGACATTGATCACAACCCAATAATTTTAAGTGTATATAAAATTGCTCCCATCATATCTGTTGATGTAGAAAGATCATTTTCTTATTATAAAAATATTTTATAGGATAGAAAATTAGGTTTCACAGAAATAACATGTTTCTATTAATTTCATATTTTGGTTTTTAAAAAGTTTACCACATTATGTTGTTATCCATTAACATACGCATATTTAATATATTTAGTTATTATGTTTTGTAATCATTTTCATATTTATTTTTAATATTGTCAATTAGTTATCCTTTTTTAATAAAATGATTGCTGTTTTCCTTTGGTTACTAATTTCAAGTTTATATTATTTTGATATTTTAATTTTTCCACATTTGGAGATTTTTGGTACATATTTTATGTGTTTTTACTGCATCTTTTACTCTTTTTTATTGCATATTATATGGCGTATTCTGCAGGCTTTTACTGCATAAAAATCCGGTCTCTGGTTATAACAGACCAAAACATTCTAGAAGTCCTAGAACTCTAGTTTCACATCCTTCCATTGTACAATTCCTATAATTTATACATTATAATAGATAAAATATTATTAGAAAATATTCTAAAAATGTGTAAACAATATTTTTATAGATTACAATATATATATATATATATATATATATATATATATATATATATATATATATATATATATATATATATTAATGATAAAATTTGTTAAAGATAAAATGCCAATGAAGATTCATTAAATATAATAATTTCATACTAAACAAATGAACTATAAACAATCTTATTTTAAAGAGAAAAACTATTAGCATTAAAATTGTTATGGTACGTTTATATGTACACATAATGTGTCGATTAAAATCTAAATAATTCTTACAAGCATGATATATTATTCATAAACAAACTGAAAGTAGCTAATGATATTAAGTAAAAAAAAAAAATGAGCTTTTTCTAATGGTTACATATCTTTCCTTAAAATGTTGAGTCTACAAAAGAGTAGACCATCATTTTACTAAGTATCTGCTCGCAAAGCATGCATTCTCAAATTTCATTCACTTAGAAATGTGAGCAGGTACTCCGAATCAATAATCTCTTCATATTTGTGGAGCATGTGCTCCATTCACTTAGTAAAATAATAGTTAAAAGAATTGTAAAATAATAATAATAAAGGAAATTAGTTTTGAAAGATAATCGGTGAAAATCAAATGAGCAGTGGAACAAGTGATTGTTTAAGACCAAAAAGTAGAATTTTTGCATATATTAAAAAATATATTTAGAATAAATTTATTTTACAAGCATGAGAACATATTATATATATATATATATATATATATATATATATATATATATATATATATATATATATATATACGAAAAAATAAAGTAGAAATGTGGATATTTTAATGAAATGAAGAAAAAAAAATAATATTGACGCACTATTTTGATTACAGCTTCTTAATTAACAAGTCATTTTCAGAGGAGATGCTTATAAGGCACTCTAAAGGAGTTGGCGTCTGTTGATAGTTAGCTAGCATGAGATGAAGATTTCTCTGATGTCTTAGATTGAACTAAGACCGTTCTAAAATGTCTTAAAGTCATAATGAGTTTTAAAGTCAATATATGAGTTTTAAAATTAAAATTAAATGCAGGTCAATGAATAAAGACCAGGATTAAATAGTAAACTTCACCTAGCAGTGAAACATCGTTATTTAGAATTATGAAAAAAGAAGATGGATATTAAACAGGCGATAAGAAATCTAATGTCTAATAATGTATAAGAATAACATTTATTATTTTGTAGATAGAATTCAAATGTAATAATTTGTATTTTAGGATTAAGATATATTTAATTTTCTATTGTTCTTTTTTGAATATTCCACATTACTAAACCAATTCACCTTAAGATCAATAAGATTGTAAAAACATAATTTAATATTTTTCAATATATCAATTTCTAAATCTTTGGTCATTAAAGTTTCATAATTATTATTTTCATTATCAATAAATTGACTGTTTTTTTTGGCGTATTTTTTATCAGTTAATTTAGAACCAATAACCAAACAAATTAATCTTTATTTAAGACTCTCATTAGTCATAGAAAGTTTAACTAATAATCAAAAAGGAATGATCAAACATAGTAGAAAAGCAAATATTCTAAAAATATTTATAAGTTAAAAATGAAAAGGCCAACATTACTCTAATATATATTTTATTCCAATTGAGACAACGTTTCGGTCATCTTGGGCCATTTTTCAAATCCCCAAAACCATGTTAGTTGTTTAGTCATTATTTATATATATATATATATATATATATATATATATATATATATATATATATATATATATGTATATATATATTAATTTTTTCTGGCTACACCCCAGGTGTAATTTGCGTTAATATTAGATTTTTTTTTATAAACATGAAAACATGTCATTTTCTCCATTTTTCCCTTAATATTATTTCTTTTCTAAACTAAAATATTACAGAATAACAAATTATTTTCATTATTGATGTAAGAGGTTATATACCATTGCTATTATTTTATATAATTACCACTAATAGTGAGTCTGTACATCCTATTAGGCTATTGAAGTTTGACTGATAAAAATAAGGCATGAGGAAATTTAAGTGGAGGGGGGGATTAAATGTATTAATTTCAAATGGAGGGTGGAGGTCAAAGAGGAAATGGTTATTAATTTAATATTAGCACCATTTTATATTTTAATTTCATCTATTGCATTGTCGTAGAATATATTGAAATAATCTACATCAGTTTACTGATTTAATGATTTTTTAAAATATTTTTAGTTATACATATGGATTCTTTTATTATTATTGTTTTCCTTATCTAAAATGGTTATGTTTTTAAAGTCAAATTTGTGTTTGTTTATTAATGTATGCTGTGATAACCCAGTCGATAAATTAGATTTAGTATTTTTAGCCAAATAAAATTAATAATACTAAAATAATTTAATTATAATCTAATAAATAATTTTTTTTGTATCAAAACAAATGTGTGTATATATATATATATATATATATATATATATATATATACACACACATGTATATCCGTTGTTCAAGATCAAGCTTATTCATGTTTTGGCAAAATATGATGCAGACCAAATTCAACATTAATTTTCATTCTTATTATTTGTCTTAAAATGAGAGTAAGTAAGTAAGAGAAAGTAAGAGCAATTTGTTGAGGAACCAGCAGAAGTTGTATTATTTGAGTGTCCATTTTCACCTAAATAGTTTCTTAGAAACATGATTCATGTTTCATAAACAAATTAAAAGTAGCTAATGATATCAATAAATTAAAAAATGAGTTTTTTTTTTTTTTTTTTTATGGTTACCTATCATATTATAGTATACCTAACTTATAGTATCATTCCCACATAAAGTGATCTTGAGATAGGATGAGTCACTATAAAATGGAAAACTTTTTTTGTTAAATGAAAATTATTATTGTAGAAATGCATCTAAAATAAAGAATGATTGTATATAATAAATTATTAATGATAAAGATTTATATGGTATTAAAAATTTAGTGCTTAGAAATATTAACCATTTGTAAAATTTATATTTATTATTAATATGTATTTGATTTATAACACTAACAAACTGATTATAAAATTCTAATAAAAATAATGAAACTGTTCATTTAACCCTCCACAATTATTGTGTCCTAATAATTCTGAAAAATTGTTAAATTGTCCTAGACTTGTAATGTATCAATTCCTTCACCATTAGATATAAGAAATAAACAGTATACCTACTAATTTTACTTTTGATGAAATGCATAAAGCAAATATTAATCGAGAGCCATTGATATAAATAAATGAATTTGCTCCCAATTATAATAATAATGTAAAATATCGTCGTCGCCGCTGTGAAACCTCCTATTTATCAATTTGTTGTATTGTTGTAAATTTGAAACTCACTCATAAATCTTGAAAATGAAAGTACGAAAAGTCTGGTTCCCGGTAATGATTTTTTATTAGGTATATTAGTCAAAAAATGGTGAAAAATATTGTTTAAAATGGATTTTAGAGAATTTGGTGAAGATTTAAGTTGTGCCCGTGATTATATCCATTACATTACCTTTTTTACATTGCCAAATATTGTGGGGAGCTAGAGGATTCGGAGAAGAAAGAGTTAAAAGGAGTTGTACAGAGATCAGGTATTGTTGTCAGTGAATGTCCCAATTCGGTTTACGACTCAACAGTTGGCAGATATCCCATCCCATGAAAATATGGTGCACATATTTTATATACTCCATTATGTTCCGCCGTTTTTTTTATTTCAAATTAATTAAGTGATTCGTTCCCCGTATTTCACTAAAATGTTGTCGTCATAGACACAATTTTCTCAAGTTAATTACATTTCATAATTAATTTAAGTAAACAAGTTATCAGTGTAAAAGCTACCGAAACCTCAATTACGTTACCGTGTTGGTAACATAATAGAATTAGATGATAAAGTAAAGGATTTTAACACTGAAATGTAATACATAATTAAGTAAATATACAACCAGCCCATCTTTGGCCCAAGGGGCCCCGCAATCCATGGGACCGCTTTTCCCTTTTAAATGTTTAACATTTTTAAATATTTATCATTTTTCAAATATTAATAAAAATAATGCCTTATATTGAACGATAATGAGTTATAATTTCTGCTGATAGCCCAAAGATGCTCAGAAAATAAATTCTCTAATATGGAGGGCCCCATATCTTAAAGTGCCATGGACTGCCAAAAATCATGGAAACTAAAATTTGACAAATCTATTACATGTAGGTGTTCAGAAGTATTGTTATGACATGCTAAATTGACTCAGAACGCAGTTACGAAAACAAAATTTTCGGGTGGCCAGACCCTCTGCCACCGTCCAACATTGCCCCCTCCCCCCACCGTCCCACCTTGCCCTTCCCACATCCCTATAAATTGAACATCGTTGAGTTCCTTGTGACTAGTAATTAAAATAAAGCCAATGTTCCCAGAAAAAATAGTGGCTGCACTTTGCCAAAATGAAGTCTAATGATGGCGGACTACCGAATTCGACTTGATTTAGTTTTTTGGTCACTGTTATTCAGCATTTGACTTAATTTTGCTATAATTGGTCTTTTATCAAGGTCTTAGCCACAGAATCAGAAAGTAGGAAAAATAAATATAATAATCGGTTTAGACACTAAAAAATAGCAGTGATGTCAATTTTCAAATTTCACACGAAAGTTGAAGATTCAAGTGCAGTTGTAATTAAAACAGCCCGAAATAACGAAAAAGTCTTCAAATAAAATTTGTGGAGCAATTATTCTTTAAAAACCAATAGTCACTTGTTAAAATATCTGAAATGCTTCCTTAGAAAATACACTTAATTAGCGGTGAAGCGGTAAGGACGTTAGCGCTTCCAGGCTTCTGCCACATCAATGAGTTCTCATAAATGAAATGAAATAAAAATAAATTTTATTCTGAGACTTTAGTCCCTCCTAGTAATATAAATATACAGTACTAGTACCATTTGTCTAGCTTGCAATAATAATTATCAAACAATCAAATTATAAAGCAATAAAAATTGTAAAATAAAAGACAAGAGCATGTGATGATATATGACATAAATCACAATCAGATATCTGTGTACACCTGTTTACACTAACAAATAATTAACTTATAACAATGAAGTAATAAAAAAAAATGAACATACATATAACTTTGATTCTTATATTATTTATTCATCGGGTTTTGCAAACTTCATATCCCGGTCCTCAATGCACCTTTCCTTAAATATTTCCTGTCCATACAATCTTCCTCCGTTAGACCTCTAGCTGCCATTTCTTCTCTGACTTCCTCTATCCACTGCTCCCGAGGTCTTCTTCTCTTCTCAGGGCAATATTTAAGTATTCGAAGGGGCCAACGCGTCTCATCCATTCTCAAGACGTGCCCATACCACAGCAATCTTCTTTTACTAATGTCATTGAGAATATTGAGTTCAGCCCCTACTTTGTTTCTCGTTACCTCATTTGGGACCTTCTGCAACCTGGATATGGCACAACTTCTTCAATAATTCTTGGATTCTAAATATTTCTTGTCACTGTTATTCCTCTATAGTTTGTACACATGTTCTTCTTTTCTTATTTTGGATAGATATAATGTCTCCCTCTAACCAATTATTTGATACTTTACCTGTCTTCAAACATTTTGTATAAATCTTGGCTAGTACTTCCCTGAGTTTAACTGGTCCTGCATCAGAGTTTATCATAAAACTCTATCGGCAGATCCTCAGGACCTGACGACTTACCATTTTTCATCTTCTTTAACGTTCTCTCTAGTTCTTTCAAGGAGACATCATTAATCTCGTAATTAGTCTGGTCGTTTTCCTCGTCCTCCTCCCTGTATTCCGACCTATCTTCCTAAAGTAAAACAGAAAAATACTTTTTCCATTCCTTGCTTCCTATCAGACGAGAGCTATTCTTTTGTCGGGTCAGGGTATTTATCGATTTAAGTCTTTTCCATGCCTATTTCACTTTTTGTCTTTGGACACAGCGGTTGATAATCTCACAGTTTTGATCCCAAAACCTCTCTACAGCCTCTCTCCTTTTCTTTTTAGCAGTTTTTTTTTTTTTTATGAACTGTCATCTTCAGTGAAATAGTGTCATTTGTTGGGAGCCATTTCATATGTGCACACTTCTTTTCTTTCACAGCTTGAGTGACCTCATCGTTCCATCAGTACTTATTTGCTAATCTCTTTTCGTTTTTATCCTCTAACGCCTCCATAGCCGCTTCGTGACAAATACCTTATAACACCTCATAGCTCATATCTTCTTTTATGAATTTATCTCTAATTTTGTTTAACAGCCTCTTCCTATAAAGATATTCTATTGATTCCTGAAGAATACCTTCAATCTTATACTCTCATCAGTTTTTTCATCCTTATCCATATTTATGTGTTTTTTTGTTACTGGTATCGAAGTGAATTTAAATAAGATTTTGGCCTTAACCAAGAAATGGTCCGATCCGCATTCTGATTCAGCTGAATCACCCTGGCGTTTCTTCTCGTGATAACGTAATCAGTTATTGATTTGAGATTCCTTGTGGGCTGTTGTCATGTATATTTTTGAATGTCTTTATGTTGAAAAAACCCATTAAATATCGTTAGATTTTGTTCTTCACACAAATATATGAGACGTTTTCCATTTTCATTTACAGTATCATCACCATGTCTTTCAACCACCATGCTATTTTTTGATCTTCTTCCTGTTCTGCTATTAAGATACCCCATACATATTTTTGTCTTTCTTGGTGGAATAGATTCTATGATATGGTTTAGCTTATCCAAGAATATGTTTCTCTCACTGAAGCTAGCACATTCTGTAGGGGCATATACTTTCACTTTGACTACTTCCTCTCCAAACAAATTCTTTTCTAGCTTGATTATTCTTTCATCCACACATTCATAATTTACTACACTCTTTTTAAATGTTTTATTTAATAAAATAGACACGCTCTCCTATCCTTGTCCACATCGCTGTAGTACTGGATAAAGATTCCTAAGGTCTCTTTTCCCTTTTTCTTTGTATCTGTCAAAGAATCTCTATATTATACTTCTCCATACTCTCCTGCACTTCAGTCTCTTTCCTCCTGAGCCCCTGAATATTCCATGTTCCAATTAGTTTAGTCTGTTTCCTAAGCTTTTTTCTTTTTCCATTAAATCGATCCGGAGTTTTTACGTTATTGAGTCTGTAAGTGATTTTGATTTTTTCCAAAGAGATAGGGTCCTGGCCCAAATCCTTAACCCCCAACCTGGAGGACCAGGAATTTGATTTCGGGGTGACCTTCTCCTAGACAGGTTGTCTTTACCCAGCTAGGAGTCCAGTCTGCCCCAGCCCCTGTGTTCGCGTTACCCGAGGGGCACCACGAGGAAGGTACAGGTCGGATTTTAACCCTCCCCCCTGATTCTTGTATAAATTCGAAATATTGATAGTAAGGTGATGGAGAAATAATTGATGATAAATAGAAGTTAAATACGACGTTTTGAAAATGGAGATGAGTAAGGAATTTCAAAATGAGGTAACACGAATGGAAAGGATTTTTTGAAGGAAGCCGTTCTATGAGTGAATATATACAAGTTTGTGGTTGTTTAAAGAGTGGACAGAGGAACACGGGATGAACAAATTAAGAATGTAAGGGTGCAGAAAAGATAGACATCTTTATGAAGTATTGCCAACTGGAGACATAAGAGCGCCTGGCGATTCCAAAGATGAATCTAATGAAGCAATTTATTAGTCACTTCAGTCTCATCTCATGTCCACCAAAAAGTCCAGCATACACAAGGCTGCCATAGTCAAAGTGGAGAGAAAATTGGGAAGGAGCCTAGGAACATCCGGGTTTTATGGGGTATAGAATCACGAAATCTTAGGAACTGTTTAAGGATAGCAGTGTACTTTCGGACGATTTGGGAAATATGGTTATTACATGACAGGTGCTGATCAAAAATGAACCCAAGGTTTCTAACAGTGCTATGAAAGTTAATTTGTAGGCGATTGAGGTAGAGTAAGATAGGGAATTGAGAAGATGCTTGAAACCAATGAGGATGGCCTTGGTTTCTTTCACATTCAGTATTAAATCATAGCGTACTGTCCATGCGTTGATACAACATATATCTTCTTTTAGCTTTCGGATCGTCTCAAGCATCTCAGTAGGATAGAAGGATTTAAGTCGCTATTTCCTAAAGAAAGGTTTTGGAATTCGGAAAGGAGGATATCATGATTAACTGAGTCGAAGACTTTTGAAAAGTCGAAGAGAACAAGAATAGTGATTTGTTGGTCTAAGGAGGATTGGAGATCTTGGATAATTTTCAACAAAGCCGATTGCATGAATTATTAGGATCGAAAACCAGACTGGAGAGGATTGAGGAGAGCTTTTTGCATTAGGAAGTTATTAAGCAGAGAGTGGACTATTTCGAGTAGTTTTGATGAGTTGGAGAGAATGGAGATAGGTTTAAAGTCGGAAATTATGGAGGGAACAGAAGCTTCATTCAACGGGCGGACAATGACTTCCTAGCTGTTGGGAAAATGGAATTTTGAAGGAAAAAATTATAAAAAAGGAAATAAGGAAGGGAAAATGGCAGGAAGACATAGTTTGATGATTTTCACGGGAATTCGATCCGGGCCAAAGTCATTAATTCTGGACTTGAGAACAGAGTAGAGTAATTCTTCAGGATATATATTTGTAAAATAAAAATTTTCATGGTCAAAGGATGTTTGTGGAAAGCAGCATGGAGGGGAGTGCGATGTAGGAAGAGGATCGGCAAAGTAGGAATTTAGTTCGTCAGGAGCAATCGGGTAATAAATAATTCTTTAATCATTTGGATAAATGTAACTAACTACGCCGACGACTTCCAAAATCAGTTAACCTTTCCTCCTTCTGAGCTATTAATAGCGTTTTGCTATTTCAGGAAGACCTAGATAGATAGAATCAGTGTATGTACAAACCTGAATAGATTAAGATTAAACGCTATGAAAACTCAAGCCATCGTTATAGGTTCCAATTCCATCCTAAACTGCTTTTTAAGATTTGTCTTCGGTACCTCGAGGCGGTTTCATGTGTCCCACCTTTAAGGCGAGTTAGGGTGGCTCTTACCCTCCGACCGTGGACAATATTTTCTCGGATCTTTCCTATTCCAAACGATCACCACCCAGCACCCTTCAAACATCTACAGCCTCCAACAATTCAAACACTCCATGCACAGGAAACAAGATCACGCCTATCTGACCTCTGTACCCTTTTCACAGAACCAAAACATTCGAACGTTCCTCTATCATCTGGAATTCCTTTCCTTCTAATATCCGCCATGCTTCTTCTCTATCCTCATTCAGATCCCACCTTTTTCAACGTCTTCTTTCTTTCCAAATAGATGCTTACATTACAAGATTTCAATTTAAGATTAACATCTAGAGCAGATGAGTAATAGTTTGAATAAACGCCTCAGGGTTTGTGAATAATAGTTTGTAAGTTTCAACTTTGTTAATCAACCCATTATTTAGGAATTTTTCATTTTCTCTTTTCTTTTTTCGTTTTAATTTTGTTTCCACCTTAATTATATTTTTAGAGACAAGAATTTATATTGTTTTTTTTTTTATTTTTATGAAAATATTGTAAACATTAAATAATTTTTATATTGTAGTCTTATGACCAGATATTGTTTTGGGCTTATTTGTTCAATTGTAGTATTCTTAAGAGGGCTAGTCACAGAACAAAGTTCTTTTTCTATTCTATGTACAGGCTTTAGAATTCACTGTGGACAGATTTTTAAGGGGTTACCATCTAGACTTAGGATCGGGGGCTTGTGATAAGGAAATATTGTTCCTTGGCATTGCGTTAGGAAGCCTCGTCACGTCGGAAGCGTATCCAGGCAGCGTCTCTTCTCCTATATTCGCTAATTTATAATAGATTAGCTAATTTCAATATTAATTCAGGGAGCAGCAAGACGTCTGAAAGTAGAGGTCTGTAGGGGTGCGTGGTGATTAAGGGAATGGAGGAATTTGAGAAAAGGTGTTCCATCATTTTATCAATGGAGGAAGAGAAATAGATGGGTTCCAGGGATTGGGAAAGTAAACCAACAAAAGGATTAAGTTTTCCAATGGTTAATGAGTCGAGGTCCCGCAGGGGAATTAGGAAGTTTGGGAATGAGCTTAGGAGTTGGGATATTATAGGAGATCTTGATAATATCGTGACATGAAAGGAAGGATACTGGATTCTATGAGGAAGACAATAAGTTTTGGAATGAATCTATTATTTTAAAAGGTCCAGACATGTACTTGTAAACTGAGTGTAGTGGCTGGGTTGAAAGGTACTATGAATTTTCCACCCTCTAGCTTAGACCATTTCTAAACTAGAGGGTGGATGAGGTCTGTAAGGTATGATTTGTCAAAAGAGACAGAGGACAGATTAGTATTGAAGTCACCGGCTATTATTACATTATTGAATAAAGGGGCATAGATGGAGAAGGAGGATTCAAACGTAGGATCAAATCGGACATAAGGAGGGCGGTATACTGTCACATAGAGGATGAAGGTATCTCCGGGGAAAGGAGGGGAACTGGACCTCCCTGGGACCTGTCAATCATTTTAGCTGCCACTCTTGCAGGATATCTCACCCCCAACTGACTGTTTTGAATTCACTTTGTGTGAATAAGGATTATGATATTGTTCTCCCATTCTTACAGTAGCAGCTTGTGGTCCCGAATCTGTTGAAAAAGTATTTGGAGGCTCTTAAAAATTTTATTACGACCATACTTACAAGGAGAGTAACAAACATGGAAATCACAGATTCTGATCACTTTTATACTTGCTATAGGGTAGGGTCATCTTTCTGCATACGTAAAGTGGTAAGATGCAATTCGCTTTAAATCTCAAGAAATATCGATTTGAACTTCTTGGTGCTATTTAAGTAGGCATGGCTGTTACAATAGTTCAACAGTGGCTCTGGCCTCGCCGTAACGCGTCTGGTTACAGTGTTAGAAATCTTCAGTTCGAATCTACAAAATTAAGAAAAAAAAGTTGTATTATTTTATTGCTTTTTATATCTCTGATATTCATAAATTATTAAATAATGGATTCATTCGATTTTTTATTTTAATTTAATTTATAATAGATAAAAACATTTTCAATTAATATTTTTTCTATGGTTATTATTTATTTGTTATTTACTTGTTTTATTTACATAAAAATATTCAAGAGTTGGGAGTGATAATGAAATAAAATAAAATAGTAGCAATTACCATAGTTGAGATAAATATAATAACAAAGTGATTAGTATCATCAAATATGATTAATTAATTGAAAATTAAAATATTATGCACTGAAAATAATTATAGTCATTTAAAAATGATCGTTAAAGTCATTATTATTGAAAATATATCACATTGGTGTTTGATTATTTTAAGTAACCATATTCAAATGGAGCATTTTAAACTCACTATTTATCTGAATTTATATGTTACCTGCTTTGGAACCAACAACCTGAGCTGCCTTCATAAGAATATTTGCCTTCTCTGCTCACAATCAGCAAAGGTGTAGTCACAATTAGCGTGGCCATAAAAATTCATTCCCTTCTATTGCATCAATTGAGCTTACTTAAATTTACAAAGATGGTCCAGTATACTTCGTTCACCTCCAGGTTGATTGATGAAAGTAGAATATTCATGAATTATGTTTCTCATTAACCAATTTGAAAAAAAAAATGTAATTGCAACAATGATAGTTTAATGAAAGATACGGCTTGTGACAAAAGTCATTGTTTCTAATGTATCTATGATTTTTATCATCCGAATGAATGTTTAATTGTGGATTAATCTGATGATGATAACGAATGAGTAAAAATTATCATGATTATGTTTGACGATATTAATCGCTTTGTAATTATATTTACCACGACTCCTATTTTAATGGTAATTGTTACAATTTTATTTGATTTCATTTCAAAATCACTATCAACTTCTGAGCATTGAATATTTTATTGTAAAAAAACAAATAAATGAATAATAACTTTAGAAAAAAGCTTAATTGATTAAATTTTCACCTATATTAAAACAAACAAAAAATTAATGAATCCATTATTTAATCATCATAAATATCAGATATATAAAAATAAAATAAATGAATAAAAAAACAATAAAATCCATAATTCCAAAGATTCGAATTGAAGTTTTTCAGTACTATAACCAAAGCCGTTACCACGCGGCTCCAGCCACTGTCAAACTATAGTAACACCCACGTCTGCTTAAATTACACCAAGAACTTCAAATGGATATTTCTCGAGAATGAAAGCGAATTGCGTCTTACCACTTTGCATAAGCATTGAAGTGATCCTACCCTATAATCCTTGTTAATGATGTGGAGGACCATCTGAGCCGGCTGAGACTGAGAACATGGCATGAGAAGTAGTTAGAGATTTATCTTCAATATTAATTTTGTCGAAAAATGATAAATAATTAAAACGTTATTTATGTTTTAAATTCTATAAGTGCTACCCTAATTAGATGCGTATTACTAATTATTTTCATAAATAAATCCTACGCATGTTTAAATATTGATATAATTTATATACAGCTAGTAAGTATAATTAATTAATTATTAAGTGGTCTTAATTCTAAATTAATTTAATAAAGGTGGCGAAGTAAAATACGATCCATTATACTTAATCGAATTAAACATTTCTTCACCTAAATCATAAGGAAAATGTGCTGGTAGTGGTTATAAATTTTAGTAACTCTTTGAGGAAAATGTTTTTCTTCTATTTTCGCTGTTTGAAATAGGTTCTAAATTTTCAAATTGACCAACATTTTAGGATTTCCAATTATTGGGAGAGGTAAATTATTTAGATCCTGCCACTTTGAATACATTTCTTTGGCAACGTCATTAGTGGTGATGTATTACAGCCAACAATGTTTCTCCTGACTAGTACCTGGCCCTATCCCATTAGCTAAGCGTCCCCACCCTCCAAACCTTCGGCTAGAAAATTTTATATTACTAATTAGACGGCTTTAACTATGTTTTTATCTTGAAATTGTTCACCAAAATAATCTACACATCTATCCCTAAAGCCGTATAAAATGATTTTTTTTTAAATCAAATTCTAAAGCCCTTATTTTTCTATTTATATATTGTTATTACCTTTATTTGACATACTACAACCTTCTAACAAGGAGAAAGTTGCAATATACAGAAAGAAAATCAGAAATCCCGTTTCAAAGAAAATTTAGTTGTAAATGTTCCTAATTTTGAAGCGCGACGTGGTGGCCATAAAATGAACTAAACCGGTGAGGCTTAGCCTTAAGCCTGGGCATCCACTGGAACCGTTTTCAGCCGACAGATCAACTGATTTCAGCCGGAAAAAGAACCGATTTCAACCGGCAGAGGAACCGAACGAGGAACTGATTTCAACCGGCAGAGAAACCGAACGAGTAGTAGTCAATTACCAGTTTACCTAGAGCTACAGGCTTGTTTAAAGAATATCGAAATGGATGTGGAGGACTTGTGCAATTGAAAATATTGCATGGCAATTGAAATGATTGTCAAATTTCAATATAAATTTGTAATACAAATTTTTTTTTCTCTTCCCAAGAATAGCTTTCTTTTAAATTGTAAGTACTATATGCTTTATTTTAAGCTTTAAGTATAAAAAGTTTTATTTTTATTTTTGTTAAGGAGTTTTCATTTTTTTGTTGGTGAGGCTCTGTATATTCCTCGTACCAAAGTGAAAAGTCCGTTTCCATTTCCAAAGTCTACTGCCGTTATGACTATCCAATTCCGAGGCTCTTCTCTGACTACTTATAGCGGGGAGTTTTACTTCAATGAGCTGCTGAACCAATTGACAACCCTCAACCTGGAGGACCAGGGGTTTTCTGTTTTTCTGTCTGGATCTCCTTCCCCTAGATAACTTACCTGCCACAACTGACGAGCCCTATCTGTCCGAGTTTATAATCGGAGTTGTCCCTCTCCTAGGTATCTAGGTCTAGTTAAACTTGCCTCGTCACAGTCGCCGCCGTGGGGCCTCTGGGACATTAGTGAGGATGGGCGCACCACTGACCACATTGATTGCACCACCTGAAAAAGGAAGTGGAAAGGGCGGGTTTGGATCTGCTCGTTCTGACAGAGGCGAAATTGAAAGGTAAGGGCCAGGTGTGGTCGGGAGAGTACGTGCACATCTGGAGTGGTGTTGGCAGAGATCTGCGAGCTAAGGAAGGTGTGGCGGCCCTGATAAAGAAACATTAAAGAGAAAAGATCACGCACTGTGAGGAAATTTCGGAGAGGGTTATCCGGGTAGATCTTGATGTTTGTGGCAAAAGTGTCACGGTGTGAGTGTGTGTGTATGTATATTAGGGTGGCCCTTATTTTTTGATAATTTGATTTCTGATCGCACACCCCATATTCTTTTTCTTTTTGGTATACCCTTTTTGGAAACCTTTTTTGTTCGAATCGACTGCGGAACACATGCCGTATCGAGCTTGAAGTTGCCCGTCCGTGCTAGCCGGTCCGAACATGCAGTACTCTGCATTATGACAGCCCTTATTTTATGATAATTTTATTTTTTCCCCTTTTAATTTACAAAATGAATATAAGCCAGTAGGAGTTACCTTGAAGTGGAAAAAACGCAAATAAATGGCTTTATTGAGGCGTAGAAAGGAGGAAAAAGGATATGTTAAAGGCAGTGGCAGTTCTTGAATGGTTGTTGTACCAAATTACTTATCATTTGAGAAAGAGTTAAATATGTAGAATTCGGATCTATCCGGTCATCATCGAACACCGATAGATAAAAAGATAAACAAACCAGTGATTATTCATATTCCGATTGTACTATACTTACACTCTGATAGTTATAACCTTCTAATATACCTTTCAAAATCTATGGATGTAGAGTAATTGAAACATAAATTAACTGGTGGGTTAATTTTGTCCGCCCGTGAATTTTTTAATGCAGTAGCTAGTGAAAAACTGATACACGATCATAAAAAGCTCATTGAATTGTGCCAAATATTCATTGGAAGATATCCAGAAGGCAAAATTAAAATCAGGCTATCAGGATCGCTACACCATGCTATAATGGATGGCAAAGGCGGTTTCTTTATTGAAAATGTATTTATTTAGTGAGCAATTGTGGTTGAAAGTGTCAGAAGTAAACAGACTAATGACCATATAGAAGACGTAATTTTTTTTTTTTTTTTTTTTTTTTTTTTAGAATAGGTTGATATTTCTAAAGATGTTGGGTATATCGTGGACTTTTTAATATTTATTCAGACAGTCGCCTACCTTATTTAAAACCTATTGAAACTAGTAAGCATCTACGAACTGTCATTAACTCGAGTGAAAGATGGTTAAAATTAATGCAGAACTTTAATGGCTTATGTCTTAGTGTCAGGCTAGGCGCGAGCCTGTCCGGGTTAGCAACCGGAGGAGCACAGCTCATTACCGCGCCCAATTACAGAACACTAACACACAAAGGTCACTACATCCGCCCCTTGCCATTACCCAGGCGGCTGGTGCAGCCCTCCTGGGGGGTCGCATCAGAGGGTACAGGAGATAAACAAGGTATGGCACTCCTTGGCCGCTGGGATACAGGAGCCCGCTCATCCTAACCTGGAAGGAGTGGCTGCTCTATCAGCCCAGTGTAATAGTTCGGACGCTGTAGTAGTGCCAGTTGGTGACTGGATGGGACCCTGCTGCACGGACCGGAGTTGCACTCCCGAGGCCACTGGACTTCTCTCCTGGGATATTACCTGTTCCGGTCAAGTGGGGAAGGTGGCGAGGACGGATGCAAACCTACACTAACACCACACAGTAAACAATACAGATAAAAAACAAAAAGAAATAACCAATGGAAAATCTAAAAGTAAATGAGCAGCCTAATGTGCCAGCTGCGCAGGGAGAGGAAGAGCGGTCATCCCAGACCGCTACAAATTTTGAAGCCACAACAGGGGAGCCAGAGCAGGTTGCTGCGACCTTATCAGCCCCCCTCTAGCTTTCCAAGCAGAAGGGAGAACTCTGATGAAGAGACCTCCCGCTCTCGATCGACTAGCAGAGCACCTAAAGGGGAGGGAGTGGAGCTCAAAGCCGCTGCCTTAGCAAGAGCTAAGCAGAAAAAGAAAATTTATAGGCAAAAGAAAAGGCGGGCCGAGGCTATTCAAAGACAAGCCGAACGGGAGGCCATCAGGACGAGGCGTCAAAACCCCGTTTCTGACCCGGCTACCCACAGGCGGCCTAGTACCAGCGGGCGCCCCGCGGGCCGTTCCCCTCTGGCTCGGCTTGGGGGGTGCGGCCCGGGGACTGTCCTTGAACCGATTCGGGAGAGGGAGGACGGGGCTTTGCCTCCGTCCACCCCTCCTTCCCGACGCGGAGGGGACTCGGCGCGCGCTTCAAGAGCAGGCCCGTCTAACCAATACCAGAAAAGGATAAGGCCTATGGAGGAGTCTCCACCGACCGATACGCGTCGGCAAGACTCTAAAAGAGCAAGATCCTCTCCTAGGAGGACCAATGAGCCGGTAGCGGGACCATCTCAGCAGAGCGCCCAGGAGGATCAGGGGAAATCCCGATCCTACAGGGATGCTGCTGCTTCTAGCACAAGGGCCTTGCAGGTGGTCATTATGGGGAGCCAGGAGGGTGCCCCCATTACTCAGGAAGAGGCCAAACTTATCCGAAGGCTCCTCATAGCCGAAATTGAGAGGAGGGCGTATGAGCCAAGACCCAGAAGCAGGCCTCTCGAATTCATTAACTCAGGTTATCAGGCGGAACCGGGATGGTTCCTCCTAACCTGCAAAAATGAAGAAACCAGGGACTGGCTTCTCAGTTGGGTACCTCCTACGGACCGTTGGTTTGTAGTGAGGCGGTCCGCCGAGGCTCCCTGGCCCACTAGAATTGCTATTGGGCTGGGGGCTGTGGTGATCGAACCCAGCAGATTGGTCAGCCTCCTGGAACTTCACAACCCAGAACTGGCGGGAACCAACCAGTGGCAGTTCCTGGGAGTGGAAGGCGATCCGGGACATCTGAGGGGCATCTTCAGAGTCCCAACCTGCACGATCGCCTGGCTGGAGGCGAACGGATGGCGGATCAGCTATGAGCTGGTGTCGCTGACCGTCTGGAGAACGCCTTCGGCACCAGCTAGACAACAGCCCCCACAGGAGGATCAAGGGAGGAACGGGCGCCAATAGGCCCCTGCTCCTCCCACTTCCTTCTCCTCCATCTGCCACAATCATGGAAAACGCTGGGATCGAGGTAAGACAAATTAATTTACACCATAACAAGTCGGCTACGGCTGAATTAGCGAAGCTTCTTTCGGGGGTGAAATCCACCCTCGTCTTAATACAAGAACCTTATTGTTTTAGGGGAATGATTAAAGGACTTGGGGGTATCGGCGGAAGAATCATCCGCCCACCCTCATGCGAAGCACCAAGGTCATGTATCTGGGTCTCTAAAGACCTTCAGATACTACCTTTGCCCCAGACTAGCACGAAGGATGCTAACTACCAAGGTCAGTAATATTAAGCTTAAAATGATTATTGCCTCCATATATGTACCCCATAATTTGGATCCAACTTATCATTACATAGATAGTCTCTTCCGCTTTGCAAGAAAGAATGATCTACCTCTCTTAGTAGGCGGAGACATTAATGCCCATCACCTTGTGTGGGGCAGTTCAGACACGAACGAGCGAGGGGAATCCTTGCTCGAACATATAGCCTCTACAAATTTAGAGATATTAAACAGAGGTAGCGAAGCTACCTTTGTCACTCGAGTCAGAAGATGTCTGGATATCACACTCGCTTCTAGTCAGATTAAAGACCTCTGCAAAGACTGGAAGATCACCTCGGATATTACACTGTCCGACCATAGGATGATCTCATTCAAGATTAACTCTGAACAAACCTCCCCAACTCTGAAGAGAAACCCCAGAAACACTGAGTGGAATCTATTCAGGGAAAGGTTGGATAGATGCCCATACCTCCCTATGGGCAGACTTCAAACCAAAGTTCAGGTAGAGGAAGAAACTACCCTCTTAGAGAGAATAGTACAAGACGCATACGAGGCGGCCTGTCCCTTAAAGGCAGAACCCAGGAAAAAGATCAGATGGTGGTCCACTGAGCTGTCTAAACTACAAAAGGCTACAAGAAAGGCCTATAATAAGGCATATAAATCAAAGCAGAAGGCTGACTGGGATCTGTACCGTGTCGCCTCTAACTCATATAAAAAAGAAATAAGGAAGCATAAACGGGAGGGCTGGCGTAAGTTCTGTAGCAATATAGAATGCACGCCAGAAGCCTCTCGTCTAGTTAAGCTGCTTGGGAATGACGCCCAACAGCCACTGGGAGCCTTAAAGAAACCTAACGGTCTCTGGACCTCCAACTTGGTGGACACCTTGTCTCACCTGATGGAGACCCACTTTCCGGGTTGCAGTATTATCAATTTAGTCAACCCCCCTCAGGTATGTACCCTGGCAGTGATACTAACGATACAGAAGAGGACTGGGCTCTAGCGGAGTCCATAGTCAGTGACGGGGCCATTAGGTGGGCTGTCGGGGAGCTCAAGCCGTATAAAGCCCCAGGCACTGACGGTATCCTTCCATGTATGCTCAAAGAGGGCCTCAATGCTCTGCTCCCCCGAATCAGAGCACTTCTAGGAGCCTCTCTAGCCATCGGGTACATTCCAGAATCCTGGAGGAAATCTCTAATAGCTTTTATCCCGAAGAATAGTAAGGAGGATTACAGTGTTGCTAAGGCTTTTCGACCTATCAGCCTATCCTCCTTTCTTTTTAAGATCCTGGAGAAGCTGGTAGCAGTACACCTTACAAGTAAGGTTCTACCTCTCCATCCCCTTCACCCTCAACAGCATGCTTACCTCCAGGGAAAATCAACAGAAACTGCCCTACATTCCCTAGTTGGAAAAATAGAAAAGGCCTTGGTATACAAGGAATCCGCCTTAGGGCTCTTTTTCGATGTTGAAGGGGCATTCGACAGGACCAGGCCTGAGGCAGTTTGTAGAGCCTTAAAAGAAATATCTGCCCCACCTGCTATAGCCAGATGGGTCGGATTTGTTTTGAAGAATAGAATAATAGTCGTCTCAGAGGAGGGCACCAGACTAGAGGCGCAGGCCTTCACAGGCTGCCCTCAAGGGAGCTGCATCTCCCCACTGCTCTGGTGCCTTGTAATGGACAAGTTGTTAAGAAGACTAGAGGAGGCCGGATTCTCTGCCCAGGCATTTGCAGATGATGGAGTAATCCTCATAACAGGTAAGTTTATTGCCACCATCTTTGAGCGCATGCAGGTTGCTTGCGATATTGTTCAGACAGGGCACTGCAGGCTTAAAAGACACTTAAAGATTTGCGGAATAGCTGGGGATGAGACCTGCCACTGCTGTGGGCAGGCACCTGAAACTGCTCTACACTACATAGCCGAATGTGACAGATATGCGTCACTGAGATACAGACTGTTAGGATCTGATAGAATCAGAATACAAGAGGCTCCCTCCATCGAATGGACATCCCTTCTGAATTTCATTAGAAAAACCAGAAGGTTCGATATGGAGGGTTAATAAGCTATTTCTATTGGTAATTCCCCGGGGATGGCAAAAAGGACCATCAGGCCCACTTGCCGGACTTTGTCCCCCCACCCTTGCCAGTACCAGTACCAGTAATGGCTTATGACCTGTGGATGAGGAGCAGAAACTGTTTCTCCTGCAATGCGTAGACCATAGAAGACAATACCCTGCCTGACAGTAAAAAATTAAATCTGAAGCGAAAATATAAGTAAAATAGGGAAAGAAGTTTAAATACTTATATTCTTTTCTCGAAACATTATTTTTAAATTTTGCATAACAATAAAGTGATATTTTTAGTTTATAAAATAAATATAATTGTTCTACTGGTTAATTTTCTTTCGGTTGTCTATTTCAGGCTCAATGCGGCACGGGTTAGTGTTAATATTTTGAAAAGGTGTTTTGTACAGATTTAAACAATATCAAAAGGAAAAAATATAAGGGGTGTGCGTTCAGAAACTAAAAAGTTTTTTTTTACTCCTATAAATAAGGACCACCCTAATACATCTTTGTGTGTGTGTGTGTGTATGTATAAATAATGACATTTATTCATTTATTATCATATTATAGAATTTCAATATAAATTTATAATTGAAATTATTATACAGCAATTAATTATTATTGATATTATATCGCAATAGAAAATATAGTGGAGGATTTGTAGATGCAATTGAAAATATTGTTTTATGATTATAATTTTCATCAAGTATATTATTTCTAAAAATAAGCGATAAAACGAATCTATACCTAAACTAATTATTAAAAAATTTCTACACTTTCCTTTTCAAACAATAGCGACAAACATGAAGTATTGCTGATGTAAAAATGTTGAAATAAATCTATGATGTATCATAGAGATGAAATAATATATGCTATATTATAATTAGAACTAATAAATATTATCAAGCTGTAATAATATTAAAATATCTTTATTAACTTGCCTTGGGCAAGGTTTAGAAGAAGCCGCTCAACCACCGATCATATTCTCAGTCTGCACATGATCTTGGAAAAGGGTATAACCTGACCACGAACCGTCTGTTTGTCGATTTTAGTTCATCATAGGAAAGCATTGGCAGAGAGGAGCTGCACAAGTCTCTGGAGGAATTTAAAGTCCCAGGAAAACTCACGCGACTGGTGAAGTTGGCGATGAAAAACTCAAAATGCGCAGTCCGTGTGGATTCAGACTTGTCTGAAGTATTTAAAAACAGCAGTGTAGTAAGGCAAGAAGATGCCTTAGTATGCCTTCAATTCAACATGGCATTAAAATAGTTGTCTGTTAATCAAAATTACAGACAAGTGGTAGCATTTTTTCCAGACTTGTACAGTTCCGAGGGTACGCCGATGACTTCGATATTACGGCAAGATCTGAGCGGACGATAAAAGAGGCATTCATAACTTTCGAAACAGCAGCCAGGGAATTTGGTCTCATTGTAAATGAAGAAAAAAACAAATATATGGTAGTTGGTGCTAATAGAAACCATGCCGGATTTTTCAGCATTGGTCCCTACAAGTTCCAGTACGAAGAGCCCTTCATATATTTGGGGTTCGAGGCAAACTCACAGAACAACATATCACAAGACATCAGTAGGCGGATCAATGCTTCCAACAGGTGTTTCTTTGGATTGGCAAAGCACTTCAAAAGCAGATGAATTTCTTCCAGCACTAAAATTAACCTATGAAAAACCATGGTAGGTCCAGTACAACTTATGGGTCAGAAGCATGGCCCATGGTGGTAGCCCATGCTGCATGAGCTACCACCAAGTGAGATCAGATCAGTGATCAGAGATTTAAAAACAGTACCGAAAACTTGTAAAATAACTTTCATTACTAAAGATATTGAGGCACTTATATATATATATACCCTGTTAATATATATATAATGATTTAAGAACAATACATATATATCCCCCTTTGATATTAAATCCTACGCAAAAACTAATCACTGCAGATTGTAAAGAAATCAAAGCGACATTTTTACATTGTAAAAATAAAACTCATTTACATAATCCTTGTATTAAAAAAATAATTTCTAATAAGAAACTACTAGATTGTAAGAAAATTATAATTTTCAGTAAACCATTTATCAGTAAAATATTTATAAGTTATATATATATATATATATATATATATATATATATATATATATATATATATATATATATATATATATATAATTGATTATTATTTGACCTTAAATATTAACAAATTTACTGTAAAAAGTAAAACTAATGAAACCATATACTTAACTTGTAGTAGCTTAATTAAATTAAATAGAAACAAAATATTATTAGATAAAAGAGCAATACCTATGAATAGCCCTACATATTCAAAACTTAATTGTACCACATAATAACCTTAATATAAGTTACCTGCTATCAATGTTAAAATGTTATCACTTAATCCACTTATTGATTTAGCTACTAACAATAATATTCTATTCTCTTGTATACTATTATGTATCCTCATTAAAATCATTTCTCTTCTTAGACTTTTATTATATCATTTCAGAATATTTATCATTCAAAAGGATTGTATCAACGAACTAGAACAACCAGATCAACAATAAAGAATCCCAGAAGTTGCTCAACATACACCACGAATTAATCCTGGCTTTCCATACTTATTTTCGCTGGAGCATCAAGCTTGATAAGGAAGGAGTTAATTATAGAAATTAATAGAAAATGGAAGCTGCTTATCTTTGCAAAACCCAGGCTATATATGGGGAGCTCGCTTGGATTCTGGTCACTCGTCTATTATTAGTTGTCAGTCGCACTTTAACTATCATCTTTTTTTTTTTTTTATACCAAGTTTAATGATATAAACTTGGTGATGATTACGCCTGTTTAATAATCATCCGGAAACCGAACTGTTTTTCACTTGTCCCAAAACCTCTCTTGCTTGAATAATTAGCCTTCTAGACACCTTTTACGCACTTACTCCTTAAAGTAGGGGTAAATGCACTATTAAGTACTATTCAATTAAATTATCAATCTGGTCAAAATGGAGGTGGTTGAAACCTAGGTTTGAATGTATATAAAAGTGAATCCTCTCATTTATCTGTAATGTTCTAAAAATGTAAATTGTTAAATGTAACATTTTCTAAAAATTAAAAAAAAAACAAAAGGAAACTGGCATGTCTTAGCTAAAGGAGAAACCATTATTTTGACTTTGAATCATAACATCCTGTTTGTTATTCGTGTAAGAAATAAAAACCTTTGAGGGTTGTAGGGTTGAAGGCAACTAAAGGAACGAAGAAGGAAGGAATCTGGTTTTCCCAAGATTCTAACACGTGTATGTAATGGTTGTAATAATCGCTGTCTTATCCTTGAATCACCAATGAGTTTGCATGCCAATAAAATATATAAATATCATTAGAGAAGCAGGTGATAGGTACATCTAGAACTATACTATTTACTATAAAATTGTTCATTTTACGGACCCATATAACTGATTTGCTATGACATTAATATTTTTAACTGCTGTCTTTATATTCTCTATTTAATTGTTGCTTACTGCGATAGCCTTTTTTCAATGTTTATTATATATATTTTTTTAATTAACCATTACTTTATTGTTATGAATATGTACAGGTACATTATAACCAAGGGTTTAGACGAATCGGAATGTTTTATTACAAAAGAAATTATGATTGACTTGCAATCTTTTTCACCTAACGGAAAGGTCATAGCTCTTAGAATTATCGAAGTAGGTGAACATAAAAGTTGCTCTTCTTTTCATAATCAAAATACTGTGACGAAATTAGTCATGAATAGATCAAAGGTCCATTTTTTTTTCATGGTGCACAATGGTTTATTACATTGACTATTTTATAATGAAAAAATTCAATCTTACAAAATTGACAAATTGAGATGAGACAATTACATGATTTATAATTATCAGATACTTGGATGCCGAGAGTAACAGCTCCAATATTTACAGTGGTCTTTCTAATAAGGTTTCACACAACAGGATGGCTCCAATCAGCGATACACATCTCTGCGTTGTAAGCCAAAGAAATTTTATTCTCCGATCTATTTTTATTTTATTTTATTGGCCACTGTTGATGTTCCTGGAGGCAGACCTAAACAAACTGTCTCAGCCATCCTCTCAAAATATCGCCATGTCTACGAGTTTACTATATATAGCGGACCCTCGTTATAACGTGGCAAACTACACCGTGGATTACAGCGCGGTTATCCATCTTGAACTAGCCTCTGATTAGTCTATTAATAAATTACCTATTACTACTGTCACTTAATTATATATGAAATATATAATAAGGGAATGTATTGCGATCGTGAAAAATTTTGAATTCGAGTTCTCAACGGAAATATACACACGTTTTAAGGTCCCCTTTGTCAGAATTACCATGCCTCGCAAAATGGTCTGTGCGTATATGTGTGTGTGTCATAGTCTGAAAAACCAAGCTCAAAAACGAAGTTTGTACAAAACGAAGTTTGTACAAGTTGTACAAAACTGAAATTACGTATTTAATGTGGGTAGATGCCTGGGATGCTACAGCAACTTTTTCTCTAAAGTCGACTTATCGGAAGTGCCACTTTATGCAGGGTCGTTTGGTACAACAATTTATTGGGATGAAAAAACTAAAATTCCCAAACAATTTCCCAGATTTCCCAACAATAATTTTCTTTTCTATTAAAGTGCATCATTGCATCGACAAAATCTCAATTTGTTAATATAAAAAGTATTGGAATAGGCTTTAAACTTTAGTAACTCTTTGAGTAAAATATTTTACCACAATTTTTACAGTGTAAAGTAGGTTCTAAAATTTCCCAACTTTTTGGGTTTTCAAATATTTGGAGGGGGTGACACCTCCTCCCTACCCCTCCCATAGCGACGTCCCTGACTTTATACATCGAAAACGGCTCCAACGATTTTGATGTCTACTTAGCTAAAGTCTTCTCCTAAAAGATCTTTAACTTTTCATAGAGGGAGTACGTCACCGAGAAAATTCAGGGAGATAAGTTCAGAAGATAACAAAGAGACAAGTTTATTAGTAAATAGTGGAATAAATTCTTCCAAATATTACAATATTCCTTTTTTGGTAGCTTTTATGTTGTTTCACCAACGTTTCGGGGTTCTATTCCATTCTCAAGGTGCTTTTCTAAAAATATCATACAATAAATCAACAATTAAAAATATCTGCATAACAATATATCACATTTCAATGTCATTTCATAGACCATAAATACATCTATACTCCTGTTGTCTAAATTCATTCATATTTATTTCGTCTGTTAGTAAAAAGAAAAATCAAAACAGAGTTCTATAAGCATTAGAAACATTGCTAAGAGTGTGCAATACAGATTTATTATCGAGCGTTAAGGAATTATCTCCACTAGAACTAGTGAAACCATATCAGTAACAAGAATTAGTGAAACAGTATCAGTAACAAGAACTAGTAAAACAGTATCAGTAACAAGAACTAGTAAAACAGTATCAGTAACAAGATCTTGTGTGCCCGAAAAGATATTCGTGCTTAGTTTAGTTCACTAGGAAGTGTTTTCATAGATTTTTTTTTTGATGTATTGTTTCACCCTTTACGCTTCTTTAACGGAAACGAAACGGGGTTTATTTTAAATTACGGAAACATCAGTAAGGAGCATGCTCTGAAAGGATTTAAAAATGTTTACGTAATAGATGATGGACAAGCCAAAGCATCTATTACAGTTATGTATTCGGCCTCAGGAATGGTGGTTCCACCACTGGTTCTTTACCCATACAAAAGATTCCCAGGAGACATAATTCAATAAGTCCTCGAAGACTGGGGAGTCGGAAGGAATGACAGCGAGTGGTTGAGGTCAGAGGTGATTTTTTAATATATAACAAATATTTGTATTCCATTTTTGGAAAAAAAACAAAAACAATATTGAACGGCCGGTAACCTCAAATGGTTACTATGCATAAATAGGAATTTTTAAAGTAAGAAAAAACAATTATTTTAAAAAATTTTGGTAGCATGACCATAACCCATACATCATGCCCATAACTGGTATTTTAGTGTATTAGTAAAAAAATTATGAAAATATATTGGAATAGAAAATACAGCACATTTGTATATTTTAGATTCAATAGAGCAAGCATTTATAAATTTAAATATTTAACCTAATATGACACTTGAAAAACTGTGTAGGCGATACCCCATTTTGAATCAACCGACTTCCTTAACTATGACCATAACCCGTGATTTATCCTAAGTGAAAGTTATGTGATGTGCGCACCGCAACAGATTTTATTTTATCCTTATTCTCGAACTGTAGTTCAAAAGAGAATTACATGAAAAAAAAAAGCTGGTGCGGTGCGCGCATACAGCTTTCCCTTACCACCCTATAATAATAATAATCTTTTTAACATAATTTTAAAGATTATGCTATGTTATAGTGTGTTAATAATCTCCAAATAAACTCAGCAGAATGCACTTCTTGAAGTGTTCTCTCACAAAAGTATAATAAATTAAAAAGTTGTTTCTTAAACTAATTTAGAACGACAATTCTATACACTAAATATTTTTGATTTGTCAAGCCGAAAATATATTTTAAAAGCTTCGGTTTAAAATGGAAATTCCATTTATTTTCCATGGAATAATTTTGTTTCCATTAAATAATATAAAAGTAGAAATTCTTAAGTTAATTTCTACTTTTATATATATCATAATTCATTGCTACATAGCGTTTTTTTAACAATAGGTTGGCGGCTTGGTGGGAGGAGGTTCGGTCATATCCGTCTCCTTCCGGACGCGCTCGACTTTCCATCTGTGGTATTTCCGTTTAAAACTCGAATTCGAAATTTTCACTATCGAAATAGTTCCCCTTATTATATATTTCATACATAGGCAAGGGAAAGTAAAGATAGTAAGAAAAGCAGCTATGAACTAATTTCATCAAAATTGTGAAAGGATTTCATTATATTTCCGCTTCCATATGATTTACACTTTTCTGCACATACTATAGTGTGGGTACCTTGATAACGCCAGTTCATCTCTGACCTGTGTTATAGCGAGGGTCCACTGCATTATTTTATGATCCTTGTGTACTAAAACGTAGTGTACTATATATTATGGATATCAACTCATTATAGTACCAAACCTTATAGTTACAGAAAAAATTATAAGCTTTTGGTTTTTTTTGAGGGATTTGGACATTCCTAAATATCGAAGACCGGGTCACCCGATAAAATAAGCTAATAGGGGATTTAGGCACAATACATTATTCACTAGAAACCTTACAATAAAACATCCCACGATCCTTATTAACCCTCCAGCAGGCGGACTGGAGTATAAAGTGCGCCACTTGGGGATTTTTCGTTATTTTCATCCGGTGGTTGAACTTTCTCTTTCCCCCTCTCTATTCGTTAATCAACCCCTTCTAACGTGTTTTCTGAGAATTTACAACTTTTCATTCAGTCTCATTATTGGTTGATACACTCCACATTATCCTCGAAAATGACGAAAAACTTAGTAAGCCGCGCACCTGTTCATGATTTGTTTTTTAATTCTTCAGCTTGTTTTGCTTGCGCATGCGTTATGTTTTATTTCACATGAAGAGGACAATATTTTTTCTTCTATATTCATTATTTGAAGAAACAAGACCAATGCAATTAGATTATTTCTTAGTTCCGTTTGTAGAAATATTTCCATAATTGTTGAAATACTTTTGAGATAGAACATTTAAATAATATTTAATTTGTTTTCCCATTTTCAAGAATATTTTAAAATTTTTCTGATGATGATTTACAACATCATGAAATATTCATGCTTTGTTTTTTTCCAATTTACGAATCGGGACATTCAATAATATCATATCATCTGTTCCTTTTATTGAAAATTTTCATTCTAATGTGATGTATAGTTCTTCATGAAATAATTATATTTATATTTTATAAAAATATCACTCAACAAATGGCAAACTACTAGTTCGAACTAAATCATAAAATTGCGTTTTAATATAAAACTGTTTATTTTATTGATTTTTTTAAAATATATGAAATATATATTTTTTAATTATGTCATTTTTATTTTCCTACTTCTCATAATTAAATAATAAGATAATTTTGTTTAATATTAAAAGAAAACAGATGAAAATGAGGGTGGCGCACTTAGTGCGCTCCGCGTCTGCTGGTATTATGGATTTGGGTGTGCCTACTGAAGGTTAATAATGATATATTTTATAATTTAATTTAGATTTTATATACTTATTAATCTAATAATATATACTCCAGATTTATAAAAAAGCAATCGCTCCCAAAGACATATTCGTTTATCCGTTTCTTATTCTATTACTTTAATATCCCTAAAGCCTTAACATACTTATAGGCTATAACTAAAAACCATCTGCTAATTGCGGCAGGTCCTGGATTCATAGCGAGAGGTAAGCTATGCACCATTCAAATTACCATTGGAACTACACTCTATAAAATTCTGTCAAATCATACTATACATAAAAATAACAATAAACAATATCTGAGTCGATTTTATGAAGAAAAAAAATTACCTTTTTGTCTACAATTCAGAAAGGTATGAACAAATATACTACTAACTATGCTATGACGAGTGGTCAACAAAAAGGGCATTAGTGGTTTAGAAGGTATTTTCCCCCTTCGCTGCCCGTGAGAACGCTAGTTTTATGGGTTTTTGTGACCTTGCCTTTGAGACATCCAAAAGAACAGTCATAAAATCCCAAAACAAATTAGGCTCATAAATCATAGGCGCTCTGTGGCCCGGCTCTATTGCTATCTCTCCTTGGTTGTCACACTTGTCACAATGCCTCCATAATCTCTACACCGCTTGAGGTAATAGAGAAATTATTTGTATTCAATAGAAGACTATTAATACTTTTATTTTTAAAGGAAACCATTGGCTAATATTAAAGAAAATTCCTAACAGCGATAAACAGTAATAATTTACATAAACCACAGTTAATCAATTCAATGAAATATTGTCTAAATCAATTCTGATTAATAAATTTAGTGATACGATTAATAACTAAAATTAAATTTTTATATATAACAGGTAGCCACATTTTCAAATTTCGAATAAAAAGCTTGGGAGCCTCAAAATTTGGCTGCCGCGGACCTCCAAAATCATACTTGCGCCACTGTAGAGATGCCTTGAAAAGGCCATGATTTTTTGTTTTCCCAGTCAATTTTAGTTAATACGTGAAAGTTTTGCCTTTAAGATCAAACGATGAACTAATTATTTCGAATATTTTCAAGCATCAGGATAAAATAGTGTTAATTTTTTTTTACTAATCTCAGAAAAGAGCAGGATCTCAAGAATATCCATAAAATCATCCTTCCCAGAATGCTTGAAGAGATCGAAACAGGACAGGAGCAGCTCAGGCGTGGAAAGCTGGAGGCAATTATATAATATTTATAAGGAATCTGATATTTTGTTTAGTCTATGGAGACGAGGAGGCATAGATAGGCCGAAAAGATCGTCATGATGGAGGAACGAAAAAAATCCAAAGGAGCTTTCACTGGAAGTTCTGAGCTAAGGAACGGCTAGCGGAAGACTGAAAGTAGGCTTGGCGTGATTGGCTTAGAGTTGGAAGCAGGATGACTGCTTTGCTACTCCTCTTGGTCGAGTCCATTGCAAATCCTTTGATAAGGCACGATCTGCTGTATTGAACAATGACAATCTCACTAACTTTTGAAGATTCTTATCTCATGTTGAGTGAGAAGTACTGACATGGAACACAACAGAATTAACGGCTCGTGACTCCTAATCCATAGCCGTAAAACGGAACATTTAATAGATTTATATCTTGGCTTAACGTTTTTTAGATTAAAAATACATAAAGACAAAACCTATTGTGAACAGCTATGATTTTTATAATAGGTATATCATGTAATATGGAAGATGCTATTTTTCATAAATATTTATTTGGAAACGATCAAGTTCTACATTTTCTCATCTAATAACATATAAAATTATTTCATTACTTGGGATTATATTGCTTCCTACCGATATAGAAAGAAGATAATTTATGACAAGTATGAACAAAACAAATAAATAAAAAAGGTTATTATTATTATTATAAATGTTAGATAATATTTTTTTGTGAAATCTTTAGTTTTCCAACGGTATATTATACATCTATATTACTACTCTTCTTTCCAAAAATTTGTTTTCAGCCTGGGAAAATATTTTTCCTTTTATTAATTATCAAATTATTCTATAGCTTATATTTGTCCATTTTTTATTACTACTAACGATGAGAGGTGGTTAATTATTTCAAATAAACAAAATTAAAGGTACTTTGAAGGAAGCTATTTTGAAATTTCGGCATTTAGCCCTGTCAGACTATATCAATAAGGATAAGATCTACTGATATTAAAGACTATTGAATTGTACATTGATATAACGAGTTTAATCAAAATTATTGTAGCCGTTTTCGAGAAAATGTTAAAAACGAATGATATAAAGTAGCACTTCCAGTAAGTCGCTATTATTGAGAAAGTTTTAACATCCCAGACATATGCCTACCTTAGTTTAAGGCGATTTGAGTTTCGTACAACTTTTGACCTAGACTTGCCACATAAACAGAGGTAGACACACCCACAGACAATTTTGTGAGACTTAGTTATTTGGTCTCAGGCCTTAAAACGTGTATTTCCTTTGAAAACTCGGATTAGAAAATTTTCACTATCTATCTATCTATATATGTATGTATATATATATATATATATATATATATATATATATATATATATATATATATATATAAATTTCCATGAATATATGATTATAGAGCGATGAATGGAGCCACAATTGAAAATCATTACATAGATATTAGTGATTTCTTGTTGTTCTTTATAATGTACTACCAAATTGTATTATTTTCAGGATTGTATGATTTTAGCACCAGTTGTTTGGGCAAGAAATATTTGTTCGATGAATAATGACAACAGTGCTCAGATGAATGATATAGTAATATAACTATGATCAATATGATATAGCCTCCTCACCATTTACCCATGAATCCGTTCTGAATTACTTCATCAAAGGATAAGTATTTAAGAAATGTCGTTATTAAAGTAATAATAAATATAATAATATTGCTAAATGAGATGCTGAAGGAGGTTGGGAGGGAGAGGGCAGAGGTGGCCGATAAGCGAAGATTGTCCCAGCGCTGGCCAGTTTACGAGGAATCGTAAAGCAGCAACTGTCTAGTGCGGCGGCCGGCCGCCTGGGGCGCCACTCAACCACCCCCTCCACGGTGCATGGATGCGCTTTTCTATAGGTCGCTTGCACTTGCACTTGACGGTGTATGTCGATCGGGAGGATGAACGAGCACCTGCGGAAGGACGAGGAGGCCATCAAGGTCAAGTACTGCGCCAAATGCAAGAACCACGGACTGAAGGAGGAGATGAAGGGCCACAAGAGGGAGTGTGCAAGGATGCACTGCTCTTGCGATAAGTGCCAAGGGACAGAGAAGAAGAGGGCAAAGACGAGAATACAAGTCCAGCTCCGGAGGATCAAGCTTACAAAACTCTACTTGGAAAAGGCCGCCAAAGGTTTGTTATTTTATTTTCTCTTATATTTTTCATAGCATTTCCCATCCTCGAAAAATCGCTTCTTTTTTTTAGTTTTATATATCATCGATTTTTTCCCAATCTTATATAAGTTTTGTGATGCCATGTCTCTGGATGACAGCCTTTTGAATTGAATGTATTATTATTGAAACAATTGCTTACTTTAAATGTAATAAATGCTAAGAGGCATGAATTGACGGACTCCAACGAAGAGTGGAGGTCTGGTCCGATAGCGGAAGACTGGGGCAAGGCAGGCTCGCGGCGGTAGGTCCTGGATGGACGGTACTCCGCTTGTCTCTTCATTTTTTCCCTTACTCTAAATATTCGTTTTGATTTTATTTTCCTCATTTATAAGTAAACTAGAACATTCGCCGACTAATCCGAAACAACTGTATACCGTCTAAAATAAGTATAGTATTGCTTCGTATTGATTTGACTGATTAGATATATTTGTTATGAGCGCTTTTTTGATTTTTTTACATTGTTATGAACCATAACGATTCCACTGTTTCTAAGTGTTTAGGTGTATATATATATATATATATATATATATATATATATATATATATATATATATATATATATACACCTAAACACTATATATATATAGAATATATATATATATATAGAAAAATAATTTTATTGCAAGGCTGAAAATACTGTGTAGAATTTTCTAAGGGAATAGAGCGCCGGTGTTGCATATATTTGTCTTGTAATGATACAATGATGAACATGCAACTGTTGACTGCAACGCACGCGTAGCAGCCCTTGAAGGTAACTCTTATCTGAATTTTAAGTGATAAATGCACATCTTATCGCCTTTGCTGTCATTTATGCTAATAAAATGGATTCTGTTTCCAAGAGATGGACTGTTAACAACCAATTGTTGTTTGATAAAATAATATCCGAAATTTTACTCGATTTCATGTCTTCACCGTAAAAAATATAAATACTTTAATAACTTGAAAAAAAAATTAAATGTATGATCAAGCATTTCTCAAACAAAATTGTGATTACTTTAATAATTATCTTAAAATATTAAAGTTAATATTTTTAAGATTCGATTTGTTTGATATTTAGAAAGCTGATAACTTTAAATCTTTCATATTGATACCGTGATTTAAAATCTACTAGGGCTTGTCACTGATTTTATTGTTTTTAAGTTTTAAATTAGTATTTAAATACTACAAAAATTTGAAATATCGCAATTTATATAAAAATGTCCATTTTTGTTTAGCCACCTTATTATATGTTAAACAGGAAATAACTATGTCTACTTTATAACAATTTAAAAATTTATTAATTAAATTCCTTTAAATATAATCACTAAAAACACATAAAGAGGCCGTGTATTTATTTCAACTAAGAATAGAAGCTTATAAGTCAATGGAAAAATATTAAAAAGCACAAAAATATTATCGAGATAGTTTGATTTTATTCTTATTTGAACATTAATTTATAAGTAACTGAAGCCAGCAAAACACACAATTATCAGTAAATTACCTTGGTAATTATAAATCGAAATCTCTACTATGTACACACACATAAATGTATAAATGTACCTATACATCTATATGTGTGTATGTGTATATATATATATATATATATATATATATATATATATATATATATATATATATATATATATATATATATATATATAGTAATAGTTGTATATTCGGAAAATTATTGCCCTCATAAAATACATTTCAAAGGATCAACGAAGGTAAAATGTTTTTTGGAATGGCGAAATCCTTAAAATATAATTTAATTTTAGCCATTTAAAAATTTGATATTAAATAGTCTTGATTTGAATTCAATACTAGGGTTTTATAATTAATATTACTATTATTTATTGACTACGAAATGTCTGTTCTAATTGGTTGTTTCCAAATGTACCGAACATTATTTAATGGGGATCAGATGCATCTACTTACTCCTAAAAAAAAAATGTATTGAAATGCAGGTTGTCATATCCTTATTATTTTATGTATATGCATATTTATTTTTGGTGTTAATATGTTTTGAATATGTATATAACTACTTAACTTTCATCAAATAAAAAAAAAAAAAAAAAAAAAAAAAAAAAAAAAAAAAAAAAAAAAAAAAAAAAAATCACGATCATCTGTAGTACAGAAGGCTGTCTTTTGATCATTAGACCAACGAAAACCCGTAAATTAATTAATTTTGTGGTTAAATATTCATCTAGGTGCTAATTAGTAACTCGCAAGGTGATTTGTTAACTTGATATCTCATTTATGGCCAACAATTACGAGTAGTATTAAAAGTATTTATAAAAATTCAATGCTTAATAAAAAAAAAATATGCTCGTTTTGAAGCTGCTATCATCAAATTAACAAGCCTGCTGTGTTTGAAAATTCAATCGTTTTAAATTTTACTGGCTTTATTCAGCGTTTCAAAGACGATACTCATGACAACTTGGTTGTATTTTAACTTATATTGTCCTGTATAGGGTATAGTTTCAATTGATATTTTTATTTTGCTTTAAATTTATATATCAGGGGATAGGAGGGGGTGGCGAAGAAGAAGAACTGTTATCACTGCTTAAGATTGTAAAGTTTTTAAAAACAATAAAAATAATCAAAAACTTCACCGTATAAATACAATAATATTAAAGCGTTAATGCTGAAATATAAAAATATTTTTTCTCAATAATCATTTCATATATTTTTGTTTGAATTTTTTATTCAAACACACATAGTGCATGAAGTATGTTCCATTGGAAAAAAAAAAAAAAAAAAAAAAAAATGGTACGACAAATTGCTTGTATCTCACAGAAGTTAGAAAAAATGACTTACTCTATGGAAAATTTAGTGGCATTATACTCTAAATTTCTGTAGCTTAATTTCTTCACCATCAAAATAATGATTTCATAATATTAAGCATTACCAAAATTGAGAAGAAAAACTTTTTTCGTTAAATTAATTTTATATTTAATTTCTACTACGAAAAATAATATAACATTGAGAATTTTTTCGTTAAAATAAAAGAAACATTAATGTGGAAAGTAATAATTAACAAACTTTTAAGGAAAAACTTATTAAATAAAGTAAGTTAAATGTCGAAAAAAAGGTTTTAAAAAAGTGTTTTAGTAGTTTGAATCGTTTTGTTTGCTATTCTCATTAATTGCATCAAGTTATGCTTTTCGTTCACTAAAATGTTTTTATCATTTGGTTCTATTTTTATGTATAATTGATTATAAATATTCAATGATCATTGTCAAACTAACTTATTTAATTTATGAAGGTTGTATATGCATTATATTCATAATGTCTAAATTATGAAATTAGACATTCCAACTTCTGAAACAATATCGTTTTGCGTTTTATTTCCTAAAAGGTTTATTAAAAAACATTTTTCCATTTTTTAAAAATTTTATTATTATTTAACTTTGACATAGATACTTTGACATAGTTTAACACGTTTTAGAATGAATCATTAGAATTAGTAGAATCATTTAATTTTTTTTACAAAAAATAACCGGCATAACCGGTCCGAAACTCTATTATGAATACCATAAAATCCAGATTTACCTTCTATTTTTATGATATTATTATGACTTCCAAAGAATAATAATGACCTTTGACTTTGTTCATATTAACCATGTTTTGATGATGTTTAAAAAAAAAAAAAAATGGAGAAAAGAAGTTATTTCTTCTTTTTTTTTGTTCACGTTCATTTTTGAATTGGTTATGTTGTAAATGGGAAACCTTTTTCCAGATCATTATATAAATTAAATGAAAACCAAATAAGATAAACTTTATCCTCTAGATTACTCAACAGTTAATTCTTTCGATTTTTCATTTCACAGAGGCAATTGCCTATTGTTGAGCTTTAAGCTATTAATGACATGATCCGCTTTCATTTCCAAAACATAGCAATAAAGCCTTGAAAATAAATTTATTGCATTAAAATATTGGATATTTTCCTTAAATGGTAATCTACATGAAGCGCATAATTTGATATTGAAATATTTTTGTGATAGGTACTTGTTTTAGTGCTTAATACTCAGTAAATGTGTAAGTGATATATTTTTTTATAACAATTTTTTTTATTGTTTAAAAGATGAAAAACATGTCTGTCTTCGTTTTTTCACTTCTACAAGATATATCGAATAACCGAAACTTGGACTTGAATCTTTTTATTTTGTATAATTAATTGTACTTATGAACTCGAAATTCTTTAACAGATTCAACATCAAGTAGTAGTACTACAAAATCGTTCCTTTTCATCAATTTTCTGTTCGTTTTTAGTATTTGAAATGGGGTTGGATGGTCTAACAAACTGATTCTGTTTGTTGATGACAATTGATTTCACAATGGTTCATTTTTTCCAGAAATAAACACCTATTAAACAAGAAAAAAAAACAACGAACAAATAAACAATAAAGAATTATCTTTTATTAAATAAGATTATTAAATGTTAACTCATATTACCGTTAGAGGGAGATACTCTGTTTCAACTACTCTTTGTGAATCAAATGGTACACTTACTTTTATTTAAATATGGCAAGAGATTATTTCGTAATCATATAATAAATCTTAATGTTTAGTGACGTATAATTTATGCTATAGTTTGATGTATATGAAAACAAGATTCGTTCCTGAGAAATGGCTGCGCAAGATTATTTCATAGGCTGATGATTTAAATTTAAAAAAAACTAACTTGTTTTCACTTTTCCTTGACGTAACACAATAATTTTCATAGAGGATTGGGAAAATCGTATTCTTTGAGTTTTATGATAAAGAATTTTTCAATTCAAAGACCTACATATAATCACAGTAATTAGTGATTTTATTGGTAGGATTAATCTTTTATTTGATGTGTTATCACCCGCTCGTCGGAATGAAAGCTAAGATTAAAACTGTAAAATTATACTCGTATTTGGTATTGGAATCATCAAAATATAGGCTTTACTTTATTTATATTTTAATGTTACTGATTAATTTTTTCAAAGGAATTTATATTTTTAGCTAGGCGAACGTTATATGATCGCAAATGTAGACGTTTTTCTTGATACCGACCCCAACCGACAAGGAGGTGATCTGTCGAGGATCACGCTCAACCGCCAAGTTTTTCCCCAAACCTATTGCAGGATCAAGTACCCACTTTATACATGGATGTAGTGGGCCCTAAGAGGCCGTGTCGGCCGAGGGACCCAGAGTGCCCGGTTCGGAGCAGTGTGGTTTCGATTCTCATCTGGGTCAGTTGATGTTTATTTCGCGGCGGACCTGCGAAATGAATCTTGACACTCCCACTCTGGTACGTACGGTAGGACTGGCAAAAAAGGACCGTAAGGCCCACTTGCCGGGCTATTTAACCCTTCCAATACAAGTACTAGTGTTTCTCCCAACCCTAGTGTCCTTCCACGGCAGGTGGAACAGATAACAAACATTCTATCACATCTCGAACCCACAGCTCCGGAGTTTAATTACTGCTCAAAATTGACTTATTATCAAATGATTAGTTCTTCTTATTTAGTAAAGAGTCTCATCATTATTGCTAATAATGATATTTATTTGTCCTTCCACTTCGCTCAATTCGCAAAGAAATCGTATTCATCTGACATTATGCCAGTTTGGGTTGGATTTAAAAGTGAAAATACAACAAAATTGGCTTGATTCAATGATAAGCAACTTGATTCATTGATTGATAAAGCCAGTGTAATTCGAATTAAACACGGGGCTATGTCGGACCTACAAGTCCTTAGTAATTTATTTATTTATAAACATTTGTGGGACGGAAAGTTGGGAATAACGATAGATCTCTGATATGTTCAACTTCCATATCTTAAAACATTGCTTCAATTTCCTTTCGATTTGTGACAATGGTACCGCTCCAACTTTAGCAACCTCGTCTATTACTTGACTTAAACACATATAAAAATGGTGCTGCTGAGCCGCTTGGGCAGATAATGGCAATGATTTTGAAACAGAGATGACTAGAGGGGTATGAAGAGTGTTGGTGCTGCTCCATCAGTTGACGCAGACGCTGTTGAGACCTAGCTATAACTATTGATGTAATCTATGACAAAATCTACTGGAAATCTCCTATAAAATCATTAAAAGAATTTGTTTTCGTATCCTGCGAGCTTTGTTAAACAGTTTGTATGGATATTAAATTTATACGAAAAAAGTGGTTTATAATAAGGACTACATTAACAGACCCCCCTTTTTTTTTTTGCTTATCCTTTGTCATTGTTAAGAGATCCATACAATTTTAGCTAAGCATTATACTTTAGTAATAGCGCTATATTAATTGAGAATGACATGTCTAAGACGATTATTGATTAGTTCGAGTAGGTTGATACTGATTTCAAATAGCTTATGCTAAAAATAGCTGATAGCGTTTTTAATCCCGGTCGCACTATCGTGGCCTTTTGAATTATATGTATGGTTTCTTTTTTTTTTTATTATAAAATTCAATATTTTATTATGAAATTAAATATTCTTTGTGATAGTATTTATAATTTTTTTATGATTTACCCTTTTACAATACAAATTTTCAACAAGTTTTTTGTATACAAAAATATAGTTCATTTATTATTAAAAATAAACAAATTGAAAAAATAACACTCTTTAATTAAAAAACATAATTATATACAGGCTATGTAATTGATATGCCAATGTTTAGTGTTAACTATTCTTCATTCATCCATTCAGTTTATTTTTCTTCATTGGCAGCAACCACCGACTAATTCCTTAAAGTTTAAAGTTTATGTTTTGTTTTCTTATGTTTGTATTTTGTCTTTTTTGTGTTATTATTGCTATCAGTTATTAGAGAGTTTATTATATGAGAGTATTATTTAAAAATGAAATGGATAAGGTATTTTGTTTGCTTGATACACGCTTTGTGCTAATAATTGACATCAGTGTGTCAATTGAAATACCTTCATATGTGCCACTTGGCCAAGACGATCCAATTCGGGGAAGCTACTTTAGTTTTCTCTTAAGTGAATTGTAATACAGGCAAATATACAAAAATTTGTAACTTGGGGACATAGCCTGTTATGAATAATACTGAGGACGAATGAAACCTACGTTAAAAAAATATAGTTGGAAAAAACTTGACTTCAAACAAATTAATACCTTAGATTGTCCGTGAAATTTTTTATGCCATTTCTGATGTGGGTCAAATCAAATAAATTTGCCGTCAAAAAAACTTTGGAGCGTAGACAGTAAGAATCAAGCAATATTGTATGGAGATGAATCCAAATGCTAATGAGCTCCTTGCTATTTATTCATGCACGAAATATAATGTCCACAATGGCTATAGCTGCACTTAAAAATCTAGGTTGAAGGCCTCTATTATCGCACCAATAACGAAACAGTACCGTATAGAATCATGGCCAATCCATAAATTTCATGTGATTAAAATTATTAATCAATTATAAACCTCTTCCCACTTTTGATATTAACCACACAATTTCTGGAAATGTTCACCTATTTAAGAAAACGGCTCCTTCAGTTCGGTATTTTTGGCAATAAATTTGGCCTGGAGAGTAATCATACTCCAAACTTAATGAGGGTCTGTGTGGATAGTTCTTTTATTTAAGATAAAAGTAATGTTTTCCATAAAATTTTATGATTTTTGTAACTAAAGAATATGAGTGGGGTGGCCGAGCAGAACCCCACCTCCCAGGTGAGAACGGAATCGCGGCCATTGCTTGTTCTGATCTATGAGGCGTGGATATGCTTTGGAATCGAAATACCACCACAAAGCACACGCAGCCTCTATTAAATGGGTAATGATTTGGTGAAAAATCTGAAGGATGAGCGCCTTTACAAAAAAAAGGGACACTAAGTTTCCTTATCACATAATACCTAACATAATCCAATAAGGTATACTAAAAGGCATATCTGTATATTTAGTTGAAATTAATGATAGTAAAGATGTTTATAATTCCTTTATTTAAACTACCATTCATGCCAATGAATAATAAATTATGATTTGACCTTTTTTCTAGGCGAAGAAGAGACAAATTGAAATCCTATATATTTTGTAACATATGCTGCACCTCTACATATGAAATATTAAACTTTAAAGTATCAAATTCAATTTTGTTTCGTATAATAATTGTTTCTTTGAATTGGCTCTATACAACAATGGTTATTTTAGAAAACATTTTTACTTTTATTTCAAATTATGATTGTTCAAATGCTTAGAGGAAATTTTCAATATAATAGTTTAACAGGGCTGTAAATGTAGGTTTATTAAAATATATATATATATATATATATATATATATATATATATATATATGATTAAAGTAAAATTTTGAAAAATGTAGCCCAGTTTATATTCAAGACTGAAGAAAGAAGAAAGAAGGAATCATACTAGACGAAGCGAGAAAAAAGAAATGAAAAGAGAAATAAAATATAGGAATTGTAAGCGTCAATTACTTTTTTTTTTATAAATCTTATATAATGAAGAAGTTATCACACTTGTAAATTGTTGTTATTTAGTCTATTATGGTTGGATGATTAGTCACGAATTTCGTAAGTTTATCATCAACTGCTTAGTGTTATGGACTCTTTGATCCGATCTCTGTTCTCAATTTTTTTTTGTGATCAATTAATTAAAAAAAAAATCTGTTATTGCTTGCTAGTCTTTTTTAAGGCTTCGTTTAGAGTATATCTTATTAAAAATTTTGGATGAATATATTTATGAAAATAGAAGATGAAATAATATAATAGAAACTATTTTAATTAAAAAAGGTGGAGGATCTAAGAAAAAACTAAATGGAGTAGAATAATTACGCTTCTAGAGGAGAGCGTACTGTTGAGGAGGAGCAAATGTATTGGAGTGGAAACGATATTAGATGATACCCTGAGGCCGGAGGACACAAGCCCTTTCAGGAATCCCATGTCGCCATCTTGGCAGTGGGCGTTTTAAACTGCAAGGTGATCACTCAGACGCTATCCCTCAACAACATTTCTTGGTTTTCCTAAGCAACTTTAATTATTAGTTCTTTATCCGAGTAGCTAATGAGTTATCCTAAGGAATCTGAGTCAACCCCTTTCTAGGCCTCACTAGCGGCCCCATCCAGTACTGCACGGATATTGCCATAATGTTTCGGAACTTTATATAATTTTGCATATCAACTTTAGGTTACCTCAGTCTGACTTAATGTGGCTTTATCATACGTAATTTTAAACATGTTTATTAATTAAATATGTTTTCCTCCCTCCATGTATCTTACACTACACCAATTAATCTATCAGGTAGCCCAGAGGCTTTCGAAGGGTGGGTCCTTAATGTTATAATACTCAGGTGATAGAGACTAATTTTGCACATTATAATAATAAACTACAAGATTATAATCTAGTGCATGGTGGTAATTATCTGTGCTCTGATGCATTTTATAATAATACTCCTTTTGCAAGAGAAGTCCATAAGAACCTGTTCCTTCCTAATTAGTTCGTTAAATAAATTTTGATATTGTATATTTTTATAAATTGTGCATAGGGGTATTATCAGATTGTAAGGCCAGATGAGTAACTAGGCATTTTGGGGCCCCGGGGAATGAACGCAAATTGAGCCCACTTGGTAAAGAATGAAATATGTTTTTCTGGAGCCTCTCCTCTCACGGTCAGTAAATTTGATCTTAATAAGACAGTAAGATACTCGATGTATGCATCCTATTCATCCTATTCGTAAACTAAAATTACCATATCAAAGAAGATATTTCACTTTTTTGACCATAGAGTCTATATAACTATTCATACAGTTACAATTGGCATAATCATTTCAAATGGAAAATATCAGAAGCACAATCTTATACCTAATAAGCTCATATAGATTATAAGGATAATGAAAGAAACATAAATCTAATAGTTATTATATGTAACTAGTTTAATTCCATGGTTTTCTTATAATTAATTGATTTCTGACTATTAAACTTCTCACATTGTGAAATCGTGTAGATCATATTAGACTACTTAAATGATATTTTTCTTGACTTTTCCTGGGGAAAAGTATGAATGAGCTTAGAATAGTAAATTTCTTTAGCTCGTTCATTTTCCATTGAAAGCAGTGCCAAACCTGCTAGTAGATCCTTATCTCATTAACTTTTAATTAATTTCAATTTAGAAAAAAAAACGCTCTGCGTGTGGTAGCTATTGCTTTTACTATTTGAAAATACAGTACGAAAACAAAAGAACGAAACATCATGTTAACGAATCTGAAAGAAATATTACTTAATTTCTTAACCCCTGTCTTGAGGGCGCCCTTAACTCGGGAGCCCCAGCCTAGCTACGCCCCTGTGTAAAGCCATAGGTATTAATGACCACAGAATTTTCGATATTTTCTTGTATCAGCTAAAGAAGGTGTAAGTTGTGAAGATTCAATAGATTCTTATTGCATCATTTGACCTTAGAAAGGCCATTCGAACGATTTGGTTATCTAGTCTCAAAATGTTTTAAAACATTTAAATGAGGTAATCCTGTGACGTGGCAATTGAGTGAGGCACCAACCAGATCACCTCCTAACCTAACGGTTGGCCAAGAAATACAAGTTACCAAGTAATAGACCAAAGATCCATGGTCCTTATATACATTGCTATTTAAATATTCATAGACTTTATGTACAAATGGTCTTGTAAAACATCTCTTTATTAACTTTTATTCACACAAATATACACATTTGTGTACAGCTTTAATTCCGTATAATTGAAGTCGAGATTTCTATTGGAATTATTCTAGAATTGCCTCCTGATTTGCCAAAAAGTGTGATGTGGAATTAGGTTTCACCTACACAGAAGTGTTGTGATAAATAAATAAAAAGAATATTTAAAAGAATAAAATAATTTTAGAATAGCACTAGCAAAAAAATAAAAACATACTTAAAATACACACACACACACACACACACACACACACACACACACATATATATATATATATATATATATATATATATATATATATATATATATATATATTTGTGTGTGTGTGTGTGCACGGAATATCCGTACGTGACGGAAGTATTTAAAGAGGTGATAATAGACTTCAAGAGTAATAAAAATGCTCATAAGGATCAAGGTCCGACTCCAAACAGAAAAGAAAGAAATTTATATTAGGTTTCTTTTGGAATTGGTCAAGAATTGCCTCCCGATAAGCCAAAAGTGTGGGTGGAATTTGGTTTCTTCGACAAAGAAGTGAGAATCAAATTCACTTTGCTTCTGGCTAAAACAATTTCTGAATTTTTTAGTATTCAGTGCCGCAGCAAAACTGAAGATCAATTTTATTCTGGGTTCAGTCCCCCAACCCAATTACATCAAACTGAAAATAGCATAGAAGAAGAAATCCAGAGACAAACCCTCTCAGCAAACTGCACCTCTTCAAAACACTTAAGAAGCAGTTTACTATCCACGGCCTCAAAAGCAAGAATCTATACAACCATCATCCGACCTGTATTTACAATACGGTTCAGAATGTTGGACTACGAATAAGCCCAAGAGTAAGTCCTCCTCAGAGGACAGGAAAGTGCTTCATTGAATACACAGTGGTAAATGTGAGCAATACATCTGGAATGCCGAGTTAAGTGCGAAGTAAAAGAAAGTAGATGTATCCACATTTGTAAGGGCATGAAGACTACGCTGGGCTGGTCATGTTGCAAGAATGAATCCGAACGAAATTCCTTACAGAAGACCGAATAGGTTGGACGTCCGAGGCTCCGTTGGGAAGTGTGCGTGGCAGCTGACACGATCTCTGCTTGATGTCAGAAACTGGATAGACCGCACAAGATAGAACCAACAGGCGAAGGCTTATTGAGGAGGCCGATGACCACATCGGTCTGTAGCGCCACGGAGATAGATAGAAATAAATGAGAATCACTGCACTGAGAATTGCATATACTGAGTCCATTGTTCGAGGAAATTTGGAAAAGGTCGGTTTCCTAATTTCAAATGATAGTCATGCGGAAGGTTACGATGCGACACAGGCGCGGTGGATCCCAACGTGAGTGAATCAGGACATAATCAAAGCCAGAAGCTGAATGCCCTACATTACTTTATTTTCAAGAAATTTTCTAACATAATATTTTGTTGTTATTTCTAGTATTTTTTGAATTCTCAGAAATATTTTTAGGAAAGAAAAAAAAAAAACCGAACCTGAAAAATGGGGGACCCCTTGAGCCTCTGGACCTGGGAAAGTTGGCTCCTTCGCTCCCACATTTTTACGTGCTTGCTCGTGAAGTGGCGTATTATTTATACTTGTGACAATCTGGAGATATTGGTGTACAGCCGATCTCATGCACCGAGGCGCGAAAAAGAACAAGAGCACACGGACAATATATTATTAGTGTTGCTTTAGACTTCACTATATTTTACCATAAAAAGTTATTGGAAGGCGATAGATAATGTTGAGAAATGTCCCTGCTCTTTCTACCTTTCGGATCAGAAATTCAGTCTCGGAGCCTAAATGTAAAATATTGAGTCTTTAATATCAAGCTAGAAACTCTTTCCAGAGAACCAGAGGTGAAATATCTAATATGAGGTCGACTTTTATAGGTAAAAAAAAAAAAAAATACGAAATCTGTTTTTAATCAAAATAGACCAAGCTGGACGGCTGTCCGATGATTTAAAACTGGTTTAATCGACAGGCTACATATTTCAGCTTTAGTCTATCCTTGTAGAACCTAGGCGTTATGTAGAATTTTAGCTCTTTAGATTGCCCCTAAAAATGTTATCTGCACTAGGTATAATATCTAACCAGTCAGTTAGTTTTAAATTTTCTGTATTAATAAATTGAGCAAAAATTAAAAAAGGGGCATAAATAAATTACTAGGATAGGAAATAGTTGAGAGCAATGAAACAGCATCTTTTTTTTAGAAATTGAGACTTGGGTGAATATTTTATGGCACATTATCAAATTTAATCAATCTCGCCTTAAGTAGCTTAAGAAGTAAAATTAAATGGTTATGATAATGGATCTTTGTATCCAATTAAATTCCCTAAGTAGGTAATGAAAAAAAAAAGAAGATTGTTTTAGGATCGTCCCCTTAAATTGTGTAATAAAATAATTTATTTAATCGGTTAATATGCGTGTAATAAGTCCAATAATATAAGTGCAACAAATATATTTCTGAAACTTCGATAGTTTTTACAAAGAATAAATAATATATATATATATATATATATATATATATATATATATATATATATATATATATATAGTCAAATAACACTGTGAGATTTTGAAATTACGATATATAATACTGATATATAATCCTTCCATTCAGTTTACCAATAAGGATGCACTTATTGATTTGTATTTATATTGTAGATAGCTAAGATACAATTGGAAGATTCCAAACACAAAGCATTAGAGCCCCTTTCAACGGAGGAGATCGGTATGAAGCAGACGGATGCACTATAGTAGAGGAGAGAACAGTTCACACTAAGAGACTTGCAAGATATTGGTACGAGAGACCGAAAAGGCTTCTCCTCGGAAATTCTGTCACCAGCAGATTATTCGGATCCCTTCCCACGAAGGAGACGGAAAAAGCATCTCTTTGGTAGTTTCGCCTCCTGTGGATTTTCTCGGCATTGTGAGAGGGAAATAAGTCTGTTCAGTATTGTTATTACCAATCACAAGTAGCGACAGTGGCGTACGCAAGGGGAAGGATCCTCCTCCCGAAATGCACGAAAAAATTTATATATTTATTTGTATTTATATTGTAGATAGCTAAGATACAATTGGAAGATTCCAAACACAAAGCATTAGAGCCCCTTTCAACGGAGGAGATCGGTATAAAGCAGACGGATGCACTATAGTAGAGGAGAGAACAGTTCACACTAAGAGATATATATATATATATATATATATATATATATATATATATATATATATATATATATATATGTATATATATATAAAAATAAAGGCAGGCTGCTTTTATTTCACCACTTTATTTATTATGATGCAAATTTTCGGCCTACAAGCCATCCTCAGGCATCTCTGTAAAAAACCCCTATTTAGTTCAATTTTTAACTGTGATATGTTAAAAATTGATACACCAAAATACAATCTATTAATTAATAAATCTAATATCATATTAATTTAAATAAATCAAAACTTCAATTTAGTAATTATATTAGCATATGTGCTATTCAAACCATTAGTATCAGATTTAAAATTGCACACTCTATTGAAATTTTTTGTTATGTATATCGACTCAAGTATAGTGGTGAAATAAAAGCAGCCTGCCTTTATTTTTATATATTGGAGAGTTCACTTTAATCAACAAACATATATATATATATATATATATATATATATATATATATATATATATATATATATATATATATATATATATATATATATATATATAGGGCTTCAAGGAGAAGATTTTAGGCAAGTTTCATTAAAATCTTCTGAGTCGTTTTGTCGCTAAACTGTAGAGAAGAAGTGCTGAAGAAAAAATAAATCACGTAGGTGCTGCTTTATTTAATATCCCGAGTTTGAAAAATGATATAGTCGGCGCAGAAGATTTTAAATAAAACTTGCCTTAAGTCTTCTCCTAAAAGGTTTCCATCTATTCATACATGAACTACATCTCCGAGAAATGTAAGTTCTGACGCAAAGAATATTTTATTTGGGTATAACTCGGAAAGTATATATTTTTCGCTGATTATACAAAAGTTAATTTGAAAGATAAATAAATTACCAACAAAACAAAAAAAAATTATCTAATGTACAATCCAGGAATTGAGAAAAGTAAGACGCGTTGAAACTGCTTTATTTTATGCCTTGAGTTGGAAAAATAATATCGGCATGTTTTTTTCCAGCTAATTATAAGAATACTCATTTGGAAGATAATTAAATTATCTATAAAAAAAAAATCATCTAAATCGGACTATTATTAGCAATAATACTGAGCATTGAACATTGCAGCTATGTTTTTATTTCCCTACCGTTGCAGGTCGGAAGAGCTGTAGGGCATAAGCGCGCTGAAAGGATTGTAATCGGGTCAAATTTTCGATGCGCAATTTTCAACGGTTCCTCCTGAGTAAAAAAATATGTACTTTTGGCCATTGGTCTGCCTGTGTCACGATTATAAGTTGAACGGGTGAACTAATTCTATTTTGAATTCAATTAATTCGATTTTTTAATACTAAATTTGTACATAAATTATTTTGATCAAACTTTTTATACAACCAAATCAAGTAATAGCGAAGCATTGCAAGGTCAGCTAGTATATATATATATATATATATATATATATATATATATATATATATATATATATATATATATAGTCAAATAATACTGTAAGATTTTGAAATTGCATGATAAATAATATTGATATATAATCCTTCCATTCAATTTACCCATTAGGATGCATTTATTGATTTTTATTTTTAATATAGATAGCTAAGGTACAATTGGAAGATTCCAAACACAAAGCATTACAGCCCCTTTCAACGGAGGAGATCGGTATGAAGCAGACAGATGCACTATAGTGGAGGATGGAGCAGTTCACACTAAGAGACTTGCAAGATATTGGTACGAGAGACCGAAAAGGCTTCTCCTCGGAAATTCTGTCACCAGCAGATTATTCGGATCCCTTCCCACGAAGGAGACAGAAAAAGCATCTCTTTGGTAGTTTCGCCTCCTGGGGATTTTCTCGGCATTGTGAGAGGGAAATAAGTCTGTTCAGTATTGTTATTACCAATCACAAGTAGCGACAGTGGCGTACGCAAGGGGAAGGATCCTCTCCCCCGAAATGCACGAAAAAATATGAATTAGATGCAATTTTCATGCTTATCCTTAACACTTGCGACCGATTTGGCGATTATAGACATTTAGGCGATTGTTTGCCTTGTTATTATTAAATCTACTCCGATAAAAATTTAAGTTCCCTCCCCCCAAGAAAATTCTGCGTACGCCCCTGAGTGGCGACATTTTATTCACTTCTATCGTTTAGAAGTGTACGGTTCTTTTTAATATTTATATTTTCAGTCATTTTGAATAAGATGGATATATCGATAATGACAAATTAATTATCGCTTTGCAAAATACAGCCTGCATAGTGGGATATCAGAGAACAAGACTGACTCAAAGTACTTTGAAAAATTAAATAAGACAATGTATGTAGAGAATTATTTATATTTTATGTTTTGGGACGACGAAATAGGAAACTGGGATTAATTATACTGTTAAATATTGAGTACATTTTTATTTTTTTCTAACAGTAAATTCAAATTAATAAATTAAATTTAAACTAAGGTAAAAGACAAAATACGTGCACAACTGTTATTGGGTACTTCCATCATATATATATGTATACACACACATGTACTAACATGCTTATTTTGTGCTATGGAATATTATAAAATGTAATATTTAAATTGTATTTTATGTACCTTTCAGCACCTGGTTTTCATTAATTACCCCATTCGTACCCGTAGGTCATAAACGAAACCCGTACGAAACTCAAAGGTTTCTTTTCGCACATTTCTTTTTCTTGGCCAAAAGCCAAAGAGTTAGCCAAAAACCAACAAGAGCTTCAACCATATTATATTGATAATCGGTATGGATGAACACTAAAATGTATCTTCGTGTACAAGACAAAAAGACGACTGGCTGGTTGTTATTATATCATGGGCAAACTAATGGCCGGAAGAGGAAATCGCAGGAGACTATCTACAAGCGACTATTTGTATGACAAACGCATCTCTCATACCGATCTCCGTGTGAACAGAGCCTAATACGAACACTATGTTACAGGGGCCTAAGTCTCTACTAAAATACCGGTGAACAATTAACCAGTCAAAGTTTCGCCAAATCAGGCATCATCAGGACAGAAGTACCAATATCACATATATGTAGACCGAATATAGCACATTTCACATCAACAGCGACAGTATATCGAATCACATACTGAAGTCTGTGTATATAAAGCTATGTAGGCAAAGTACTACCCCTTATCTACCGAATAATTGAAAAAAGTAAAAACGATCTCACAGGATTCTTGCAGTTTTGGATTTTTTTTTTTTTAATTTTCACTCAGACATAAAAATAAGGAGAAAATTTTCGCTTATATGTGTATTTGATAATACTGTCACAATTTGATTATCTAACCCCTCATATGTTATCATTTCTTGGGTCCAGTTAAGAAGTTTTGTTAGAGGTGTTTTTGTTATTTTTTTATTCTCATGTATTTAATTATTGTAGAGCAAAACCTTAAGAATTATTATAAAACCAGAGGCAGTATGTATAAAAGCTCATAGCTTGAAACATATAATTATATAATAAAAACAAATTTTGTAATCTAATGTACATACGCTAACTTTCAATTTAAGAAGTTGGCAGATCAAAGTCGCTCAACAATAAATAATACCTAATGCTGAAGCAATATCTAAAGCTGATTTGGCAAAATATTAACTTGTAGGTATAGTGAAAACTAAAACAAATAAAATTCAATTTATTACGATTCGAGTAAATAATTTAGCTATCATAAAAGAAATGGTTTTATAATTATAACAGATGGCTGTAATACCCGATGAGTATATCTAATGATCAAAATAAAAAACACCATCATCGATAATATACGGAATATGGATTATTACTGCAAATTATTATTTAATTATAGATTATTATTCTGGTCAAATTATTGTAGATTATTAATCATGTCTTATTGTTAGCTGAATTTAATGTTCTTAAATTTTTTATTCTCATGTCTATTGCTAAACGTTATTTTTTCTCGATCCATTGACAGGCATCTAATCAGTTGATTTGACAATATGTTATAAATATACTAAAACTAAATAGAAATATTACTAATGAAAATATTTGAAACTTTATGCCATACACATTTAAATATAATGAATTTTCGAAATTATAAAATAATCTCATGTTGCCTTAGGCACAAGGACCGTTTATGGAGGTATTTTCACTAATAAACATAAAATTTATTTCTAATCGTCCTTATTGATGATTGTTTTGAAGTTCTGAATGGCAACACCTGCACTCTTTCGATTGAACCTCATTTTCAGGCTGTAGCCTTGACCAAAGTTACTTTATTATTTTGTTAAGTTAAGCTCAAAGTGCCTACTATCAGAACGATGTCCATTACTGGTACGTCTACGATAATGTGTTAAAAAAAAAAAAAAAAATAATGGTCAGAGAATCCTTATTTTGTATAGATATAACATATAGATATAAGAAGTTATTGATCAAAATTGTTAAAAACATTTTATTTTAAACAAAATCTATTTATCCAAAGTATATGAGATTTATTTTTCTTTTATTATATTTAAAAAATAATGAAAACAATAAAAAATGTCCATATTTCTAAGCCAGTCAGATGTTGGCTACCCTTAAAGTCCAGAGGAACATTGCCTCAGGTTGGAGTTGTGAAGAAATGTGCTAGGTTGGAGGAGAGGCCAGTCTGGCCTTCCTTGGTTGGCAACCCTGATCGGCCTTACAGAAATTTATTGCCAGCCTGTCGTACCTTCGCCATTTAACCAGCGGCCATTCTCCTCCTCTCCTCCCTACCCCCTCTCTCTCTCGGCTTTATTTCCATCTCTTTTAGTTTCCTTTAGGCCGAAAAAATGTAATGAGTCTTTGTATTGACATAGACGCATTTGTGTACATTATTTAGTAGTGATCAGTTCTAGGGCTAAGCATTTCTTTCAAAATCTCCAAACCATCAGTAAATACATAAAATCCGTTCTGGGGCTAGTTCCAAATTATATATATTTTTAATATAATTATGTTAACGCTGTCCTGGTGTTTATAATAAATTTGATTATTTGACTTATTTTTCTTCAATAAATTTCACAAAACACGACAATAATCTCCACCTTTATTTTCATTGCACTGGGGGAGGTAATCTAATGGTTATCTTTCAGTGTGTGCACCTACAACTGTGCTAAATTTAATATCACAATTCCCTCGGTAAATGGCTTTGGAAGTATTAAAATCTATTCCAGAATGAGATAGCGATTAATAAATTAATTTTTCACTATTACTAGTTTTTCAAATTGAATATCATTTACCAAGAAAACAACTATGAAATCCACTATGCAAATTATACAGTGCAGAGTTTGTACGTTATCTAAGATAAAAAGATTGAATACAATTTGAATTAATCTACGCCATTAGCCGAGAGATAATTCATAAAAAGTTTCGTTTTTAAGCCAACCTCGTTGAAACATTTTTATAAATTGTTGCGTTTGTACATTTCTATCTTAACCAGCAGGTATATTAGTTCAACGCTATAGGTATATGAAAACAAATAATAAATAACGGTTTTATTTACATATGCACAGTCCAAAAATGGTTATTTACATGATTTCGGATGACATATTTTTATTCAAAATACTTTTTGATTAATTTATAAATCTAAGGTATAAATAACTTAAACATAATATAATAAATCTGACATAACGTTTAGCAGTCACGAAAAAAAATAGCAAAATACCTACACAAAAAAGAAGAAACAAAGCTGGGGATAAATAGGAACCTTGTGGGAGGCCGGCAGTAAGTGGAAGTATGTTGGAGGCGGAATAGTTAATTTGAACATAAAATTGTTTATCGAATAGAAATGAGTGGATGGCATCAATCAAGTACGGTGGAATTTATAAATGATTAATTTATGTATAAGCCCAATATGCCAGACAGTGTCAAATGCTTTTTTTAGGTTTAATAAAAACACGCGAGTGTGTTGTCGTTCGTTAAATCCTTTGGTAATTAAGTCTGTGATGCATGCCAACTGGTCAACAGTGGAGTGTGTTCCCTGAAACCAAACTGTTCATCTATTAGGAGCTTCTTCTTTCTAATATGTCCATTTATTCTTTTAATAATTATTTTTTCAAGAAATTTGGATAGTATATTCAGTAAATAAGGCCAGTAATTTGAAACGCCGCCTGGGTTTTTGTTTGTTTTTTGGATTACAATGGTTTTATAAGTTTTCCAGGTAGTGGGATAAAGTATTTAAATCTTAATATGAAATTCTATATTTTTGTTAAAGAGTAAATGGTTTTCCTACCGAAGTTTTTAACAACCAAGGAGGGAATACCATCGTCACCAGGAGATTTCTTTATTTTAGTATGGAAACTAATAGGAATATATCGACATACTTGGAGTTTTTTTTTAAATATTGTAAAAGTAAAAATACTTGTTTGAATAAAGTTTCCAAGATATAAATGGAAAGCCAAGGTTCCTGGCAAAATATCAGTCAGAAAACCTCAGATTCAAGTTCAGAGGCACAAAAAACTAGGATGTACCTATATTTTCGTCTACAACAAAATTTTCAACTTTTCTGTCCTTGTTTTTCTGGACCATCACTTATATAATTTTAGTTTTAGTGTACTTTTTTTCTATTTCTTCTTTAAACAACCGCCCAACTAAGGGCACGTTTCGCCCCACTCTCCCCAAGAATTTAAGTAACCCCTCCCTCCCTGTTGGCACTCCTGATTTAGGATAATAATCGATAGCATTGCTTTACAATTGTCTTTTTTTCACTTAATTTCAGAACATTGCGGGCTAAAAAAATTACCTCGGAAGCCGCGAATTTGACCTCCTGATCTAAGTGATTACTGTAGATTATTAAACAGCTCAGCGTTTGCTGAGTGCCGAAAATAATTATTGATCTCTTTGTATAATGCAAGAATCCAGTGATAAAACTTATCAAATGACTTAAAAGATTATGCTTTTTTCAACATGAAGAGTGTAAATGTCAGTGGTGATGATTACTAAGTAACAAGTTAAGAGTTGGCTGAACTGTGAAAGTGTAAGACTACGAAATTGGCTCCCCTTGCCTTATTCCAATATTTATTAAAAAAAAAAAACTTTTCAGGAGCAGGAACGTCTCCCCTCTCTCCATCCATAAATTGAATAAGTTGGGAAATTTGAGATTTTGAAACCTACATCAAACTGCTAAAATTGTGGTAAAACATTTTACTCAAAGAGTCACTAAAATTTAAAACCAATACCAATTCCTTTTAAGTTAATAAATTGGGATTTGTTCGGTACAATGTTGTGTTGGAATAGAAAAAAAATCATCGTTGTAAAATACCATCATTCCCAACAGGTAAGTGAAAGGTTCAAGTCGTAAATTGTAGGGAAAATTAAAATATTTGGGAAATTCTGTCAAAAAAATTGTCGGGAAATTTTAGATTATGACCCCCTCCTCCCCTCTTCATCCCCCATAACAAATTGTTGTAGCACTGTCCCTGTTGAGGAGGCAGTTAAACTGAAATGAAAATACCCATTTTCTTTTTTTAATCAGAGTATTTCTAGTTTTGGCACATCCTCTAGCAGTTCCATATTTCTGTGGGATTTTATTGAATCACACGAGTTTCTCTTAAACTGAAGATAATAGTAAAGGCGACGGTTTATCCCTAATTTGACGGGTTTTTGCCCTAAATTTATAGATATCCCTATTAAAATTTACGGATACCATCTGCATTGATTTTGTTTTCTTTTATTTGAGTTGCCTCATTGTACCCTACTAATATTTTACTTTCAATAAGAATATTGTTGAGATATTATTGACCGTTATACATTTTTCTTCCATTTTTTCACGAACTACATGATTGATGGATTGACTTAAGAAAATATTTGAGTATTTTTTAGCATTTCTTTGGCAGAGTGCAAGCTTGTTTAGAATAGTGAATCGGAAATTTCACTCTGTCCTCGGAAGCCATCAATTAGGCAGACACCTCAACGATACCGAATCCCCACTTGCATCCGAATTGCTTAATTCTATTATTGCGCAAAGGATTTCCTTTTTCTACATGTATTTAAAATTCTCGGACCGCCTTCTAACAATTCAGCCAACATCTCACTGCTTCCTGGTAGTTGAATGGATGGATACCTTAGAGGATGTTACATGTGTCTTATTTGAAGTTGGGTGTGTGTACTGCCATAAATTCTGATTGAGGCAGTAAACACACTTATTTGGATTATTGAAGCCTACAATCAGTAAATCAGAATATTTTAGATTTCAGATTGATATTGAAGTTTGAATACTACTCAAGAGGAAATTCCTGTGGTTTTGAAGCCTCCGAACCATTAAATGTGTTAGAATTACAGTATTTTTTAGGTTCTGTAACTGATTAGGTTAGCTACGTATCTCTTAGGTACCTGAAATTTTACTCTCTCGTATAAACTCACGATATTTATAAATTTATCTATAAATTTACGACAACAAAAAAATGATCGGGACTAGATAAACCTTTTTGTTTGGCGAATGTATATATATATATATTTGATACTGTTGATCACTGTGTGATCAACCTTTCCTTGAAATGTCATTTTATTTCTTTATATTCTCTTTAATACAATATTTCTTAATTATTAACTAAAATGTGCGACTTTCTTTGTAAAAATATTATATACGATCGCACATTATTGTGATACATCTGCCTTGACTAAAAGGAGAGGCAAAATACGCTAAGACGCTCATTGCTTGCAGGAGTAATTTTATTCTATTGCAACATATTAATTTAATACAACATTACTGATTTCTTTATCCTTAAAAAAACATTACAATAATTTTATTTAATGATTAGAAATTGATGTATATTTGCAAAAAGTGTAAACTTCATGAAGAAGGTGAGAGACAATCTCACGCGCGAGCTCTCGCGTTAATCCAGAAACTGAAATCGGTAGCTTTATTACGATTTTAGCCAAATTAATTTTTTTTTTTTTTAGGAAATATGCATTTTATCGAAAAAAGTTTCACACAAATGTTGTTTCCCTTACAAATTAAATACAAAAAATGTTCAGTTACATTTTAAGCAAAAACTGACTATAAAAGACCTAAGGAACGTCAAACCTGTGAAATTTTCGGTATTTCAAGAATAAACGTGCTGTAAGTGAATTTTCTATTTTCTAAAAATATGCATTTTATCAAAAATAGTCTAAAACAAAAGTTGTTAAGCTTAACGTGATCTACAAAAAAACATCCAATTATATTTTAAGCTAAAACTGACGATATGAACGCAAAATCTGTGAAATTTTCGGTATTTCAAGAAAAAACGTGCTGTGAGTGAATTTTCTACTTCCAGAAATATGCACTTTATCAAAAATAGTCTAAAACAAAAGTTGTTAAGTTTAACGTGATCTACAAAAAACATCCAATTATATTTTAAGCTAAAACTGACGAAAATAGCCTTACGGAGTGACAAATCTGTGAAATTGTCGGCATTTCAAGATAAAACTAGCTGTAAGTTTTCTAATTTCTAGAAATATGCATTTTATCAAAAATAGTCTCAAAAAATAGTTGTTCAGCTTATGATTACCCACAAAAAAAGGTCCAGGTAAATTTTCAACGCACTAGGGAGCATAAAACCAATGGAATAGTCGGTTATTCAAGAAAAACCTGCTTATCGCGCACTCTATTAATTTAACAAATTTATTAAAATGAAAGAAGTGTTAGAAGGAATCTAGGTGTGGGGCAATTACGGACGTCGGGTAGGTTTTGTCACATTTCGTACGCCCACTCTATTGGCATGAGCGGAATCGCAAGCCTAGAGTCTTTTGTAATCCTAAGTTCTAATTCCTTTCAGAACTTGTTATTCTTTCCTTCTTTTATTTATTATTTTGATAAATTGTTGGTTCAAATTAGCTGTACTTGTTGATTACTTTCAAGAAGGGAGTAAGGAATTAGTGACTAGTGTTTTGATAAAGTATTAATATTGCTAAGTATTGAAAATATGGGAATATATTTTGATTGAAAGTAATAATTAAATAGAATGAATTCAATTTATTTTATAAAGCTAGAAGAAACCTACAAAGACCATGGAAATTACCCATGTGGAACCTATGTGGGAATAAGCAGTGGAAACATCTGGTCATAGGGTTAAAAGAGTCGGTAACTTTTAAGTTTTACCCTACCGCCAGGAGTTTCTATTAATAATTTGAACCAACAATTTATCAAAATAATAAATAAAAGAAGGAAAGAATAGCAAATAAGTTTTGGAAGGAACTAGAGCCCTCCATAAGATGAGCATTTTCATGGCTTGCGTTTCTGCTCATGCTGATAGGATGGGCTTAAAAAATGTGACAATACCCACCCGACCTCCGTAATAACCCCACACTTAGTTCTCTTCTACCATTTCTTTCACTATGTTAAGTTTGTTATATTAGTAGATTATGCGATAAGATTCTTAAATAACCGGATATTTCACAGATTTGACGCTCCATAGGCGGATATCGTTAGTCAAAAATGTAACTGGATCATTATTGTACGTGATCCTAAGCTGAACAACCACTGTTTGAAACTTTTTTCTATTAAATGTATATTCCCTGAAGAAAGAAAACCCACTTACAGAAGGTTTTTTTCTTAAAATAGCGACAATTTCACAAGTTCACGCTCCGCAGATGAGTTTTAGCTTAAAATGTAAAAAAAACTTTTTTGTGTGTAGTTTTAAGGGAAACGATATTTTTTTTAAACTTGTTTCGATAAAATAGATTTTTCCTGAAAAAAGAAAAATGCTTTTTTTTTACATGTTTTTAAGGCTAAAACTATAATAAAGCTACCAATGATAATATTCGTAATCTATGCCAAAACATAAAAAATAGGAACACCATGCCGGACTTTACCGCAGAAGTGAGCCAATTCACTTAAAAATCAGGGGCTAGCTGAAAAACTACAGGTGGGAATGGAGAGCTCAAGGACCACCGAAATTCAGTCTGATTCTTTGGCCTTGGGCAGAAAAGCCATTGGATATTTACTTTGCATTGATTATTTGGGCTCATTGTATGTACACACATTGTATTAGTATTAGTAAATGGGACTACAAAAGTTCATTAAAGTAAATAGACTGCAACATTTAACTGTATCTTTATTAAATAATTTCCAATTATTAGGGAAGATTAATATATTATGATTTAATTATTTGTGAAAGACAACTTCCCATTGACATTTAACTTTATATTAAAAAAACAAAACATTTTTATAATATTGTCATCGACGTTTCGAAGTCCTTCTTCGTCTTCAGGATGTTTATTTTCTACAATACAACATAAAACAATTACAACGAATAAATATTCATAATCTTAATTTATACCATATCTTGTAAATTATTAAAAATTATATTACCTTTAAATGCACAATGGCCTCCCCATGTCCCCACGTCCATACAATTTTACTTAGTCAGTAATTACTTGTTACATTATAAAATATTCTGGGAAGTGACTCTCCTTTCATATTGTACTATCACTGAAATGATGATTAGTGATTGAAAAATGAATTACCTAATATATACATAGATGGGACCTTCTTGCCAATGTTAGTTAACTTCATACTTTTCAAAGTCAAATAGAACTAGCAATATTATTGGAAATATGAATTTTTGTGCGGTTATCAATATTTTTCGAATTTTCGTTTATGTAATCAAAATCCCAAACGATATTACCTGCCTGCAGGCCTCCATGCTGATGTTGCTGATAAAATTGAGCATTGATCACTTATGTTGTATTACTGAGATCTTTTAAAAGGGTCAAGCGAGATTTTCTTCTATGGGTTCCTACCAATTAACAGCTGAGTCGGTGATTGTAATCGAATATCAGAGGGTTGTATGCGACCGCTATTCGATTAAAAATCTCTGTAAATGGTAGGTTATATTCCTGAGTTTCTATTGAACAGAGTAACACTTCAGACATCGTTAAACCGAACAAACTCCGTTTTCCATTCCATTTGTTTGTGGATGAAACAAAGATAAAGTTGTTTTAATTATTTGTGAAAGACAAAATCCCATTGGCATTTAATTTTATATTTAAAAAACATTTTTATAATATTCTCATCGACTTTTCGAAGTCCTTCTTCGTCTTCAGGATGTTTATTTTCAACAATACAACATAAAACAATTACAACGAATAAATATTCATAACCTTAACTTACACCATATCTTGTTACTTATTAAAATTTTCTATTACCTTTAAATTGACAGTGCTCTCCCTATAAAATTTTAATTCGTCAATAATTAATTGTTAAATTATAAAATAATCTGGGGAGTGACTCTACTTTCATATCCTTGTCACATTGTACTATCACTGAAATGAACTTTGTGTTAATCCATGCATTTATTTGTTATATGCCTCCCCACCTATTCTCTCCACACTTAATATTATTATGTTTGTTTTACAAATTTTTGTTATTATTCTATTTTATACATTTAAACCAATGCAACTGTTTGTTAAATTTTAAATTATAAATTAGTTTATATTTAGTTTATTTACTATGTCTGCTTGTATTTTTTTCAGCTTCTAATATTTCGGGATTATCAAAATTAAATTTATGGCTACTTAGTATACTATGATTGGCCAAAGCAGTGATATTTTTATTTTTACTGTTTTTACAATTACTTATGTGCTGTAAAATAATAAAAACTAGATTACAGGTTACTGATTATAACTCCTAAAATGTACGGATTAATTAAATTTCTTAAAAAATAACAAAATCTAAGACCGATTATAAGTAATACCGAGGGACCAACTGAAGCACTTGGTGATAGTTCAAAATATTTGAACCAATCACTCAATGAATTTAATAGAGATAATTCGTACGATATTAAGAACTCTCTAGAACTAAAGATGATTCTAGAAACCATTAATATTATAGAATATAATACTGAAATAGTTAGCCTAGACGTAGAGTCATTATTTACTAATATACATATAGAAGGGTATGTCAAAATAATAGAAGAGAATTGGGACCAAATCGAAAGTAACACTACCAAAAAGGACAAAACCATATTTATGGAAGGTTTAAACTTATGTCTAAAATACAATTTCTTCACTTATAATAACGAATTCTATAAACAGTTACACGGATTACCTATGGATGGAGCACTGTCGGTAAATATAAGCGGCATTTATATGAACAATTTATTGAATAAAAATTAGAATCAGTGAATAAAAAACCACTATTAATAAAAAAATATATAATAGTGTTAACAAACAAAGAAAACTATGAAGAAATAATGGCACATTTAAATAGTTACCACAATAGAATAAAATTTCCTATAGAAAAATCCCAAAATAACAAAATTAGGTTTTTGGACATGAATAAATAACAATAAAATAACAACAAAATGGACCAAGAGAAATACCAATAGCAATGCAATGTTGAATTTTTGCTCGAACCATCCCATTTGGCAGAGGTTCAACGTTGCTAACAATCTAATAAAAAGAGCTAAAGAACTAACTGATAAAAATCATATGGCAGAGAAAAAAGCAATGATTTATGAAATGTTAGAAGAGAATTTTTATCCTAAAAAAAGTATAAATAAAATATAGTATAATAACAATCACAACAATGACAAGAATGATATTGATAGTGTCGATAATAAAAATGGCAAAGATGAAATAAGAACAAAAAGGAAAATAATTATACATATAGGCAACAAAGAGAAAATAAAAAAAACAAAAAAAAAACAGAAAAATATAATCGAATACTATACGGACAATGATAACCAAGATAAAAACAATAAAAAGGATATTAGTCAAAATAATAGTGAGCCTAAAAAGAAGGATATAAACAAAATGACATATAGTATTCAGACTATATGAATATATTACATAGGTCATTTTCAAGAGAAAAAAAAAATGTGTTGATAGAAATAGACGAAACCCAAGTTATCTGTAGTAGCAAAGAAACTAAAACCTAAATATCTAAATTTTACATCATTTGAATGTATTCCATAACAGACTATCTATAACCTATTTATCTCTGCTCTGATCACGTATAAAACAAAATGCATTTAAAACAAATACACTTTTGTCAGGAGTCAACGTAGAATATGACGTCAGTCGGCTCTCAATGAAGCAATGGAAAAAGGGTGTAAAAGATTTGATTGAAACGTAAAGTTTAAAAGACCTCGGGTAGAGAAGCAATCAGATTCAAAAACACTCTCCTATATATTCATGGAATTTCCGTATTACCTCTTTGGAATTTTCCGACTTTTCCTTCCCCACCATTGGTGAGTCTTGCCTCGTAAACTCTAGGAAATAGAATGCAGTTCCATTTCCGCAGTGCATTTTCTTTTTTGGCCCTATCTTTCTAAGGGTAGTTAAATATCTTACTGTTTTTATCCAGTCCTCGGGGTAATATTAAATAAGGTTCTCTTTGTACCGTTCATAGCCTATTCACGAATGGAAACGGTTTTCATCTGTCTCACTAGGTTCCAATAAAAGTTTTATTTATCCATGAAAACATTATTCACCTTGATATTGTATACTAAAATATTTGTTGACTCTTTTATTTATACAATTCATATCATAGTATACATTGTTTAGCCTTCGATATAATTATACATAATATCCGGAACAAATAACTACTCATTAATTGTATAAGCTCTCTGGAGCATACTAAGTAAACTTCTAATAACAACAAAAGATGTATGTGAAAAGTGCTAGGTTATACACAACTACCCTCTTATCAATGCCTCAATCATCATACAACCCCCTCCCCTATTTAAAAGGTTTTCAAGAAAGTCTTTTCGGGGCTTGATTGCTCTTTCCGACTTCTCACACTTTCTTTAACCACCCTGATGTCTTCGTTCCCTTCCTCTAACTGGGATTTACCTTCTTAATCTGAGTCTTCTCTTCGACTTCTTCGGTACCCTTCATCTTCCTCCTTCCCTTCCTTAGGTAAGTTTTGTAAAAAGTTCTCCTGAATTGAATTTCTTGACTGTTGCTGCACAATTTTCAGATTGCCCATTGGTAGCTGTGTGATATGGAGCAGCTGATAGGGTAAATCACTAGTCATGGTCACCTCACTAATTATGGGCAAGCTTCTACAATTTTCAAAACAATGAGATATTCCTCTATTTCATTGTGATGGTCTCTCGGGAGATATTTCACTGAAGTAAATGAGTTTATGATTCACTTACTCATCAATCCTCCTACCCCACCCCTTTCTCGTTGGCATTGAAAATATTTTTCCCAATTAGTGCTCTGAAATACCTCTTTTGTGTCGAACCAGTTAGGATTGTTAAGGAATTATTCCGGAATTTCTTCATTGATTTTCGATTTTTAAGGTATGTATCGTTTTATTAGAATTTCTGCATTTAGATAGATTACATTGTTTTGCATTTAGCCATTTTAATTAACATAAAACTTCAACTGACCGCAATGTAAGTATTGGAGATTTTATTTGTAGTAACACCTGACCATTTCAAGTTTTTCGGTGTTATCAGTGTCATTAGGCTAAAAAATAATAGATTTGTCCTTGTTTATTCATGTTATCGTAAATCTAAAATATTAGTTCTGGTCATGAGTGACAATGTTACGTCAGTTTGTGACCATAACGTAACTAGTTACGATCAGTATAATAATGCATTATGGTCACTAGTTTTGACGACCTGCGTTGTTATTTCTTCATGATACTTTTGTAGGACGTTAGTTTTTTCAATAAATATTTGAAAATATGCCAAAAAGAAATGACATAAATAGACTGAACATGACGTTATAAAGACAAAAAGAGCCATTTGCAAAGGGACATCTGCTAAATGTACATGGACATTTTTTAAAACTTTCACATACCTAGAGACAATGTTAGTACTTTATTGTATTGTACAGTACATCCCAGGAATAACATCGGCTCAAAAAATGAAGGGAAAAGCTACTGGAAAGCTACCGTGTGGACCATATATGGACTATTTATTCATGAGAATTAAGGAATTATCTACGGTAACATACGGTATGCCCAGTGAGGGGTGGTAAGAGGTTTCCTTCGTTGGTATTCAAATATTTCCAGTAGAAATACTGTAGCAGTATCACCAGCAAACTCTTGTGTGCCTGAATAAGACATTCAGGGTTGGTTTAGTTCAGTTGAATGTATTTTGATAGAAGAAAATGGCTCACCCTTCACGTTTCTCTAACGGAGATGAATCTGGGTTTATTTTCAGTTTCGGAAGCAACAGTAAGGCGCTAACTCAGAAAGGATGTTAAAATGTTAGCGAAATAGACGGTGGACAAGCCTAAGCATCTATTACAGCTATGTTCACTTTTCGGCTTCAGGATTGGTAGTTCCGCCAATGGCTCTTGGCCCACACAATAGAATTCCAGGAGACATACTTCAATAGGTATCTCAAGACTGGGGATTTTGAAGGAATGATAGTGGGAGCAGGAGGTCAGAGGTATTTTTGGAATATATCACAAATATTTTTATTCCATTTATGGGAAAAAAAATTGAACGACCGGTAACCTCAAGTGGTTACTATGTATCAATAGTAGTTTTTAAAATAATAAAAATCAATCATTTAAAATTTTTTTGATCAGATGACCATAACTAGTTTTTACTATGGCCATATTCCATACATCATGCCCATAACTAGTATTTTAGCATAATTGTAATTAACTAAAAAACATTTGAAAGGAATATACGGCATACTTTTTAACTTTACATTCAATTGAACAAGCATTTGTGAATCTAAATATGTAACAAAATGTGTTATATGGAAAATTGAGTAAACGATATCCGCTTTTGCATCAATGGCCTTCCTTAACTATGACCATAATCCGTGATTTACCCTATGCACTCAATAACATTCATTAAACAATATTCTTTAGAGAAAATAATCTGGAGGCCATTATCAGAAACAAATTACTAAGGAAGACCAGATCTAGAAATCAACTCCATCAAAGCCGCCAGCGTTTTGCGGGTGGTGGTTGCCGCCATTGAGATCCACTAACCATGTGCATCAGTAATGATTTTTAATATTTTCTTCGATGAACAAACACGTTGAAAAAGTAAAATAAAATATCTTGTCTGTCCACTCACACCACTTTTCTTACCGCTTTGGGTCAAAGTAAAGCACAAAAAATGTTTACTATATCTTTACTCATAGTAGTCCGAATATTTTTTTTTTTTTTATGTTCAGTTTTGTGTACAATCGAATTATCTTTCAAATGCACATCTGCAATATTCCAGAAAATGTATAGTTTTTGAGAGATCAAAAAACTAAACTAAGGTAAACGTATGCTAAATAATTTATAACCTGTGTACAAAGTTTAAAACGCTATATCTCTGCTAATACTGGACCGATTTCGATAATTATTTTATTTGTTTTGTAGGAAATTTGACCTCCTTTAGAATAATTTTAAATTCTAATGTATACTTGAATTAAGTGTATACTTATTGAGCTATGCGCGAATAGTTTTATTTTCTTCACGAATTTTTTTTGTTTTTTTTTTTCGTGAATGCTCTGTATAGAAAATTAAAAATGCTTTAGAGAGAAGATTTCAGGAAAGTCTCATCAAAATCGTTACAGCCTTTTAGGCGCTACAGGCCATAGAAAACGTGTTTTTCCGCTATTGCGCAGCCGCAATTGTGCACAGGGTCTCCGATTTGCTACACACTTATCGGGGGTACAAAACACCCTACAAAACAAATAATAATAAAAAAAATCGGTATACCCGTTTAAGAGATAATCGTGGCACAGACAGACTTAGGGCCAAAAATTCGTTTTTTTTACTCACCCGATTACAATACGAGTACATCCCTAACCTATACGCTACGGTAAGTAAAAAACATAGCAAAAAAACACACAAGAACGAATAATTACGAGCATATTAGCAATACGATAGCAGGATACCTTCCACTATTGCAATTTATCTGATTTTAGTCCATTCCTCTTGCTATGAGTCATTGTCAGGTCCATTGTTTCGAAATTCGAACTCCCGGTTGGTTTTCTATATTATATAATGTTACTTGTATTGAAATTTAAAATTGCTTGTCTCGATCAAGGACGTCGATGAGGATTTGAATTTGATCAACCCTTCACATAAAAGGAATAGATGAAATATATATATTTGTATTAGGAAGCATGTTTAATGTATTTCAATGAGTATAAAAATACTGTTTAATGAGTATATACCTAAATGTACATGTAGCGCGTGATATATATATATATATATATATATATATATATATATATATATATATATATATATATATATATATATATATTTATGAAGGTGGATGATTAGTGGATATGATTTCAGATTTCTATTAAGGACTCTAGGATCCGACCTGATAGGGGGGGGGGGAACGGGTGCGGGGGGCTCGTATTATGGTAGAAGCTCAGGCCGTCCTCTCTTTTATAGCCTTCGATCCCTCACTGCCCCCTAATCCACATTACGCTCATGTTTTTAGTTTGGCGGTAAGGTAAAATCGACTTCAACATTATATGATTATCACTGTTTTTCTTATATTCATTATGCGTTCCGTTTATGTTATCTGTATGACTGAATATTCACACCCACTTTAGGTCTTAACATTGGTTGAGGAAATAAACCATAATATCAAGTAAGGTTTAAGTACTTCAATAAGTCAGGTTGTTTTTCAATTTTAATTGATATATATATTTATATTTATCTAGTTTATCTAGATTTATATTTCATCTGTTCCTTTTATGCGAAGTGTTAGTCAAATTCATGTCCTCTTCGACGTCCTGCATCCAACGTCTACGTGGTCGCTCAACTCTTCTTTTGCCAAAAACAGAGCCATGCAGAAAATTACTCGACTTTCTACTATCAGTCATTCTCATTAAACTGCATAGAGCGTGTAGGATGTTTGTTGGCTTCTCCGATCGTCCTACAAGCATTCCACCCTCCTAAAATCTTGCTGCGTTGGATCGTGTGTAGGGTTGTCGTCCTATAAACTCCACTTGTTTACTTTTACGGCATTAATTGTTATCAATATTTGTCTGTTATTAGTCAACAACAGTAAGGATGGGGTTTTTCTCCCTAGATTATTTATTATATTTTTACTATCAGTTTTTTTTTTCTTTTTTTTATGTTCATCATTTTTATTATTAAAAAGTTTCAATTAGAATGATAAAAAAAATGGTTTGAAAACACAACTTCAGTTTTTTTTATTTTTTTGTATTACTTTATTTTACACGTATTTAAGAAGCATGCAGTGTAATAAGCTAATGAAAAAATGTTCTCATGTCCAAAATCCCTTACTATAACGTTACTGTGACGTTACATTGTTGGGACTGAATTAAAATATTAGATAAATAATGTGATTAAAAGTGTATGGCGATTGTTTTGAACTAATAATTTTGGACCTATTTTTATGTAATTTATCTTTTTTTAAGTTTACTTGTAATCCCGATCTTTCAACTAATATAACTAATTTAAGTTATATGGAATTTAAGTAATATGAAAAAGTATAAAATTTTTAAATAAAAACGTGTACACAAATATAAACCTTCAGTACATTTTTTATCATTTACTCTTATCTTATACTAGAGGGATGATTTTGTTATCCATTCTTAAATAATTTTTATATTCCTTCCTATCAATTTCATTTAACATCTTCAAATCACTAATTCGGATAGGAAACATTTTTTTCGTCCAAACTTTCTTTTTATTTTTTTCCAATAACGCAAGTTTGCAAAATATGCCCTGTTGACTGTCATCGTTCTTCTATTAACTTGCACGCATCATTAAGCTCTGAGCCTAAATTGACGAAGCTTTTTGCTCGTTTAAAAGAATATCTAACGATGTCTAATGTAGTTCTACAAAAGCCTGAGCCAATATACATGTACTCAGTTTTGGTCGCCTTTATCCTCAGGCCCATTATTTTAATTTCATTATTCAGGGTACTAAAATAATGTTTAAGCGGTTATATATTTTTAGAAATCAGGCAGATAAAATAAGCACAAGACTAGAAGACAAGTTTCGAGCTATTTAACTTTTTTATTACACTATATAAGGCCAGATCGATGAGAGTGGCATGGCAGGGCATCACCATGTTTTACACCATTCAAAATAGAGAATTCCGAATTCTGATTACCACCAACAGTAACTTTACTATCACTATTTCTCAGCGTTATTATCATTGTTTATTATCCTTATTAATCTATAGGGAATTTGAAATTCTAGCAGAGCTTCAATGAGTTTTGCTCGGTTGGCACTATCGAATGCTTGTCTGTCGGCAATACAGAGGAAATGAATGTCGATTTTGTAAACCCTTGTAAACACTTTGATGATCCAGCTTTCTCATTACCGAAAAACGCACTGATTGTCATTTATTGTAGCTTCAGCAAAATCATATAACTTTTTGGGTAAAATATTTTATATGCGACTGCAAGAAGTGAGATTTCAAGAGAATAGTCACATTGAAGTTTATCGACATTTTGTATAAATTGGGCAAATTAGGTTAGTTCTCGATTTTATGGGAATACTCTCTACAGTTGAAGAATTCAGCCATAAGGGGCTCTTACAGGGCGCTTTATTATTTTTTGACTTTTCAACTGATTCCAGAAAATAGTCGATTTTTGGAAGGTCAATATCATTTTCTTCACTCAATACAGTTAAACTCGTGACATCGCTTTCAAATACTATCGCCTGAGCTTCTGCACTAAAATGTTGTGCTCATCTGTTAGTAAATCCCCATTTTCCTCTATTATTCTACCGTTTCTATATTTGCATATGTTAGTTTTGGACTGGAAACCTCGATTCATATACTTAACCGGTCCATAATTTTTTTTTTTTTCTGTTCTTCGATCTTTTCGTCTAGTCAAAACGTGGGCTTTGTTTAAAAAATAATAAAAGATA